>JAGIQG010000029.1:35998682-36450602 GCA_024679065.1 Sphyrna mokarran
CAACCTAATCCACACATCTTTGGAGTGTAGGAGGAAACCAGAGCATCTGGAAGAAACCCATGCAGACACAGGGAGAACATGCAAACCCCACAAATACAGTGATCCAAGACAGGAATCGAAAATGGATCCCTGACGCTGTGAGGCAGCAGTGCTAACTACTGTGCCACCCCAAACTATTCTTCACTAGGTACTATTCATCTTTGGCAATATATCAATGGTTTATTAAGAATAGTGCATTCATTTGTTATATTTGTGTTGGACCAAAAAGCTGGAAATACTGTGGGGTGCGAGATAATGGAGTATTGGTGAATGTCCTAAAACAATGGAGCAGAATAGGAACCCCATATCTGGGAAAACAAGGGGTTTAGCAGCACTGAACTTTGCCCTACGAGTGAGAATGACATCTTGAAAAGCATGGTCCTGATGTCCAGAAGAATTATAAAAATTCTGAGAATATTTATTCCATCATTGATCAAAGATGACTTCATCAATGAACTAAACTTGCCGCAAACAATTCAAGGTTGACCATCTCCTTGTATTCTTTGCCACTTTTCAGTGACATTATATCCTGAAAATGAATGTTTTTGTATAAAAGTCTCCTCCTAATTCTACTTAATTTAGCATCAATCCTTAAATCCTCCCCAAATTGTTTACAGTTAATTCCTAGAGTTGAGGGGATGTATACTGTACCCTAAATACTGTAAAGCTAGCTTAGCCACCTATTACTAGATCTGGCTGGACTGTCTCTTTTGTGGGCTTCAGCTATCCCTGCCAAAAATTCTTATTATTCTACAATCACCCTGGACAGCAAAGATATCTCTAGTTTTTTAATCAGTCAGCTCCGTAAGATCCTTGTTATCTGTTCAACTGTTTGTACCACTAACCACCTCCATTCCCATGTGTTCCCCCATCTTTCTTGTCTTTCCCCCCGAATCCCTGATTTTTTTTTTTTGTTTTTCTCCTATTTCTACCGTGCAATCCCTGGTTCATTTTGTCCATGAGATCCATTTCCTGCTTCTTTGACCCCATGCACACTAAACTGCTGATCACCAAATGTCCCTTCTTGCACCCATTCCATTTAACATTGTAAATGGTTTCCCCACCTCGGGCATAGTTCCCTCCTCAAAAATAAACATTTTTCCTTTCTGCCTTTGTAAATTACTGATTTATCTCTAACTGCTGTTCTTCAAAGTTCTTGAGCACATTGTTGCCTCTGAAGTCCGTGTCCATAAGTCCTGCTTGAATTTCACTAATGTTATTTACAGCATAAAAACTGCCTGAACTAAAGGGTTGAATGCCATTCTTTCTAACTCTAAACGTTTTATATTATCCCTGTTTAACTTCTCAGCAGGCTTTGACATGGTCAACTTCATCACCTCTCTTCCAGTACTTCTTTTCCTTTGACAGCAATGTAGGATTGCCTATACCTGGTTCCACTCTTTTCTGTTTGAGTGTTAATGAAAGTATTTCCTGCAGAGGCTTCTCATCTTACAACCATCTTCGGCCCCCACCAACAGCTTCATCTTTTGTATGTTTCCACTTGGTGACATTTATCTTCAACTTGGTGCATTATATACTGATGACATCTAGGTCTACCTCTTAACCCAATCTCTCAAGCACTGCTTTTGTCTAACATTCAATCTTGAATGAGCTACATTTACCTTTAGAAAATGTGTAGAAGACGTTTTCTAACAGTCCTTCTACAAAATTAGTAGCCTTCTACTTACTTCCATTGCCTTTCACTGCCAACTGTCTCCTATTTTGGTGTCCTCCTATTTTGCATGAAATGGAGCTCTTAGCCACATAAAACTCTGGTGTGCAGATTCCAAAACAAAAGAGCTTAATACTAAAATTACAATTAGGGATTAATCAGTGTTATCAGGAAACAATTTTTGATAGGGTGATAGATATCTCAAACTCTGTCCTTTAAAAGGCTGCAGAGTGATGTTGAATCAATAGAAATTAAAAGGCAGAACTCAGTAGATTTTTGTGTGTAAGGATATTGGTTGAAATGCAGATCAGCTGTAATTAAATGAAACAGTGGAATAAAGCTGAGAACTAAATGATTTATTCCTGTTCCTTTCCTCTTCACCTCAAAAAACTGCCTAATTTTGCCTTTAAGATTATTCACTTCTGTTTCTATCTCACTCCAGCCACTGCTGAAACCCTTTTTTGTTTTTTCGTCACCTCCAGACTTAAATCTTCCCATATTCTTGTAGTTGGTATCCCCTCTGTTACCTCACTTAAAATTTTGCAGTCCATATCTGATTTGGCATCAAGTTTTGCTTGCTTTTCACACTGACCTTCAGAGTGGCTACTATGCACTCGGTATCCCCCATTTCAAATTTTCATCTTTCTGTTATCCTCATGGATTTTGGCTTTGGTTATCCTTGGTTAGGATTGATAGAGAATGCTAAAGACAAGACTGCTGGTGAACTTTATCTTTTATTGAACATATTTTTGATTATGTACAGGTTAAGGCTTAGCACAAAGTTTCACATAGAACTCTTTCTCAGAAATTCCACTATCGTGATTTTACATCAAGCAGATGAAGCTTTCTGGTTCAATAGTGAACACTCTGGGTTTTGGATTATGTCTTTGTAATTTCGCAACTGTCCTTTAACCTTTTCTTGAACACTTCCTGCAGTGTGAAGTTGTATGGTTGATGGCTAGGAAACTTCTGCTCCAGTCACTATTCAGAATCAATTGAAACTCCTGTTCCAATGTCTAATTTAAAGTTTGTTTTATATCCTTATTGCCATAATGTTTGCACTCCAACAATTTCCATTAAATCTTGTAACTTCTCCCAAGAATGACATGTCATTGTCTTTTGCATCTTCAATGTCTTGAATGCCCATTTTGTTTTTAGATTGCTCCTTAAATTTCTGATTTGGCAACTTATTGATGCTTTAAAATGTTATCTTTTACAAGCATTTTGGGATATTATTTGCACTGATGCAGCCTTTACCCACCATATTTAGAACCCTGATTAATGGCAGAAATTACATCTCTTTTTTTTTGTTTCTAAGTAGGTGTACTGCTGCTTCTGTGTCCTGCAAACTGCTGTCATTTTTCTCCATGAAATCTCCCTGTCATGTTGAATAAATACATGATTCTGCTTTCTTTTGCCTTGTCTGCCTCATTAACTGCACAGCCTTTGATAGCATTAAATCCTACCTTCATTGTAGAAAATCTGATAAAGTCTCCTGTAAGATTCTTACTGCAATGTGATCCCTAAGTTATTTGTCTTTCAGGGCTCTATATTCATAGTTCTTAGCTACCTTATATAAATGGCCAATGAAGGAATCTACAACCTCTCCTGGTCTTTGACTTGATGGGTCAAGTGCCTTTTGCACTGTAGGGATTCTATAATAATATAAAATCAATGTGACTGGTTTAGATTCTGCTATTTTTTGCTATATGTTTGTTACATTCCCTAGAATTCTAATGTGTCACTCTTCTATGTAGATGAAATGAGTAACCAACTGCAAGAAGTTTTACATTCTATTTTATATATGTTATAGAAATTACAGCACAAAAGAAGGCCATGTGGCTTATCACATATGCTATTGGCTAGAAGTTTAGGTGAATGAAAAATAAATATGCAGAAATGAATGGGTTAATTAGCTTTGGGAGAGGCTTTAACCTGATGCCTTAGCTACCCATTTGTTTGGATAGAAAGATCACACAGCTGAATTAAGTTAATTTATTAGTTACAAGTAGGTTTATATTAACACCGCAATGAAGTTACTGTGAAAATCCCCAGTCGCCACAGTCCGGCACCTGTTCGGATACACTGAGGGAGAATTTAGCATGGCCAATTCACCGAACCAGCACATCTTTGGACTGTGGGAGGAAACCGGAGCATTTGGAGGAAATCATGCAGACACAGGGGAGAATGTGCAAACTCCATACAGTGATCCAAGTTGGGAATTGAACTCAGGTCCCTGGCGCTGTGAGGGAGCAGTGCTAATCACTGTTTCACCGTGCCACCCCAATTGAAGGAACAACAAAACGTTTCTTGGATTTGTGGCCAACATGTGTTCATGAACCATTACTATCAAAACAGATCTGCAGGATATTTATTTTTCCAATCTGCTAAGTTTCTGGGATTTTAGTGCATGCAACTCGACTGCTGCATTTCTTTTACAAGTTATTGCATTTCAAAATTGTTCAGTTGGCTGTAAATTGCCTTGGGATGTCCTGAGGACGTGTCAGTACAAATATATTTTTTTTAATACCCTTTCCCATTACCTAAAATCTCTTGTGTTCTTACAGTTTTGTAATGATAACTGTTATAAAGTGGAGTTTGCTCCCCTCTGAGAACTAACACCTGACCACTCAAAGCAAGTACCTCGCCTCATAATCTATAAAAATGAGTGTGAAATGGTGCGATCTGTTCTTCAGCAACTTCTAATGGTTAAATCAAAATAACTGCCTGACACTCTCTTAAGTTAACAAGTAACACTTTTCTAACATTTACCTAACTATTAGTAAACAAGTTAATAAAGTATTAACAAACTGAATAAAACAAGATTCTAATGGAATGCCATTTAGATAAATACAATTCCACTTATTAACAAAAAAATAGAATTTTAGTCAGTTTCTAAACTACAATCAGGTTTTGTGTCTTCCAAAATATTCTGGGCCTTCTCTGTTGATTCTTCTGTCTGGAACTTTTGTTTTCTTTGGTATCTTCACTGTAAATTGATGAGGTGAGGCTTTGAGCTGAGCCCTGAACTAAGAGTTGACAGTTGCTCTCCTCTTCTGTTGTTCTTTCCCCTTCTTTTTGTACCTGTGATGATTATAGCAATATTATCCCCACAGTATGATTGGTCTTAGGTTATCAAAAACATCAAATTTAAATTTAATAAGTTCTTGGTATCAAAGTGCCTGATTCAAATTTGATTGACTGAATTCAGAAAATTCAAATGCCTGAAAATCTGACACCAAGGCAACCCTGCCGCTTGGCCTTCCAATACAAATGTTTCATTTCTGGGACCCCTATATACACCTGCATTTTTAAAAACACTCTGAGGACAGAAAAAAACACTACCTTTTAAAGGGACTATGCAATGCTTTTACTTCTTAGCTTTTTCCATTTACTTTTATAATTTTACAAACACTGCATTCTAACATTCTACTTCTCAATCTACAATTATTCTATTTGACTTCACAACATGACCAGTATACTTCTTTTACTTCAAGAATGCTTTTCAGTGTTAATGTAAGAATATCAGAAGGCCTTTAGGCCCCCCTTGAAGCACATCCCTCTAGTTATCCTATAATTGTAGTATCCAACTGCCTGACTGATTATTTCAAATGTTTATCTCGGTAAAAAGTTTGTAATATCTGCTATAAATTTACATTCCACCACTTTAATGTCTGATTCTGGTTTAATTTAAAATAACATTCTTTGCTTCTTTCTCCATCCTATTTTATATTTTATATATCTGATGAGATTGTGCCTTAAGGGCTTTCTTTCTGGACTGCAAAGCTTGTTGTAATGCATAAATTATATTTTGACACTGAAATTCTTGTGATGCATCTCTACTTGTGATCTTTTTGGAATGCTTCAGAACTTGCTGAATTCTTATTTTTATTGCTCCCTTTATTACTATTGGAGAAGTTGCTTAACATTTTTAAAGAATTCTAAAACGGATGAAAGGTTTTCGAGCATGAATAAGTAAAGCTATGTCCTCTGCTTTGGGAGAAGGTCAAGCCCCAAGTAAGGATCGTCCAGTTTAAAATTAAATGTAAGAAAGGGATTAAGAGAAATTACTATATGAAGAAATCTGTGGCTGCTGAGAAACATCACCATGGGGAGTAGTTGAGGCAAAGAGCATTGCACCTTGAATCTTAAGAGAAAAGTAGAAAAGCTTTTGAAGTGAATTGGTGTAGGGTTGTGAGGAAGATCAGGATAGTGGAATTGTTTTGATTGTTTTCCCAAAGAGTTGCAGTAGCCAGAATGAACCAAATAAAATCATAAGAATTACGAACAAGAGTAGGCAGTTTGGCCCTTTGTATCTGTTCCAACATTAGACAATCTTCTACCTCAATTCCAGTTTCCACACTATCTCCATATTCCTTTTTTATTACCAAAAATCTATCACCCACTGACTTGAATAGACTGAAAACTGATAAGAAAGAAGAATTTCAATGATTCTCAACCTTTTGAATTAAGAATTTTTTTCCCCCTCATCTTGGCTAACCCCTTACCCTGAGGCTGTAATTCCTTTCACAGCATCTCATGTGTCAGGCCTCTTGAAAATTGTGTATAACCACCTGTTCAGCTTGAACTGTAATGAAAGCAATGCCTAGCATGTGACTATTGTTGGGATATTAAAAATTCTGGGGAAATTGAAATAAAAATTACTATTATATACTACCTTTCATGTAATCTGAATGTTTGCAAATTAAATAGTAAGTTATTCTTAGAACATAGTCACTTTTTTATAGGTGAGTCTGACAACCAATTTACAGCACGGTCTCACAGGGATCAAATGAGTTAACCTTTCTCAGCTTGTGCCATATTCTCTCTGCTTCTATTTAATAAGCAGATACGGCCTTGTTTTAATGTTTATTGAAAAGATAATATAATGTGGAATTTCCATGGATGCTGAATTAGTTTCTATGTTCATTTGCATCTGTACATTACAACAAATAATGCTGCCTCACTGTGCCAGGGATCTGGTTCGATTCCCGGCTTGTTTGTGCGAAGTCTGCACTTTCCTCTTTGTCTGTGTGGGTTTCCTCCAGGTGCTCCAGTTTCTTCCCATAGTCTGAAAGAAGTGCTGGTTAGAATCATAGAATCCCTACAATGTAGAAGGAGGCCATTCAGCCCCTCAAATCTGCACTCACCACAATCCCATCCAGGCCCTATCTCCATAACCCCAAGCATTTACTCTAGCCAGGCCCGCCTGACACAAAGGAGCAATTTAGCATGGTCAATCCACCTGACCTGCATGTCTTTTAGACTATGGGAGGAAACTGGAGCACCTGGAGGAAACTCACACTGACGTGGGGAAATTGTGCAAACTCCGCACAGTGATCCAAACCGGGAATCGAACACAGGTCTCTGGTGCTGTGGGGCAGTAGTGTTAACTATTTGCCATGCTAAATTCTCTCTGTGTACCCAAACAGGAGCCAGAAAGTTTTTTAAGTTTATTTATTAGTCACAAGTAAGGTTTACATTATTGTTTGTCCATCGTCATCGATGAGGACCTTGATACCATTAGTCATTTTGAGGCTGGTTGCGGTGTGTCTGAAGATGACTGATCAGGCCAGTCTGGGCATGGAATGTCCTGGCACATATTGGATAGACTTGTGGAGGTACCGTAGTAATTGTGCTGGTGGCTCTGGACTTGCGCAGCTTGCACTTAAGTTGTGCTTCAGCAATACACCTTCCTTTGTAAGCTTAACAGCCTTTGTGGATGAGGCAGCGCCAGGTAGGGGTGGTTTTGTGCCAGTGTTTCCCAGGTGGTCATGTCTACGTTAAGCAACTTCAGAGAAGCCTTGATTGTATTTTTGAAACATTTCTTCTGTCCTCCATGCGAGCGTCTTCCAGCAGAGTTCCCCAAAAAGGAGCTTAACAGTGCAATGAAATTACTGTGAAATTCCCCTAGTAGATACAATCTGATGCCTGTTTGGGTCAATGCACCTAACCAACAAGTCTGTAAGAAGCTTAGAGTGTAATGATTAGGGGATTTTCACAGTGATTTCTTTGCAGAAATCACTTTGCGGTTAATGTAAGCCGGCTTGTGACACTAATAAATGAACTTTAAAGCTTTAAATAACTATGACATGGTCTTAAAGGAGGCTTTTTGTCTCTGAAGCTACCTTGGGTCCAGTTCTTGCTTTGTCTTTGAGCTGGATCTCTCCCAACAGTCTTAATGCAAGCACCGAGCTAACTGAGTGAGTGAAGCGACCTGTCTCCAATCTCTGTGTAACTATCGGGCTCTGCGGCTAAGCGCTGCTGGCAGTTGCCATGGCCACAAGCGGTTAAAATGCCGCTGCCTTCCATATTTGGTCTTTATTCCCGCCTGGCTGTGACATCAGTTGTTGCGGAGAGCCCGCCTCTCCCTCTCTGCCTGTGATTGACGCGGGGAGTTTGGTCCAGTTTGCGGAGGTTGGCGGCGGGAGCAGTGGCAGCAGCACCGGCAGAGACAGGCAACTCAGCATCGGCGCAAGCCCGGCTTTCTCGCACACAGCGCCGGCGGGGAGCGCGGCGACCCAGCCGGATTTAGCGGATCCTCAACCGAGGAAGCGGCCTCTCGGACCCCCCTGTTCCCAGGGGGCGGCACTGCTGCTCCCTATTTGCCGAGGGTTTGGATCAGGGCGGCGAGCTGCCGGATATTTCGCTGCGGTTCCTCGCTCCCCCCTCCCCCTCTTCCCCTATCCCTTCCCCGGGGTTCGCTGCCAGGATGGATCCGGGATTGTGTGCCGGGAGGACGGCTCGCCTTCTGCTGCTACTCGCAGCACTCTTGTCAGGTAGGAAACTCCACCGAGAGCCGGGCTGGGAAAAGCGGGGGAGCGGGAGCGATGCTGCAACGAGCCAGCACTGGGGTTAGCAGCAATAGGCTGGCTGAAATCTAGCCACTTTGAAAGGTTTCAAACCGGCTCTCAGGCTCCAGCCAGGAGCTGATTAACTCCGGGAGCAACAGCGATTAAATTTCTGGGACAAATATTTATTACAATTTTATGTAAGTACCAAACAAACACAATATTCAGCTAAGCTCCCCCTTTAGTTTCCATTCTACAATTCCATCTAAAAGAAATTAATCGTCACATTTCCAAGCTACCATGACCTGGTCTAAAAAATCTAACATTGAGTTTAGAAACCAAAATAATTCAAATTGTTGAGTCCAGTTGAAGGCATTTTGCTTGTCAGCGACCAGGGATTGATTCTCATGTGGAGACGCTCCATCTGGTTGGAGTCCAGCTGTTTCTTCGTTGTCCTAAACTTTGGAGACTTTCTGCCCCTCGCTTTGCTCAAAACTCTGCACACTGCTGTCTCTTTATCTCTGCTATTGGGAGTCAGGTATCTGCACCAATGCCGCCAGGAACTCGGGATTGTGGAAGGGGCTCTATCTCATTTTGGGTGGCAGACTTTTGCCAAGATCGAAGCTATATCATTTGTTTCATATCTGAGATTTCCCATTGACTCAAACACCATCTGAAATCGGTCAACATCTGAATCGAGGCACTTTGCGAAAAGTAGGAATTCAGGTCTTAAGTTTCTGTCAGCCCATGGGAGTGTCTGCTTCCCTTCGTCTCCACTTCCTTACCACCGTTTTTCTTTGTAGGTGGCGGGGGGTTCATTTTATTCATTTTTTTTGGTGACTAATCTCTTCTCAGCCAGTCTCATTCATTAAATAAATGTTAAATATCTATCACCATGTCTATCTTCTGGTTTTGTGACTTGTCAAAATCAGATATTTGATAATGCTAATATTTGACCCCATAGCTTTGTTTAGGTAGTTTTGTCAGGCTGTTTGCTTTTTTTGTGACCTTTCTCGGTGTTCAGTTTCTGTTGTCTCCCGATGAATGCATTGGTCAATCAAACCTTGCACTGATGTTTTATCTTATTGCTACATTTGCAAACTGTAATCCTCATTTTTTTTGTGTTATTTGTAATACGTACAAGAAAATTATCCTTTTTTTATAATGAGAACAGAATTACATGATTGAAAATCATGTTTGAAGAACCCATTAATACCTGGGATTTGATTTTTTTTTCTGGTAGAGATTATTAACTGGCAGCTGTGTTTTTTATAATTGCACTGGAGTCTCATCAGTGCTGCCTGAGTCTAAACTCAATGGATTGCCAATGATAGGCTTTATGTTGCAAATAGTAGATACATGAAAAAATTGCATTTTTGATTGAATTTTCAGATTTTGGATCAGTTTATTGGTCTGTTTTCCTTGTCATTTTAAATAAAAATTGAGCTCACAGCCAGAATCTGAGAGTGTAATCAGTGTGGGTCCTGTTTGACTTTAGGAAGTTGACAGCTTGTTGGTCTTACACTGTCTGAGATTGAGGTAAAGCTGGAGTTTGACAAGTGTTTTTTATTGTGCTGTGAGGTTCAGCATGATCATGGTGATGATGTGATTCAGTGTAACTGACATCAGGACAAGCAACTGACGTAAGCTGTGAGATTTGGGAAAATTCACACACATACAAATCCCTTTGCATGACATTCTGACTCTTTGGCCTTCTCCATCACATTTGATTGCAGTTAGCACAGCTAAACAAGACAGGATCATTGGTAAAGTTGCAGGGTGGGCAGGAGATTTCGAATCTACTGACAAATATTCTGCTTCAGTACAAGATTTATCTTTAAGTTTTGAAAACCCAATGGTAATTGCCTGGGGGATTGGGAATAGAATTCTGCTTTTCCCAGATCCATTGTCAGTTGAGAGCAAAAATTTACCATGGTCTGTTATTAAACGTTTTTCATCGCAGTGTGGTGTACTGACTGGAAGAGATGCTGTGATAATTCTGTGTTGATGTTGTTCCTGTAGAGAGGATTGCTTTAATTATTTTCTCTTGCATATTTTTTTGAAGGATTGGCATGACATTGATGCAATTAATTAGCGGGCAAAATGAAAAAGAACAACTTTAATTTGTGAAAAGGCTTGGGTAGATGTGTGACCAACTACCAAACATGCAGAGATGTCACTTTGTAGTCTTGCCCTGATGATCACGCTGCTGAACAATGAGAAATGTTTGCTTTTTAAGAAGATAAAGGAAAACAGACTTGTAGGGTCTCCTTGTTGCTGGCTTCACTGATTTATACCCCTTCCCCAGTCTCCACACTATCATTGCAGCCTTTTTATAGCTAACTCCTGGTGGGTGATGTGTTCGCCACAGAATCTGTGATCACATCCACCAACAAGAAATCCCATTTATATAATTATAATAAATTAATTTGAGTTGTATACGAGAATGACTTAAAAGTCCAAATATTCTATCTTAAGTAAACAATAATTGTCTTGATGATGCAGCATGTGAACAGTAACATCATTTCAACAGTCGATGTAGGAATAGTGTGTTGGATATATTTATGTAATCCTGCTTCCATTTGCAGTCCTAAAGTGAAACAGCCAATCATTAGTACTTTTATAAACCTGCATGCATTCTGGAAAGCAGGAGGAGGATGAAAGGAGTGGAGTGGGGATTAACCAATCTTGTAATAGTGACAAAGCTTTTTGAAAAATACAGTTCTGCTGAAAAGCCCAAAGAAAATCCTGCCTCCGCCACCCCTTTAATTTCAGCCTGTTCCAGATGGCATTGAAATATTATGAAATGAGTTGAGATCGAATGAAGTTTCGTAAACCAAATTGTTGATGACTCCAACCCCGTTGAGCCAATTCTCAACCTTTTGTCCTATGGTCTGATGAGATGTTGAGAGATTCTATTCTGATAGCTCTGGGAGGGGTAATGAATAATTGAATGTGTGTTAGTTTTTAACAGTTTAGTTTTCTATCTGGTGTTGGAAAAATAATTTGTGAAAGATAGGGGAAGGCAGCACAGAACACAAAACTCTCGAAGACAACACCAGATTTATCTGCTGACATTATTGCTATTTACAAGTATGAGAATATACTATCCAAGAAATTCAACGGTTAATTTGAGTGACATTGCTCCTGTGGTTTAGATAAAGCCGCTAAGGTGTAATGATCTTGGAATTGCAGAACAGAAGGAAACCATTTGGCCCACTGCGTTTATGAGGCCATTGCTCAAGTAAACTTTGTAGATAAATGGTCTAAGTAGGAAAGTTAAGTTAATTGTAAATGTTTGCCAATTGAGTTCACTTGTATTAACTTATAAAAAGAAAAGATTGCTCTATATTTAATTAACTGATACACATTGGATGAAAGAAGAACTATATACGTACAAAATGAACTGATACAAATTTGTTTTTGATATGCACGATCCATTTCTGTATATTACTGACAATGAAAATGTTAGCAATACTCAGCATTGACAGGTCATGAACTGGGAATTTTACAACTCCTCCCACAGCAGGAGTTTAAGTCAATGGACTTTTGAATGGCGTATTGTGTTTTATATAGTACCCTCACCATGAAATACAACTTTTTAACTCACTTCCTTTGTCCACAGATGCTACCCAAATTCCTGAGCATTTTTTTTAAGTTTCAGATTTCCAGCATCTGCAGTATTTTGCTTTTGTTTCACTGACTATAACCTATCTTCATTCTTTGTTCACTATCCAGGTCAGCGAGAACATGCATTCAGCACAATTCAGTAAGCCTTGCTTACTGACAAATAGTGGTACCATAGGAGCAAAGGAAACCATTCTCCTTTTTACATCATGCTGGTGGATTGCAGTCATCGACTGACAGTTTTACAGCCTCTGGCTGGTGTGGCTGTAACACTTCAGATCTGCACCCTGTAAATTCCAATGTGCATCAGCCTTTAAGCAATTTTGACATAGGAGAGGTAGAGTAAATCATTCTTTGTACTTGGGTTTAAAGGAAAACATCAAGGGCTGGCTTGTAATTTGAATAGTTTTATTTATTTATGATGGTTTTATAAAATTAATATCATAATTTTTAAAGAATGTTTTCTCTGGATACTGTAGGTAACATTCCCATATGCTAAATAATCTAAATACTTTAGCAAATGTAGTTTGTGTCCTTTTGCTCAGAGTATGAAAATATCTATTTGCAAATTTTGCTCAAGCTTCTCTGAGCAGTTGATGATTGGACAGTGGGACGGATGTTCAACACAAAGTTCAAATGGGCAATTCACTAATGTAGTAAGTTGGTTGCAGCTAGAAAACACTGTCACTCGCACATCTTCAACTAACATTCCACAAAAGCATGATGTAGTCATTTATCTCAATTGCAGACTTCTGCTCTATGTAAATTGTCTGCAGTGTTTCTACCCATTATAACAATCACTACATTTAAAAGCCCTTCTCTTGCTGTGAAATGACCCAAGGTTCTTTTTTCCCCTCCTGTTTTGTATTTTTCTTTTTATGGAATATGTTTAAAACCACAAAACGACTAATCTTTTTTCACATTAACTATTTAAATCCACTCTTTGCTGACAATAATTGGATGGATTTTCCATTTAAGAACATAAGAAATAGGAGCAGGAGTAGGCCATCTAGCCCTTCGAGCCTACTCTGCCATTCAGTAAGATCATGGCTGATCTGAAGTGGATCAGTTCCACTTTCCCGCTTTCTCCCTATAACCCTTAATTTCCTTGTCTATCAAAAATCTATCTACCCGTAACTTAAATATATTCAGCGAGGTAGCCTCCACCACTTCAATGGGCAGAGAATTCCAGAGATTCACCACCCTTTGAGTGAAGAAGTTCCTCCTCAACTCCAATCTAAACTGCACCCCCCCCCCCCCTCTTATTTTGAGGCTGTGCCCTCTGGTCCTGCTATCCTTTCTAAGCAGGAAGAATCTCTCTACCTCTACCCTATCTATCCCTATCATTATCTTGTAAATCTCTATAAGATTCCCCCCTCAGCCTTCTAAACTCCAACGAGTACAGACCCAGTCTATTCAATCTCTCTTCAATCTCTCTTCATAAGCTAACCCGCTCATCTCCGGTATCAGCCTAGTGAACCTTCTCTGCACTCCCTTCAAGGCCAATATATCCTTCGTCAAATGCAGCGACCAGTACTCCAGCTGCGGCCTCACCAATACCCTGTACGGTTGCAGCAAGACCTCCTTGCTTTTGTATTCTATCTCCCTCACTATAAAGACCAACATTTCATTTGCCTTCTTGATCACCTGCTGCACCTGCAGACTGGGTTTTTGTGATTCATGCACAAGGACCCCCAAGTCCGTCTGCACGGTAGCATGCTGTAGCTTTTCGCCTTTTAAATGATAATCCCTCCTACTATTACTTGTACCAAAAGTGGATAACCTCACATTTGTTAACATTATAGTCCATCTGCCAGATCCTCACCCACTCACTCAGCCTATCCAGATCTCTCCGCAGACTTTTCACACCTTCCACGCAATTTGCTTTTCCACTCATCTTCGTGTCATCGTGAATTTTGTTACCCTACACTCAGCCCCCTCCTCCGAATCATCTATGATCTCACCAGAATTTGGGCTGTTGGTTACAGAATCTTTCATCCCTGTGCAATTGGACTTCAGATTCCTTTTACAATCTGAGTACACTCTGATTTTTGAATAATAGCTTTAACCATGATTTCCAATGCAATGCAAGTGACCTTCAATGTCAAAACACTTAGGGGAGAAAAAAGCTTGAATTTTTTCTGTCTCGTCATTTACATAACTTTCTATTTTAGAATTTGGCATCATATCACTGTTGTTCCCTGTCCTTTGGGAAAAAGCTATTGCATTATAGAAAATACTGAGTCTGAGAGGCACTGCATCATTCCAATTAGTACAGTTTATTGTATGGAAGTGGTGTGTAAACAAGCATCCAGGTCAGCAAATGACAGAATTCCATTGAGGCATAAGGAATGCTGTCATCTCCCTGGTGAACTACAGTTTGAAACTAAAAACAAAATGGTCTCTTCATTATAATCTGCAAAAGCAAAATGTGAGGCTTCTAATGCAGGGACAGATAAATTGACAAGCAACAGGTATTGAGAGATTATAGGCCTAACTGAGAATACGTGTTAAGTACAGTGTGATCACATGTGCACAGACACCCATGTGATGTATAGAGATCACTGACGCTGTTGTAGACACATGAGAAAGCTCCCACAAATTAAATACTAGTTTTCTGAATAGATAGACATGAATGCAGGTACAATTGGGCCATGAACATATTTGGGGAAGTTACAAGCCAGTATTGGCATAATGATATTAGCTTGACAAGGCAGATGTTGCTTCCTGTTTGCTGGAGAGTTTAGAACTGGGGATCAAAGGGATTGACCAGTTAGGTATGAGACGAAAGTGGGAGTGTGGAGTTAATTTCCAAGGTCTTCCATGATCATATAGAATGATGGAACTAATTCTGGACCGTAGGGTCCACTGTTGCACTGTTTTTTTTTTCTGATATGGTTAGCAAATAAAACACATGGCCATCTGGAATCTTAGCAGCTGATTGAATTTGTCAGCTATGTTGTGAGGTTTTTCTTCATTTTTTTGTGTAAGTGTCATGTATATGGGTTTTGCATGTGCTCTTTACTCAGCAGTTGATTACTGGCATGGCTCTGTTCCCCATCAGGTAGGATGCTATATGCAAGCTGTTGCAGATCTGTTTTTGTCTTAATCTGATTAAGTGTGATAACAACTGTTTGGCAGAGTTGGAAGTTTTCTGCTTCTGATATGGTGGAAGCATTCACACTTTATTGAAATAGTGATTTATGATTATACCTGCCTTACTAGTTGAATTAACTACAGTCATCTCTGCCACTCCCTCCCTAACAACACTGTGGATGTATGCAAACCAGGTGAATTGCAGCAATAAGAAGGTGCCTGAGGACAATTGGAGATGGGCAATGAATGCTGACCTTGTTAACAATGTATAAATCCCAAGAACAATTTTTTAAAGTAAGTGTCCCTTTAAAAATAAATTGCTGCTGTGCTACATTGAAGATCTCATTATGGTGCAAGCGCACAGCTTGGGGCAGAGCTGATTCCTCAATTTCACTTATAAAAGGAAGCAGTGAAATTAGAGTGTAATGTCATTAACAGGTCTGCTTCTATTATCATTCAACCTACAAAGCATCTGTGAGACCACTGATTTGACTAAAGCATGTAGATTACTTTTTGAATGAAAAAAAATTAAAGACTTGGGAGGGGCAGAAAGGACAGGCTGTCCACACTATGTTGTTTCATGGTTGGACAAGATGACCAACTCGCTGTTCCCAATCACAAAGTGACTAACTTGCCTGTGGATCTGTTGCAAACTTACTTTATAAATTGTGTGAAAGTCTGAGATGAAATACTTAAAACTAATTGAGAGATTGAGGTCAAGGTCACTATGATTTCAAGCTATCGCCACAGTTTAACGCTGAGATAAATGGATTTAGTTTGTTCCATGAGCAAAACAAACCATAACCACTGTGATGGCAATACGAATATTGGCTGTGCATGCAGCTTTTCCCTTTGGTTATCTACGTGCACTTTTTGCTGGCGATTCCTTAGTTTTGGCCATTTGGATGGATATCTGATACATTTGGAAACCCATCAACGTTTTGAGGTCTCTGAATGAAGCTATTGAGAAATGTTCATCTACAAAATTTTCCTTGCCTGGTGGAGAGTGCACATTGTCTCCTCAAGCTTACTGAGCACGTCTAGCCATGTTGAAATGAACAAGAACTTGGGCTCAAAGTGGTGCCTGGAGCTACTTACAGAAACTTAACCAGTGGAGAGTGAACATTTTATCAAACATGATATTGATGAGCATTTTAGCCCTAACCAAACAGGCGACATTATATTACCTGAAGCTGAGTGGGAAGAATGTAATCTTTTTCCCTACCTCCTTCCAGCCCAGTCCTCTGCTTGGTTCCTTTAATTAAACAGAGTCCCTTTGATCATTGAAGTACTCCGTAGTACTGTGTTGTTATGGAGCCACTTCTAGTTCAAAAGCATCCTAAGTTTATACACAGTGCTATAGGTTTGAGTTTGGCAGAACTGTTAAGAGTATTGATAGGCAGAGAGATCTGGGTGTACAAGTATACAGGTCATTGAAAGTGGCAACTCGGGGAGGAAGTAGTTAAGAAGGCATACAGCATACTTGCTTCATTGGCCAGGGCATTGGGTTTAAAAATTGGCAAGTCATGTTTCAGCTTTGTATATAGTGTTCAATCCTGGTCACCAGATTACCAGAAGATTTGTGGAGGCTTTGAAGAGGGTACAGAAAAGATTTACCAGGATGTTGCCTGGTGTGGAGGGTGTTAACTATGAAGAGAGGTTAGAGAAACTTGGTTTGTTCTCATTGGAACGGCAGAGGATGAGGGGTGACCAAATAGTGGCCTACAAGATTAAAAGGCATGAACAGAGTGGATAGTAAGAAGTTTTTTCCCCAGGGTGGAAGAGTCAATTACAAGTATATGTTTAAGGTGCAAGGGGTAAGGTTTAAAGGAGATATACGAGGCAAGTTTTTTTTACACAAGGTGATGGGTGCCTGGAACTCATTGCAGGAACAGATACAATAGTGAGTTTTAAGGGGCCATATGGACAAATACGTGAATAGGATGTATTTGTCCAGATGGAGGGAGTTTAAATTTAGTTGGTCAGCATGGTCGGTGCAGGCTTGATGGGTCAAAGGGCCTCTTCTTGTACTGTAATTTTCTTTGTTCTTTGCACTTTCTTGGTCGATAACACAAGCTTCTCATGAGTAGCATAATTTGTCACAAAATTGCCATTATCTCTTGACCACAGCTTGGAGCTGCACCACCACAGAATAATAGTTCCACTAACTAAAGGCATAAAACATCAGCTCCAGCAGCTTGCCTATCTGTAATTCAATTGTGGTAAGCCCTACCTTTTGTATATAGTTTGTATATTTTATATTCACACCTTATAGAGTACAAGAGCTGGCTTTTAATGTTGCAGTTGTAAAAAACGTTGGTTAGACCTCATTTGGAATACTCCGTCCAGTCCTGGTCTCCTTACTACCGGTAGGACGTGGAGACTCTAGAGAGAGTGCAGAGGAGCTTTACCAAGATGCTGCCTGGTATGGAAGGTCTGAGTTATGAGGGGAGGTTAGGCAAATTGGGACTGTTTTCCTTAGAAAGACGTAGACTTAGAGGAGATCTAATAGAGGTGTAGAAGATTGAGGGGTATAGATGGAGTAAACAGGGTTAAGCTTTTTCCTTGGATGGACTCGAATAGCACGAGGGGTCACGGGCTTAGGGTGAGGGGGGTAAGGTATAATTTGGATGCTAGAGGGAGTTTTTTCACACAGAGGGTGGTGGGGGTATGGAATGCACTGCCAAATAAAGTGGTGGAGGCAGGCACTCTGGAGTTATTTAAGAAATACTTAGATGGGCACATGAATAGAATGGGAATGGAGGGGTATAGAAAACTAATTTAAAATAGGGATCATGAGCCTTGGGAGTCCTTGGGAAGTGTGTAAATAGATGATGATATTAATGTACTTGTTTTTATTCTACAGGTGCTTTGGTCCACCTTGTTGTCTAACGAGGGGCATACATGCGATGGGCCGTGAGAGGGCTGCTCTTGGATTTTTTTTTTGAGTATCCTAGTGCTTCACGTCGTTAGTGTACGCTTGACCTGGACCATTTGATGGGCAACACAACAGCTCAGTAACTATCACTGTGCTGTGCAGATACATGGATTTGGGCCTGTGTCTGTGGGAGTTTGCGCATTCTCCCTGTGCTTGCATGGGTTTTCTCCGGGTGCTCCGGTTTCCTCCCACATCCCAAAGATGTGCTCTTAGGCTAATTGGCAAAACAAATTCTCCCTAAATTGTCTCAAATTTGGTTTTTAATCCATAGATCTATAAACATCTATAGATCATGGGTAGAGGTGGGACCATCGGGGTGGTGGCGCGGGCCCATTGGGCCGAAGGGCCTGTTTCCCGTGCTGTTTTGTTCTTTGTGTGCACTTGTCTGTCTTATGGCTGATGTAAAAGCTTCTCTGCAATAAAAGGACTAACTGACATATCAAGTCCCCAAGGTAGAATTAGAAAGCCCTAATCAACAATGGAAATTGTCTAAAATTGTCTTGCACTGCTCACGTTGGCATTATAGTAATGAATGCATGAAACTGTTATTAATTAAAATTAGTCCTCCTGACCCTGAGATTGATGGAACGTGGTGGTTAATTATTGAGCTGTTTATAGTTATGGAGTAGTAAATAGCTGTCACATTTCATCTCTGTATGAAGGTAGGAATTGCTAATTTGACTAGTCATTATATATAAATTTATAATAACTAAAAACTAGTGACTTTTATAAACTATTAATTTTAAGTTGCAGGCTGTAATTTAAACCACTTTTTCCAACAGTATTAGATATATTGGCAATGTGCTACGTGTCAAAGTCAACTTGAGGTTTAGTTACAGGATCAGGTGCTCATGATGAGGTTATAGTACTTGATGCTTTATCAGAAAACATTGGCATAATTATAGATTAGTGTTGGTGGACAAGACAATTTACTAGGAGATGAAGATTAACTTTTTCTTCCCAATTTAAAGCCATACGCTCTGTCCTTATTTTAATACAATTTTTATGTAATGGCTTAGTAGTTGGATAGGAAAATGGAGCTCAATTTGGGAATCAGAGCTGGTTAGAACATGAACTGGGAAAGACAAAACTGAGTTGGAAAATGCCTCTAGCAGAAGGAAGTAGCTAATGTGACAAGTTTATTTGGGAAGTTTCCATAACAAGAAAATACTTTGGAAAAAGTTGTAAGAAGGTCACGCTGATGTGAGATGTTTAATATGGGTAGCATTTTTCCAACTATAAAAGAACATTGTGACTTCTGACGTGCATATGGTCTTTTTTTTAAATATACTTTTCATGGACGATAGTGTAAAACATTTACTGTAGAAGGCCATTCAACCTATGCGCCATTTGTGTTTGACACAAAGTTCCTTCTACCATTCATCTAATGCCATCAATGTATCCTATTCTCTTCTTACATATGTGTACTTATCTGTCTTCCTCTTTAAATACTTCAAGATACTTGACTCTCAACTATCTCTTGTGGTAGTGAGTTCTACCCTCTGGGTAAAAAAATTCCCTCTTAGATTTATTGTTCACTTTCTTATGTTAATAACTCTCAAATTCTGGTCTCATCTGAATCTGGAATCATCATTTCTGAGTACCTGATCAAATCCTTTCATAGTTTGAAAATCGCTTTCAGATCATCCTTCAATCTTGTCTTGCCTGAAGAAACAGCCAGCTTGTTCAATCTTTCCTGATGCTTCTAGCCTTTCAGTTTTCATTAGTTTAGTCTTTTTTTCCATCTTCTTTGGTCCCCCAATTAGCTATTTAGAGTATAGAACATACAAATTAGAAGAATGAATGAGAAACGTAAGTAAATTATTCGACCTCTCAAGCCTACTCTGCTATTCAATAATATCATAGCTGATCTGAATATGGCCTCATCTCCATAGAGTCAGAGGTTTACAGCATGGAAACAGGTCCTTTGTTTTTTTAAACCCCAAAGCTAATTCCAATTGCCTGCATTTGGCTTATATCCCTCAATATCCATCTTACCCATGTAACTGTCTAAATGCTTTTTAAAAGACAAAATTGTATCTGCTCTGCTATTAGCTCTGGTAGCTGGTTCCAGGCACTCACCATCCTCTGTGTTTAAAAAAAAAAATTGCCCCTCTGGACACCTGTATCTCCTCCTTCTTACCTTAAACTGAAGATCTGAAATAAAAACTCAACATGCCTTCAGTTGGGAGAATAGATTGGAAAGGCTGGGACTCTTTTCCTTGGAGAGAAAAAGTAGGAGGAGATTTGGTAGAGATGTTCAAAATCATGAAGGGACTTGACAGAGTAGATCAGAAGAAACTCTTTCTGTTCCAGGAGGGTAGAGATTTAAAGTGATTTGCAGAAGATGTGATGTGAGAAAAACATTTTCACACAGCAAGTGGTTCAGTCTGGAATGCATTGCCTAGAGGTGAAGTGGAGGGAAGTATTTGTACTGCTAGTGGTGGATTTAAGGAAGTCCCTGAAAACTGAGAATATCTGGAAATGGGCATTCAGAGTTACTTTCATATGTATTAATCAAACTCTTATGATTTTACTCTTAGAGCTTTGCAGTCTCTGTGGAAATTGATAACTTTTAAAAACATTCAAACTTTCACTTACAGACTAAAAGAATGACATGACAGGATTTCATATTTTAGAACTTTTTTTCTAATAAGTAACTAAAAGCACTATTCACTAACACTTATTATATACTACAGGGTTTTTACTTTAAACTTCAGTGGAAACTATATTCCTCTTTTATATTTGGTACACAGTGCTCTCTCTAGTGAACAATAGTCCTTATAGCAAATCGTCAGCATTGCTGCCAGCTTTCAATAGAACATAGAACATTACAGCACAGAACAGGCCCTTCGGCCTTCGATGTTGCGCCGACCAATATAAAAAGCAATGCCCCTCCAAACTAAACCATTCCCTTCTCTTCCATATACTTATCAACGAACCTCTTAAACGCCACCAAACTTGGCGCATCTACAACTGCTGCAGGCAGGGCATTCCACTCCCGAACCACCCTTTGGGTAAAGAACCTACCTCTGATATCCGTCCTATAACTATCACCCCTTAATTTAAAGCTGTGTCCCCTCGTGCTAGCTTTTTCCATCCTAGGAAAAAGGCTATCACTGTCCACCCTATCTAAACCTCTAATCATCTTATATGTTTCGATCAGGTCCCCTCTTAGCCTCCTCCTTTCTAACGAAAACAACCTCAAATCCCTCAGCCTCTCCTCATAAGACCTGCCCTCCATACCAGGCAACATCCTGGTAAACCTCCTCTGTACCCTCTCCAATGCCTCCACATCTTTCTTATAATCTTTCTTATAATAGGCACTTGTATCACTGAGTAGTAACTTTGAACAACTGTCTTCTCAATGTTAAGAAAGTTCCTTAAATCCCATGTTGGCTTTAAAACCTGAATGATTTTCCTTTCCCTGGCATGCCAGGAGAAATCTCCCGAAATTCTGAGATGGTTGGAGACTGTCTCCCTCCTGTATTTGGCTGCTGGAGCTCACTAAGCCAAGCTGTTGGCTACGTGAAAATGTTTGTTGTGATATTAATTAACTTGTAGGGCAGACTGTAATGTGATCTCAAAAAATGGCTCCCTGTTCCCCGTGGCAATGTGAAATCTGTTAAACGTGCATCCAGGTAGAAACACTGATTAGCTATTCTTGATCCCCAACCATCTTTCATCTTAGAAGTAAATGGACAAATGTTTACAACTTGGTACTTGGAATTTTGGGAGACTCAGAACCAACCCATTATGAACTCAGTGACTGCAGCCATTATCGCCTCATGGAAACCTTACTAGTAAAACCATCTAAATCCTTTTCTGCCGTCTGACAACAAAACACCTTGGCATACTGTCAGATATATTTCAGAAAAATTTAAGGAAACAGTTCCAAAGCATCATTGGGCATGATCCAGCTCTTCTTACCCTACTGTCACTGCAGCGAAAATGGAGAATTTGGCACTCTGCAGGATCAG
Source organism: Sphyrna mokarran (assembly GCA_024679065.1). NCBI lineage: Eukaryota > Metazoa > Chordata > Chondrichthyes > Carcharhiniformes > Carcharhinidae > Sphyrna > Sphyrna mokarran. The sequence goes on from JAGIQG010000029.1 coordinate 36,020,826, forward strand.
AAAATCCAGCCGACATAAACATCCGGAAAATTACACCCAACATCTTAAAACTTTCCAATCATAACAGGGATATCCATTAAATATGTTGCTCTTCTAAGATGGAGCAGTGTTATCAGATGATAAAATCTAGTACAGATCAGAATTGTTGTTTTGGGAAACTTGAGTTTAATGAAAGTTGAATTGTTCTTCATGTTTCAAGTTGAAAGCCAAGGAAGAGTGCCTTGCATTTTCCTTTTAAGTGTGATTGCTACCTTTGAGTGATATTAATAAGGTGTTTTGTGTTGGTACAGAAGAAATTTTGCTACAACTTTGCAGTGCTTTGATGAAAGTACACCTGGAGAACTGTGTGCAGTTTGAGTTCCTCCATTTAAGGAAAAATATGCTTGTCTTTGAGGGTGTGCTACAAAAGTGTAATGGTTTTGGCTTGATAATTTTACTCTGGGAGATAAGGATTGTCTTATGAGTAAAATAAAAGGAAAGAATAGAACCTGTGAACAACATATTACACCAAGGGATCATGCAAGAGTAGGGAAATTTGATAAAAGAACAGGTTTAAAGACTTTCTTCTCAATGTTTTGAGCATTCAGATATAAAATTAATGAATTAACCGCAGAAGGACAAATTGATATAACTTGGCGGCGATTACTTGTAGGGAAACGTGGTTAGGGAACTGAATGTCCAAGGCTTTCAATATTTCAGAAAGGAAAAGGTGGTAGTGCAATTTTGTTAGTGGAGGAGGAGATCAGTGGTGAAGTAAGAAGTAATAGATGTAGAATCAGCCTGATTAAAAATAAGAAATAGCAAAGGAAAGAAGTTCTTAGTGAGAGTAATATGAATCCATAAACAGTACCTCTGTAATGAGGCACAGTATAAGAAAGTATAAAAATAAAAGTATAAGAAAGTTACGACAATAACAATGGGTGATTTTAATTAGTATCTAGAGTGGATTAATCAAACTGGCAAGGATAGCCTCGAGGGAGAATTTATTGAATGTATTAGTTTCTTGGAGCAATATGTTGTGGAACCAGCCAAGCAGCAGGCTGTTCTGGATTTGGTGTTGTGCAGTAAGGAGAGATCAATTAATGATCTCATTAAGTATCCCACAAGGGAAGAGTGATCATAACATGCTTAAAATTTCAAATTGAGTTTAAAGCTGAGAAACTGGAGTTCCATACTGGCATTCTGGGCTTAAACAAAGGTAATTACATAGGTATGAGGATAGATTTGGCTTTACTAGAGTCAGCAGGAAGACTAAAAGATAGGGTGGTTGATGATCAGTGGTATATGTTTAAGGAGATAGCCAATTCCTCCCAACTGAAATATATTCCACAGAGGAAGAAAGATTGTAAGATGGGGAAGAAACATGCATGGCTAAGCAAGGAAGTTAAGGGTAACATTCCAAAAAATGTGTGGATTAGGTGAATTGGCCGTAGCTGTTTGTGTCCCAAGATGTATAGATTAGGGGCATTAAAAGGGTGGATGTATGGAATTATGGGAAAGGACTTGAGTGGGATCCTCTCAGAGATTTTGTGCAGACTTAATGAAGTAAGTGGCCTCCTTCTACACTGTACAGATACTAAAGCATTCAATATTGCAAAGACTGGTGATAGGCTGGAAGATTGGGAAACTTGGTCAACAAAGGATTACTAAAAGAGTAATTAAAAAGAGAAAAGTAATTTATGAAAGAAAACCAGCACAATATGAAAAATGATAGCAAAAACTTTTATATAAAAGGGAAGAGAGTAGCTAAAGTGAGATGAGAAGAATCTTCATTGAGCATTGTGAAGCTTTGGCATTCTCCACATATGAATATGAGTTATAAACTGAAGTAGACTATTTGGCCTTGTGAGCCTACTCTGCCACTTAATAATATCCTGGCTGTTCTGACTGTCACGTCTCACCTAGCTCTGGTAACCTATCAACCCCTTGTTTTAGCAAAAATCAATTTATCTGTGCCTTGAAAGCATTCAAGTACTCTACTTCCACTGCTCATTGAGGAAGAATGTTCCAAAGACTCACTATTCTGAGGAAAAAGTTTTTCTCGTCCTTGTCTTAAATGAGTACCCCCTTATTTTCAGTGACAGCTAGTTTTAATTTTTCCCACTGAGGGATCATCTTCTCCACATCCAGCTTGTCAAGGCCCCCTCAGGATCTTGTAGTTTTCAATTACTTTGCTTCTTACTTTTCTAAATTCCAGCTGATACAAACTTTGTCTGTCCAATCCCTTCTCCTAAGGCAACTCTCTCATTCCCAGTATTCTGGTACTAGTCCATTGAACTTCTTTGAACTACTTCTAGCACACTTGATTCCTGTATTAATTAAGGAGACCAATACTGTACACTGTATTCCAGATGTGGTCTACTAATGCCTAGTACAACTATTGTATTCAACTCCCCTTACAATGAATGATAACATTGTTAGCTTTCCTAATTACTTGCTGCACCTATACACTAGTCTTTTGTGATTCATACACTGAGACATCCAGACCCATTTGCACCTCTGCAATCTCACACCATTTAGATAATTCCATTTTTATTCTTCCTGCCAAAATTGGCTTATAGTATCCTCCAATGCTGGTCCTTCGCCCACTCGACCTGTGTCCACTTGTGGCTTCCTTATATCCACTTTGCAACTTGCTCTTCTACCTATTCTTATATCATATTCTGTAAGACTTTGAATGCTCAGTCTTTGAAAATATTTAAGGCTGAGAACAGTAAATTTTTGGATACCAGACAGATCAAGGGATATGGGGATAATTTGAGAAGATGCAGTTGAGGTGGATGATCAACCATAATCTTATTCAATGGCAAAACAGGCTTGAGAGGCTTTTTATTTCCTCACCCTGTTTTTTTTTTCATGTTTCTATATTCTAAACAGCTGGGCATATTTTAAAAACTAGTTCAGTAGAGAAATGTGCTTCTAATCCAATCAACCACAAAAATTTTGCCACGATAATATCCAACAATACATATTGTATATTAAAAAATCTTTTGTTATTTGTCTCGTATGTTTGATCTACTAGCTATTTTACAAACTGGCTGCTGTATTTTTGTATGTTCCATTGGTTTTTTCCCTATTTGCTTTGCTCCAACCCTTCATGATTTTTAATGCCTTTGTCAAATCTCCTTTCAACTGTCCAAGAAAAGCAGTCTCAAATGCTCCAAATTATCTGCATAACTGAAGTTCTTCCTCCATGGAATCATTTTTGTGAAAACATCATGCAGAAATGATTCACAATCATTCTACAGTTTGGTGTCCAGAACTTGGTACAATACTCCAGTTGAGTCTAAATCAGTGTTCTATACAAATTTAACCTAACTTCCTTGTCTTTATAGTCTGTGTCCATATTAATAAAGCCTGGAGGTATGTTTATTAACCCCACATACAACCTGCCCTGCCAATTTCAATGTTTCCAAAATATGTTTCCAACTGCTGAAGGATCTTTTTTAAATTCATGTATGAGATATGCATGTCACTGGCTAGACTAGCATTTTTAATTCCCATCCCAGTTTGCCCTTGAGAAGGAAGTGATGAGTCAGTTATCTTCTTCAACTGCTGCAGTCCCTATTGTGTAGGTACACTCAGTGCTGTCGACAGAGTTCCAGGATGTTGAACCAGCTACAGTGAAGAAACAGCGATTATATTCCAAGTCAGGGCAGTGAGTGAATTGAAGTGCAACTTCCAGACGGTGATGTTCCCATGTCTGTTTTTCTTGCCCTTCTAGGTGGTGGTGATCATGGATTTGAAAGGTGCATTCTAAGGCACTTTGAGTTTCTGCAGGGTGTTTTGTACATGGTATACACTCTCGCCAGTGTGTATTGTAGTGGATGTTTGTGGATGAGGTACCAGTCAAGCACCTCATGTCTGAATTCTGTCCAGTTTCTTCAGTGGTGTTGGAGCTGAGGTGGGAGAGTATTCATCACGTTTTTGACTCATGCCTTGTTGATGGACATGCTTTGGGAAATCAGAAGGTTAGTTACTCACCACAGGATTCCAAACCTTCAACCTATTCTTAGAACCAAAGCATCAGTATAGTACAGAAGAAAACCATTTGGCTGATCAAGTCTGCACCAACTCTTCAAAAGAGCATCTTTTCCAGGCCCATCCCTGCACTTTTACCATGGCTAATCCACCTAACCCACACATTTTGGGACTCTAAGAGGTAATTTGGCAAGGCCAAACCACCTAATTTGCCTATCTTTGGACTGTGGGAGGAAACTGGAGCGCTGAGAGGAAATCCACATAGACACAGGCATAATATTTATGTGGCTAGTCCAGTTCAGTTTCTGGTCAATGGTAAGCCCCCAGGATGCTGATAGTGGAGGGGGTTTGATGATGATAATGTTATTGACTGTCAAGGGTTGATGGTTAGCTCCTCTTTGTTGACAATGGTCATTGCCTGGCATTTGGGTTACTTGTGAATGTTACTTGCCCCTTGTTAGCCAAAGCCTGGATATTGACTAGATCTTGCTGATTTTGAATATGGACTCCTTCAGTATCTGAGGAACCACAAATGGTGATGAACATTGTGTAATCATCAGAGAATATTCCTGCTTCTGATCTTCTGATGGAAGGAATTAGCAACCAGAGGCACGGATTTAAGGTAATTGGTAAAAGAAGCAATGAAATGAGAGGGGAAACCTTTTTATGCAATGATTGGTTGGAAACAGACCACTGTCTGGGAGGATGGTGAAAGCAGTGTCCTTCTTAGTACAAGCATGAGGATATTGACTGCTATGGACTGCAATGTCATACTTTGTGAAAGTGACCACAAATCCTTTTATGAACATATGAGTCCCATTCGCTGGTATTGTGTTCCTATGAATTCTTGCAAAGGACAAAATTATGGAAGGTGAACATGCTTTATAATGGGACTGAATTCCAGCCATCCTGAAATTTGGATGTTAATTGGGTTTGTCAGTTGGACGCAATTTGCCTTATCAAATCCATGCTTGCTTTTCATAAATCTGCAATTTGCCCAAGTGACTAATCATTTTGCCCCGAATGATCATTTATCGAGGTTTCCTTACTATTCAGGACAGCATGATGGCACAGTGGTAAGCACTGCTACCTCACAGTGCCATGGACCAAGTTCAGTTCTCAATTTCAGTCATTATCTGTGCGGAATCTGCATGTTTTCGCTATGTCTGCATGGCTTTCCTCTGCTCCATTTTCCTCCCACAGTACAAAGACGTACTGGTTAGGTGCACTGGCCGTGCTAAATTTTCCCTCAATGTACCTGAACAGGGCCAGAATATGACGAGTAGGGGATTTTCGCATAACTTCATTGCTATGTTAAGGTAAACCTTTAACGTAGGCTTACTTTAACATAGATTGAAAAGAAAATTTAAATTTTCTTCTGAAAGTGACTGAGATATACAGTTGCTTGACTTGTTTTTACACTTTTTTTTTAACAATTTTGTAGCATTTGCAATTCTCCTATTCTCTGGTGCTGTCTAAGTCTAAAGACTACTGGAAAATTATACCTAGTGCCATGGCAGTTCCCATTTGTGGTATTCTTGGGTGTGCGACCCATCCGGTCCTGGTGTCTCATCAGGTTTGAGTACAGACTGCCAATCAGTACAACCTCCTTATTAATTTTAAGGCCTTCAAGTTGTCTGAATGACCTCCTCTTTCACTCACTATGAGCTGGACCACATCATCATCTTGTAAAGTCTTTAATAACTCAGCCACACACCACCACCACCACTATCCCCTCCCCTGCGTCTACACTTAAATCTGTTTTTGATCCTTAATCAGCCTCACTCCCCCTTTTACCCCTTTTATTATTTGTGTACCTATTTTAAAAAAAAACTTGGGATTCCCGTTGCAAGTTATTTGTATGGTTATGTACTGACTTTGGGATGTTGCAACTTTTTATAGATTATTCTGAGTTTGGGAATTGAATGACCTTTAGAGAGGGGATTTGCAGTTTTTTAAAAACTCCAAATATTGCAGAGAAGCTCTGTAGTGGATTATAGCATCTTTAATGTCAGCGAATGTTTCAGCATTATTGGGAGTAAAGGAATAATCCACTCACATGGTTGACAAACTGCCCAAACTTATTACTTAGCATTCTGCCTTGTTATTTAAAAATGAAAAATCTCTGTGAAATCCAGCATTAATGTGATACTAAGAATTTCTCTAATCCTTTCCTTGAAATCTGCCTGAAATTTCAGTGTTCCTCAGATTGCTGGTAAAGTAACTCCTGCTTCAACGTAGTCACCTTGTCCAAAAGCTCTGTGCTGGTGCATGTACACCAAGGTAGGTAGTGAAATAGAAAGTTAAAATGAAATTCTGCATTGTAATCCAAGGTCAGCAGTGTTTTTCTCTGTGACCCCAGTTACCAATCTGGGAAAAGTAGGAATTAGTTCATCTTTTCACTTTCCAAGTGGCCTATGATTTATTTTTAGCCAAAGATGGTTGAGTTTTGATTCTTTCTCTGTTGAGGTGTGATTCTTTATACTGGTTCATTTGTTCTGACCTCATCTTAGGGAATTTATTTGATTGCTCCCTATAAATGCTTGATTAGCATTGCGATGTCTGGGCACACATCAAAGTGAATGAAGAATACTAATCTATCCCAGGAACAGCAGGACATCAAAACTACCCTTGTTAGTGTTGCATGCTTCCAGAAAATGACCTGAGGGGAATAAGAAGAAGTTAGACATCACTATCAAAGTCATTACTCTATACTATTAATGATATAGATTGAGCTACACCAAAGCATATGCATATCAATATTCCCAGTTGTTACAGAAGACTATGGGTTTTTGTAAAGAGGCTGAGATACATGAGTGATAGTCTGTTGCTTGGAAAGCGTGGAATAATTTTACTCTGCTCAGGCCTTATGTTCTACGGTGACAATATTTAGTTACTCATCAGCAGTGACCAGACAGTGTGCCCCTGGTATTGAACAGTGTCTGGCTGCACTAGTGAGAGTAAGAATGCTCACACAAACCTCACCATAGCTTAAATAGTAGCTTGCAGTGTCAGCCTGCTAACACCAGGTTGTTAATACTTGACCAATAAGCCACAGGACAACGAGAGCTCAATAACATTGAACTTCCCTAGTTTGAGCAATTAAGGGAATTATAAATTTAATGATGGATGCAGTTGCTCCGCTCTTAGCTTCCTCAGACTTTCATAGATCCTGGCAGTCTCATACAAAGTATAAATTTAAGGATTGATATTTTTCACCACCCCAGGTACCAAGAGAAATTTAATTGTTGCTGATTGGTGTCTTCTGGAGTTTCTCAAAAATGTCTTAAATACTGAATTGATAGGATATCAAAACATAATCACATTTGTTTCTTTTTAATACAATTATCTTACAGTAATTCTACATTAATCCCCCCACCTCATGCACTCACTCGCTCGCTCGTTTGCTCGCACTCACTGCCCTACACCTCCAACTGGCTTAGTTTGAGAAATAATTTTTGCCATCTCAGTAATTTCCCAGAGCATTATTTATGTTCATAACATGCAGCTTTTGTCTGAGAGTGAGTACCTTCTGTCTGATTGAATAACCAAATGTTTAAGCCACGTTTGGTCTAGCTGTTTCTGCTTGCTTTGCAGTTACCAATTTCACACAGAATGTGGCTTTTTTTTTGACCTTTCTTGCTTTCTTAGTTTCCTTGGTTATTGAGGTGACCTATGATCATCAAACATCCAAAAAGCTTTAAATTTGTTTCATTCTTGTATGTGGGTGTTTCTGGCTAGGCCAGTATTTATTACTCATCTCTAACTGACATTGAGAAGATGGCATGAGCTGCCTTCATGAACTACTGCGTTGCAATGCTGTTAGGAAGAGAGTTCTGGGATGCTGGTGCGGTGTTAGTTGGATTTGCCCTGTATTATGTGGACAGTAAGAAGTCTCACAACAGCAGGTTTAAGTCCAACTAGTTTATTTGATAGTAATCCCACAAGCTTTTGGAAACGGTGTTCCTTCGTCAGGTGTGTGGAACCTCCCAGGTAAGGACAGCAGATTTTGTTCCTATATTGTCTGCAGTGAATTGTAGCTTTTTTTAACGAACTGAAATATTCTTTTTGTTCATTGTGCATGATCTCTTCATCAATGTGGATTCCTGTGTTAATGACAGATGTGGAAATTCTGGCTGAGTTTGAGTTGTAAGATTTGGGACTTCAACGTGAAACAGCTATGCCTCATGATGATTATCATTTACTTTGATAAATTATCGAATAGTTTTTTTTAAGAAAGCAGTGCAATATCTATTTTAAAAGCATCTTGAGGTAATTGTAATAGTCTGTGTATAATCTATTGTTTATACTCTTTATTAGTTCTCTATGGCTGCTTTGCTGATAAAGTAGCAAAACATTAATCAATCTTTCCTAACCATCCAGTTTAGCCTTTTTGGTCTCTATGCTTTTTGAAAATGTTGCCTCTCCACTCCCCATAAACTAACCCCTCTCTCCCTCAGAACTTAATCTTGACTCCTAAATGGTATCAGTCTGGTGCTTAACTCATGAGAAAGGTACCAAACCTAAGGTCAGCATGTCTAGTGTTTTTATGAATGACACTTAATTGTTGTGAAAGTAATTTCTTTTGCGTTGATGGGATCATGCTATTGGATTGAGACTGGGTAATCTATATCTGTAAACTTATTGGCAATTTTTCTCCGAAGGGCTGTTTCCTGAAATAGTGCAATACTTTAAGTAGCCCTACATTATCAGCTTGTGGGAATTATCACAGTTCACGTTGTTGCCATTTTGAAGTGCTTTTTAATAATGGGTTACCTTGCTGTCACTGTTCCTCTTGTTTCTTCATGCTTCTCTTCAGCTAAGTTGTTGACTTTTGGGGATATAGAATCTGTGCAGTGCATTTGGCCCATCGAGTCTGCATTGACCAAATTCCCACCCAGGCCTATTCTCATAACCTTACGTATTTATTCTAGCCAATCCCTCTGACACGAAGTGGCAATTTAGCATGGCCAGTCCACCTAACCCACATATTTTTGGACTGTGGGAGGAAACTGGAGCATTCAGTTCATGGGGAGAATGTGCAAACTCCATGCAGACAGTGACCCAAGCTGAGAATCGAACCCACGTCCTTGGCGCTGTGAGATAGCAGTGCTTACCACTGTGCCAACTATCTATCTTCACCCTTCTCTCCCCATTGGTCTCTAAGATTAGCTCCTTGACCCTCTGCCATTCTGTTACAAAGAATGTGTGTTAAACTTAAAATTGACTGAAACCTGGCACTATCTCCGAAAGCTTCTTTGGCATTTGATGCTCTTGAGTTCAGTGCTTTTAGCTGAATGTATTGCATTTGGTAATCCTTCATTGTGCATCACAGCTGCCAGCACAAGACTTCCCCTGAGCTTTATATACATCATTTAAAGAATTGCTAAATTCCATGTTATACAGTGGCATCTGGCTTGTTTGTGAGTCTCCTTTTATATTGACTTGCTGGTAACCATAAGTCATTGGCTTGTATCTATTCTTTGGGGTTGAAATGGTCTGTTTTCGGTTGGGAAAATAAGTTTGTACCACTGCAACAGGAGAAATGGTCATAAAAATGTTGACTCTTAGGTTGGTCTACTTGAGCTTTTTTCCATTGCAGTTGGCAGTGCCAGTCCCTAGTTGACTAATGACAACTTCCAACGGAGACTAAATATTCCTTTGTTGTAAGCTTGACTGAGAAAAGCTATTCCTATTTTTAAAGGTTGTAAGTAGATTTCAGGCCTGAATGATAGCTTCAGGAATAAAGATTGCAGTTGACTGAATTTGTTATGATGATATCTGTCAGCCTCAGTTTACCTGGTTATTTTCTTGGAGAACCATGGCATATGACAAGCTTGTAGAGCTGTTCTCTTGGAAAATAAATTCTTTACACATTTGCAGGAGTTGAGGGTGGGATTGCAAGCATGGTCTTTATCAGCATAATTATTAGTTCCTCCATCCAGTGGGAATTAAACTGCAGATGTCAATGATTCATTTCACTTGTCAACGTTTGACATTCAATGTTCTTCCATCAAGTTGTGAACTGATTTCTGCCACTTACACTGACTGGATGTAATTAGTTGCTACACCGGTATAAGAAGCATAAGAACATAAGACATAGGAACAGGAATAGGCCATCTAGCCCCTTGACCCTGCCCTGCCATTCAATAAGATCATGGTTGATCTGAAATGGATCAGTTCCAGTTACCTGCTTTCTCCCCATAACCCTTAATTCCCCTGTCTATCAGAAACCTATCTACCCGTGACTTAAATATATTCAGCAAGGTAGCCTCTATCACTTCAATGGACAGAGAATTCGAAGATTCACCACTCTTTGAGTGAAGAAATTCCTCCTCAAATCCGATCTGAACCCTCCTTATTTTGAGGCTTTGCCCTCTAGTTCTGCTATCCTTTCTAAGCGGGAAGAATCTCTCTACCTCTACCCTATCTATCCCCTTCATTATCTTATATGTCTCTATAAGATCCCACCCCCCCAACCCTCTAAACTCCGAGTAAAAACTTAGTCTACTCAATCTCTCCTCAGGCTAACCCGCTCGTCTCCTGTATCAGCCTAGTGAACCTTCTCTGCACTCCTTCCAAGGCCAATATATCCTGCCGCAAATGTGGCGACCAAAACTGCACACGGTATTCCAGCTATTGTGTCACCAGCACCCTGTACAGTTGCAACAAGACCTCCCTACTTAATATTTACTACAATATTTATTACAGTATCCCTACAGTACTTACTGTTGCAACTTTCAAAAATCAACTGCTTGTATCCATCCATTCCTTCCTTCAGTGTAGCTGGAGGCTTCAGCTGAACAGCAGCAAACTTGCCTATCCAGTTCAAGCTTGCCACCAAATAAAAGAAAGGAAAGTAGTTTGACTTATATGATGTCCTTCATGATCTTGGGCTGCCCCAATGCACTTACAGCCAACTGAGAACTTTTGAAGTGTAGGGGACAATTCTCTGGGGCCACTAGCCCCAAGCCTCCTCTTCCCAAGCTAGAATTTCAGCATGGTTGGGATTTGTGTAGCTGGTCATCTCCATATAACTCTGAAAATCCTCAGCATGTGAAAATCAAACACCTCTCAGATTGGTATGGATACTCATCTATCTATAACTTTGATTTGCTTTGAAGTCCTTAAGTCAAATACATGCTCATGCCCCATCAACATTTAAAAACCTCAAGTTTGACAGCTCCAATCCATTTCAAAGCAGGGAATCCCTAAAGCAGCATAGAATCGTCACAGTTCATCCATTAAGCTATTTGAACTCCTTTAGTTTGACAGCCCCAGTCCATTTGCAGCCATTAGCTCTTTGCTTCTAGAATTACTTCACGCTCCACTAATTTTCACAGCCCTTTTGATTGACAGGCCCAGGCTAGTTCAAAACAGGCATGATGGAGATGGGCTGGTGAATAAATCAACAGGTCAGCTTTATTGGAATGAAGATTAGAGTGTGCCCCTGTTTTTATTAACTTGTTGTCTGAATTAAATGGAACAAAATACCAGTCACTTATCAGTGGTATTTGTTTAAGCTCAAATCTGGCAGTAACAAATATTCTTTTACTCTGCTATTTGAACCATGTGTTATCACAAATTGGATTCAAATACTTCTGTAAATGTGGGATTTTTGCAGTCAAACTGGTGTTTCAGCCATTTCCCAAGGGTACCTGAGGGTCAAAGCAGATTGTTGCTCTTTTCTTTCCCTCAGCATGTTGACAAAATAAATAAAAGTTTTTTTCAGCACTGGTGACCAGTGTCGAAATTCATACAGATAGAAAGTGAAATTCCATCTCTTCCTGGGATGGAGCACCTTACTGCAATAAATCATCACCAGCATGCATTCAATAGATTGAGAAATAATGAGGTGAATCTTTTCGATGTGCAAGGAAAATGCCATCATTGATCTTTGCTTCTTGTCTGTGTTCACACAGGTGCACAAGACTGGCTTACTGAAGGTAATAAATAGCCCAAGTTTTTGGACTGAATTATTCAGCACTGTGCTGCGGTGTAGATGTTTGATCAACATCAGCTTTTAACTGTTTCAGTTGTTGATGGCATATGTGGGTCCGTTTGACACCAGCTGGATGGGATGACTGAAAATTTATTTTCAGCCAGAGGGGAAGAGTTTGGCAATCAGCCTCTGAAATCTGGTGACCAGAACAAATGGTACAGGATCCAAATCAAATTAAAGATATTTTTGAATTTGGTCCAACTCTTTCATGAAAGACCGCAACAATGGAGAAAATGCTGTAGCATTGCACTCCAGTGTTGCTTGTGCACCTGGACTGTGTCTGTGTTGGTGAAGTGGGGGTGGGGGGCAGGAGAAGAAAGAAAAATACATTGGGGAGATTAAAGTGAGAGAGGCTCCACCACAACCGAGCTGGGGATTTTCCTCTTTACTACTTAGTCACATACCATGCTATGCGTTTGAACTGTCTTGAATAGCAAGACAATTTGCTTCTTTCTAAAATGTTTACTACGTGCAAAGCACACCTTATAAGATGATAGGCAAGTGGAGTGAGGCAAACAAATAAAAAAAACATGGCCATGAAGATCATCCTCAGTAGATTTTAAGGCAGAAAAGGAATGTAACAAGATGTTGACGCTGAGATTGAATCCCAGAGGACTGAGGCAACTTGAGAAGTAGTTTGGTGTTGGATAACTGAAGAGTGTGAAAAGGGTGGCAAGGCTTGAGGCGAAGCTAGAAACAAAGGGTTAGACAATGGATAGATTTGACAGTGAAGATTCTTGCATCCACTTTGAAGACCACAAGAAGCAGTGACAATTGGTGAAAAGATGCGAGCTGAGGATTGCAAGCTCTGGTGAAGTAGAGGAGGGGGCAGTACCAGGCCATTTGTTGAATGTTGCAACAAAGCTGTATTGGTAACTACATCTGAACTAAGGTCCAGCACTTGTGGACTAATTCTGAAATTGGAGACTTGGTTGAAGGCTAAAAATTGTCAGGGTTTGTTGGCGCTTAAGAAGGATGGCTTTCAATTTTTAACTAGGAAATACCTTCCTCGTTTAGGTTTTAGCTTATGGTCAGCAGTGAATGGTAAATACAGGAAAACTTGAATCTTCTGTCCCAGTGCAGTGACCTAAGCAGATAAAGGAAGCTGATGTGTAAGAGATATGCTGCTGCAGCAATAATTAATCAGAGAGCATTTGTGTGATTCATTACAAATATATGTGTAGTTTGGAGCAAAATATTTTGAAAGTGAACTGCAAGTTGTGACATTGGCAAGATTTTTTTTTCAAACAATCAATTCACCTTTAATAAAATCTCCAAGTTGTAACTCATTTTGTTCTTATAATAATTTGCAACATGATCCGTTCTCAGTACAGCTTACTTCTCATTCTGATATCAAGTTTCTGAGAACACACTGCATATATTATTAGCCCTTCATTGATTGTGATGCACATGTGCATGAGATGACTGAAGCCTGGTTATCCAGATGCAATTGTTATTTATATGTGGGACTTGTGATAGAGAGGGCTGTGAAGTGGGCATGCTTAATTAATGGCAGCTATCAGTGCAAGGAAAACAAAAGTTCCATTAACTCTGAGTCATTAGTCCCCTACAATTGAAGGGAACTACTGTGTTTAGCAGAGGCATGCTTCATTTGCAAGCTTTGTTTCAATGAATGCTGCATTTGCTCACAGCATGTCCGCTGCCTCAGCCAGTGTCTCTGAGCATTGTTTGTGGGCTTTTATCATTCCTTTGGTACCTTGTTTGAGTGACGATTGATTTTTGTACAGGTTATTTTACCATTGCAGGCGAACCCGATGGGATTCTCCCTGCCTCTGATTTCTGCCAGAGCTTTGCTATTTAGAAATGAGGGTGATAGAGCCTTGGAATTAGATTTTTGCTCCCCATGTCTAACCTGTTATTGCAGTTTCACTGCTGTCTTAGCCGAAATACCTCTGTCAGCAGATGTATAATGTTTTAAAGTTTGTCTCAGCTTTGTCTGCCTAAAATAAGTATATAGTAACCAGTATGTAATCTTGCAGCCTGTAAATCTCATGTAGCAGCAGTTTAATGTTCCCAGCTTCAGCTTTTGTATGTTTGAATTCACAATCAACAGTGGACCATTTTACTGCCTCATTAATCATTAGATTTTCAGCAGAATAAACATTTTTATGGTGCTAAATGTTAACGTTGCTTATGTCTATAGTTTATTCAAAGACACTCTCCAGTAGTCTGGAGAGTAGTCTTGGCTTGGCACAGGCATTCTCATTTTGGGATAACTTTTTTATTATATATACATAAAGATTGGGTAGTTAGGAGGAGGAGAAGTGGAAAGCAAGAATTGCCATTTAAATAATTTGTTTCATTTTCACCATAAATAAAGAGTTCACAATGTTCCAGTTTCCTGAAATCGCATTCCAGATGCTCCTTGTGGGCAAAGTCTTACATAGCCAGGTTAATAATGCTCCTGCTAATATTCTAGCTGCTTATTATATATTGTTAGCTCAGTACAGAGAAATTTCAAATTCAAAATGCTTCTGAAGTTACTCTGGAAGCAATAAAGTAATTCCCTTGCTGTCACAATTGTCTCCTGTCTACATATGATGTTTGTGTGGTTTTGTCATTGCTGGATCATTAGTCTTTTGGAAGCTGCACCTGGCTTCAGCAGGAGCACAATGGGATCGTGGTTTAAACGAATTAGACTCTGCATCAAATACCTTGAATGCAGTCTAGGATACTGAGCTTGTGGTATATACGGTTAAATAATCAGTACATTGCCTTTAAAAGCTCTATTCTCAAAAGTGAAGTTCATTGGTCAATGAATGATAAGTTCTGATTTTAATTTTCAAATCCATACACACACATACACACACGAAAATCTCACTGTGATTGTTCGGTTGTGTTTAAATCCCGCAGACTGTCTTGTGGGGGGGGATGTATTTTGCTTTTGTTTGTAGGGTTTAAGGTGTTGAAGTTGGTACTTCCAGTCCAAATATAAAGATATATTTTTAGGCCCTGATTTTACCAGTGCGCCCACCCTGAAATCAGGGCGGGGAAGGCTCACAAAATGGTATTTCCCATTGGCCTCGGGTGCGATCTTACGAGCTTTGGGCAGACGTGCTGGTAAAACACTGGCCTTTGTTGTTTTAAGGATAAAATTCACCTGTGTATAATAAACGTGTATGCAGTAAAATGGTCATCTAATGGACAGTACTAACATGTATTTTAATACCCTCTGTTTTTCATTATAACATTCTACATTTAACCATATATGCCTCCCTGGAAGGTGGTCCATCTGATGCTCAAGAATTTGATTTGAATTCCCTGCTTGAGGAATTAAAAGAAATGATACCAGAATCCAAAGATCGAATAAGTAACACGAGAGGGAGTTAGACGTTGAGTTCAATTTAGCATATTGAAGTGGATCTGAACTTCAAAGTTAAGTTGTGTTTGACGCATTTCCAGGTTAATGGTGTAATACAAAACTGGCTGTTGAGAGTTGTGGTAACAATGTTTTTCAGACAAGAGGGAAGTACGATGTTTCCCAGAGATTAGTGGTCTCAATACCAACCAATGTTCTTGATGTATATTGATGATCTAGATTTGAATATTTGGGACATGATTTCAAAGTTTGCAGATGTACAAAACTGAGAAACATCAAAGAGGAATCTAGTTGATGTCAGAAGGATAGTGACTGGTAAAATTGGCAGAGACGTTTTTTAAAAACAACAAGAGCAAATGTAAATTAAACGGAAATGATGAAAGGTCACAGACTGGACACTATCTCTGCCTCCCTCTTCACAGATATTGCCCGATCTGCTGAATATTTCCAGCATTTTGTTTCCAGTCAAACAACGTTCTCGCTCTCATTTTCTGGGAGTATGCAGGTATGTGCATATGTTCTTTGCATTGCCATGCTTGCACAATAACTTAAAGGCACTGACTTGCACACAGCTTATAGGGAACATTACTTTTAAAGCATACAGGTTTCTGGTTTCATCAAGTTATAGAGTTCCAAGGATGAGGACTCAGCTGGAATTTTGTGTCATGTTTTGGGAAGGATATAGCAGCTTTGGAGAGGATGCAGTGACGATTTACTGCCCCAGTTCCAGTTATTGGGGGAGAGATACAAAAGTGGTAGTTTTTCACTTAGAATAGTGAGTGTCTGGAACAAGTTGCCAAAGGTACTGGTAGACGCAGGTACAATTTTATCTTAAAGAATTTAGACAGTCACATGGGTAGCTTAGGTATAGAGGGATATGGATCAAATGGGGTCAGTTGGGACTAGCTTAGTGGCGAAAACTAGGCGGCATAGACAAATTGGGCTGAAGGGCCTGTTTCCATGCTATAAACATTTGTGACTGTATGAGGGATTTAAGTTCTTTGCAGAGATTGGAGATACTCGAATTATTCTCATTGGGGCTGAGAATATTGAAGGGAAATTTAATAGTGGTTTTCATAACTTTAATAGTTGTGATAGAATAAACAAAAAAAGTATTTCTAGCTGCAGAATGGTTAGCGTCCTGAAGAGCCAGAATTGATTAAAGAAGCAGGGAGGAATAATGAGAATATTTTGCAGTAGGGTGTGGGAAGCAGTTCCAATATGAACTTTCAAAAGGGATTTGGAGGAATTCTTCAAGGAAAAGTTGCAGAACTGTGGAGAAAGAAACAAGAGTACCTCCCATCCATTGACTCTGTCTGTACTTCCTGCTGCTTCGGCAAAGCAGCAGCATAATCAAGGACCTCACCCACCCTGGACATTCTCTGTTCACCTTCTTCCATCAGGAAAAAGATACAAAAGTCCAAGGTTAAATACTAACTGATTCAAGAACTTCTTCTCTGTTGCTGTCAGACTTGAATGGAGTTACCTTGCATTAAGTTGATCTTTGTCTACACGCTAGCAATGATAGTAACACTTCATTCTGCACTCTCTCATTTCCTTCTCTATGAACAGTATGCTTTGTATAGTGCGCAAGAAACAATACTTTTCACTTTATACTAATACGTATGACAATAATAAATCAAAGGGTAGCTTTTTCAAAGTGGCAGCACAGAAACAATAAGTTGTTTTGTGCCCCTGTGCTATGTGATTCTATGATTTAACTCTGTGCCATATATTGATTTGACACTTCAGTATTTTCTCTTGGAATTTAATGTTTTATGAAATTTCCAAGAACAAGGCAGCATTGTAATCAATTTATTGATTAAGGGTTTGCAAGAAAATAGCTTATTTGCAGGAAATAACTATCACAAAATTGGAATACTTTTATGAATGTCTTTGTTGTTGGTAATCTGTGCCATGTCACATCAGCACCAGTTGTGCTTGCTGTAATTCACCTGAAAAGAATCTGATTCAGTAATTTTAACAAAGGATTGTAAACAAATCCGGAAACTTAAGTGAGAATCAAAATACCTTTGCAAACTATGAAGCCTCAGTAGAATCCTGATTTGATTTATTAAAGGATGGTGTGTAACTGATTTTAAATCTTGGTGACACATCTCCAGTTTGGAAAAGAAGGCATGCAGTTGCGCCTCTCAGGATGAGAACCCTTTACGTCAGTTAAGTATTTTTTGAAAATGTAATCACTGTTGTTGCAATGACTTCAAGTAAGCATTGAGGTTGGCCTATTGGAATGTGAATTTCCTGGTTAAGAAAGCAACTGTTAGAACAGTCAGAGTGTCTTTTCCTTATATTTAATCAGCAGTGCCAGAGGAACTGACATTCTTGGTTAAATACAAAAGAACAAAGAAATTTACAGCTGAGGAACAGGCCCTTCAGTTTTCCAAGCCTGCATCGATCATGCTGCCAACGGAACTAAAGCCCCCCATCTTTCCAGGGACCATATTCTTCTATTCCCATTCTATTCATGTATTTATCAAGATGCCCCTTAAAAGTCAGTATCGTATGTACTTCCACTATCTCCCTCGGCACCCAGCACTGCCTATGTTTTAAAAAAAAACCTGTTGTAAATTTTCTTTAAACCTTGCCCCTCTCACCTTAAACCTATACCCCGAATAATTGACTCGTCCACTTGGGCGAAAAAGCTTCTGACTATCCGCTTCTGACTATCCACTTCTATCAGGTCGCCTCTCAACCTGCTTTGATTCAATGAGAACAAACGAAGTTTTTCCAACCTCTTTTCTCATAATTCATGCCCTCCATGCTGGGCAGCATCCTGATAAATCTTTTCTGTACCCTCTCCAAAGCCTCCACATGCTTCTGGTAGTGTGGCGACCAGAATTGAACACTATTCCAAGTGCGGCCTAACTAAGGTTCTATAAAACTGCAATAGAGCTTGCCAATTTTTAATCTCAGTACCCCAGCTAATGAAGGCAAGCATGCCATGTGCCTTGCCTTCTTGACTACCTTCTCCATCTGTGTTGGCACTTTCAATGACCTGTGTACCTATACACCCAAATACCTTTGCCTATCAATACTCTTAAGGGTTCTGCCATTTACTGTTTATTCCCTATCTGGATTAGGCCTTCTGGACAAATTATCTCACATTTGTCCAAATTAAACTCTATCTGCCAGAAGACTCCCTTTATTGGCCTACCAATTGACTCCTTAATCAGGGAGTTCATATTCCAATAGGCCAACCTCTGATTGAAGTCATTTCAGTTGTAGTATAGGAAATATGATAACTAATTTTCACAAACTTTTTCAAACAGTATTATGATAATATACATATTGTATATCCATATTAAAGTATGTTTTGCCTTAAGATTTTAAATCGAGGCCTTGTTTGCTCTCTCATAAGATCCGACAGATACTGTTGTGATGCAGAAGAGTTTGGGAGCTGTTCCCTAGTGCTCTGGCCAATGTTTGTCCCTCAATGGCATTAACACAACATTTGCTATCACTGTCATATCACCGTTTGTTGGAGATTATAGGCAACAAATTAGATGCCACGTTTACTATATTAGAACAGTGACTACACTTCAAAAATACTTTGCGGCATCCTGAAGTAATGAAAGACAACATATAAATTAAAGCAAAATATTGAAGGAAATAAAAAACAGAACCTGCTGGAAAAACTCAGCAGATCTGACAGCATCTGTGGAGAAAGAGATGAGCTAATATTTCAAATCTGAATGGAGAGAGAGAATAATGCTTTGAGTCGAATGTGACGAGTGAAGAAAGTTAGAAATGTAATGGAGTTTAGACTATGGGAAGGAGGAAGTGAAGAACTAAAAAGAATTTCTACGATAGGGTAGAGAGTGGGAGAGATTAAATGATAAAGGCAAAGTGAGTGGTAACGATTGTAATAAGGAAAGAAAACATTTGTCCAGAATAGGTGTAACAAAATCGTGAACATCTGAGGTGGAGGATGAATGCATGGCTGAGGGACTGGAGCAGGGGGCAGGGATTCAGGTTCATAGATCATTGGGACCTCTTTAGGGACAGGTGCGACCTGTACAGTAAGGTCGGGTGGCACTTGAACCCTAGGGGGACTAATATCTTGGCAGGTAGACTAGCTAGGGCTACTGGGGGATCTTTAAACTAGAAAAAGCTTGGGGGTGGGAATATCGATGGGACGGTGAATAAGGAGGTTAGTTCCCAGGTAGGGAAGGACTGTAGGCATGCTGAGAGGGGGGTTAGGCAGGTGGTGGAAAAGGGAAATATCCTGACTGAGGGGTTGAGGTGTGTCTATTTTAATGCCAGGGGCTTACTAAATAAGGTAGATGAGCTTAGGGCGTGGATTGCTGCTTGGGAGTGTGATGTGATGCCCATTACAGAGACTTAGTTGTCTCAGGGACAGGACTGGGTACTTCAGGTGTCGGGAGCCAGATGCTTCAGGAGGGACAGGGTTGGGGGCAAAAGAGGAGGTGGTGTGGCACTGTTGATCAGGGACAGTGTCATGGCTGTAGAGAAGGTGGAAGACGGGGAAGGAATGTCTACGGAGTCTCTGTGGGTGGAAGTTAGGAACAGCAAAGGGTTGATAACTTTGCTGGGTGTATTCTATAGGCCGCCCAATAGCGACAGGGAACTTGAGATGCAGATAGGGAAACAGATCCTAGGCAGATGTAGAAATAACAGGGTTGTCGTGATGGGAGATTTCTATTTCCCAAGCATCGACTGGACTATCCCAAGGGTAAGGGGTTTGGATGGTGAGGTGTTTGTTAGGTGTGTTCAGGAAGGTTTCCTGACACAGTACGTGGAAAAGTCTACGAGAGGAGAGGCTGTACTTGACCTGGTGTTTGCTAATGAGCCAGGGTAGGTGAGCATCTTGGGAATGGAGATCATAATTCTATTTCTTTCACGATAGCGATGGAAAGAGATAAGATTAGGCAGGCTAGGAAGGTATATGTCTGGAGTAAGGGGAAAATATGAAAACATTAGGCAGGTAATTGGACGTATAAACTAGAAGGAGGTGTTCTTGGGGAAGAGTACAGAAGGAAAGTGGCGGATTTTCAAGAAATGTTTGTCTGGAGCACTGCAAGACAACGTTCCGAGGAGTCAAGGAGGTTCTGGTAGGACGCGAGAACTGTGGTGCACGAAGGTAGTGGTGAACCTAGTTAGGAAGGGAAAAAAGGTATATAAAAGGTTCAGAGAGCTAGGGGATGTTAGGGATCTAGAGGAGTATAAGGTGTGTAGAAGGGAACTTAAAAAGGAAATTAGGAGAGCCAGAAGGGGTCATGAGAAGGTCTTGGCAGGTAAGATTAAGGAGAATCCCAAGGCCTTCTACAAGTATGTGAAAAGTAAAAGGATGAGAAGAGAAGGTATAGGGCCTATAAAAGGTGAAGGGGGAAAAGTCTGTGTGAATCCGGAAGAAATGGCAGAGGTGCTTAACGAGTACTTTGTCTCGGTATTCACGGTGAAAAGTGAACTGGGAGATTGCACTGCAGGTTTGAGGCATACGGAAAAGATTGAGTATGTGGATGTTAGGAAAGAGGATGTGTTAGACCTGTTAAATTATGTGAAGATAGACAAGTTGCCAGGACCGGATGGGATGTACCCCAGGTTATTGTGGGAGGTGAGGGAAGTGGTTACAGAGCCCCGGCGATGATCTTTGCGTCGTCCATGGAAACGGGAGAGGTTCCGGAGGATTGGAAGATTGCGGATGTGGTTCCTATCTTTAAGAAAGGGAACAGGGATAGTCCAGGAAATTACCGACCGGTGAGTCTGACTTCAGTGGTTGGTAAGCTGATGGAGAGGTTTCTGAGGGATAAGATATATGAACATTTGGAGAAATTTGGACTGATTAGAAATAGTCAGCATGGTTTTGTCAAGGGCAGGTCATGCCTTACGAGCCTAGTTGAGTTCTTTGAAAATGTGACTGAACACATTGACGAAGGAAGGGCAGTGGACGTAGTGTACATGGACTTTAGCAGGGCGTTTGATAAGGTCCCCCATGTAAGGCTTCTGGAGAAAGTGAGAGGGCATGGGATCCAAGGGGCTTTGGCCTCGTGGATCCAGAACTGGCTTGCCGGCAGAAGGCAGAGAGTGGTTGTGGATGGGTCTTGTTCTGCATGGAGGTCGGTAACCAGTGGAGTGCCCCAGGATCTGTTCTGGGACCCCTGCTGTTTGTCATTTTCATAAATGACCTGGATGAGGAAGTGGAGAGATGGGTTAGCAAGTTTGCTGATGATACAAAGATCGGTGGTGTTGTGGATGGTCTGGAAGGATGCCAAAAGTTGCAGCGGGACATAGACAGGATGCAAGACTGGGCGGAGAAGTGGCAGATGGACTTCAACGCAGATAAATGTGTAGTGGTCCATTTTGGCAGGAATAATGGGATGAAGGAGTACAATATAAGGCGTAGAAGTCTTAGCTGTGTTGTAGAGCAAAAGGATCTCGGGTTCCGCGTCCATAGGACTCTTAAATCGGCCTCGCAGGTGGAGGAAGTGGTCAAGAAGGCGTACGGTGTACTGACCTTCATTAATCGAGGAATAGAGTTTAGGAGTCAGGAGGTAATGATGCAGCTCTATAAGACTCTTGTCAGACCCCACTTGGAGTATTGTGTGCAGTTCTGGTCGCCTCGTTATAGGAAGGATGTAGAGGCTATTGAGAGAGTTCAGAGGAGATTTACAAGGATGCTGCCTGGATTTGGAGGCAGGCCTTATGAAGATAGGTTGAGGGAGCTGGGACTCTTCTCACTGGAGAGACGTAGATTGAGAGGCGACCTGATAGAGGTTTATAAAATGTTGAGAGGAATAGATAGGGTGGACTCTCAGAGACTATTTCCCCGAGCTGAAATGGTCACTACGAGAGGACACAGATTTAAGGTGCAGGGAAGCAAATACAAAGGAGATGTCAGGGGTAGGTTTTTCACTCAGAGGGTGGTGAGTGAATGGAATCGACTGCTGTCGGAGGTTGTTGAGGCAAACTCACTGGGGTCTTTTAAGAGACTTCTGGATGAGTATATGGAAAAGAATAGGATAGGGGGTTATAGATAGGTCTGTGGATTGGTAGATGTGATCGGCGCAACTTGTGGGCTGAAGGGCCTGTTTGTGCTGTATTGTTCTTTGTTCTATCTTGAGGGTCAGAGTTCGTGGTCTGAAATTGCTGAACTCAGTATTGAATCTGGAAGACTGTGAAGTGCCTCACCAGAAGAAGAGCTGCTGTTCCTTGTGCTTGTGTTGAGTTTTGCTGGAATATTGCAAAAGGTTGAGGACAGAAATGTGAGTATGCAAGCAAAGATCTTTAAAGTGGTGATAGGAAGCTGGCATCAAAGAGACTTTCAAGTTTAATAGAAATGTAACTGAATGTGAAGCTTGCAAGTGTAGCAATGCTGTTGAGCCCTGCTTGGCCCACCCTCCTGATCGCTTTCCCAGGATCTGCCCCAGGCCAGTAATGCCAAATTGAAATAGTCTTTGCTGGTGTTCCTCCTGTGGAGAAACAGCACAAATCTGCATCTTTCCAGTGTCATACAGGCTTCTGGTCTATCTGTTCTCGTACAGGGTTTTATTCACACCTACCTGCCAACTTTTAGGCCTTTGTGACTAGATTGGCGTATGAAAATGTTGAATTGAGTGAGGCACGAGAGGACTTCAGCAAGAGTTCATGCCTTCAGGAAAAGAAAGAAGAAAATCCTGATGAATGTGCCTGAAAACACAATGTGGTAAAGAGCAATGCCGTATGAAATCTGCTCAATATTGAGCCTAAAGCCATGGTGTAATGTGGGCAGAAACAAGAGGCTAGTTGTGTTTTTTTCTCTTGCTCCTTTTTTGTGTTGAGAAATAATTCTGCTATTTCTAACAAACCAGTAAAAATATGTAAATATTTGTACTTCCTGATTGTGTAACTTGGTGACTGTTATCATCTTTCTCATTCATGGCAAATAAATAATCATTATTTGAACTGTCAATGTTAATAACTGTTTGCAGAATGTCTCAAAGACTTGGCCTAACAGCCATTATTATGTTGCTTCGCACAGAAGGTTTCAATTGCCCGAGGGTTTGACAGGAAGCTAACTATCAGTCATCCTGAGAATCAAGTCTCCAATTCCCTGGATCAGTAGGAGTCATGGACGAATGAGTGGAGACAGAAATTATTGCTTATTCGAGTTGGCAAGATGAGAGTGAAATATCCTGTCCCACTCAGGCAAGGGACCAGAGCCTTACAGACAAAACATGGCTCCTTTACCATTCTGTTTGCAAAATGTTGAGGGTATACAATTTAAGATGATCATAATGATCACAAAGAATTAGTGGTTAAGAAAATATTTATTTCCACAAGAGTGGTTATAATCTGGAATTCTAATGGTGAGACCATTCCTGCATAAAGTTTATACATTCTCATCATATCTGTGGGGATTCCTCTGGATGTTCCAGTTTCATCCCCGCAGTCCAAATAGTCTACGTAGATTAGCCACAGTAAATAGTCAGGGTCACAGGTATAGTATAAGATGCTGTTTTGGAGAGTTGGTGCACTCAATGGACCAAATGGCCTCCTTCTGCACAGTAAGGGTTCTGTAATATAGTTAAGGGAGAGTTGGTTAGATAAAGAACTGGAGTGGAAGGGGAGAAAAATGGAATAAAGCTAGTTCAGGAATTTCAGCTTACTTAATCAACCATCCTAACTGGCTTAGACACAGAATGAAAATAGCTTGGTATAGACCATCAGATATAGGAACAGAATTAGGCCTATCAAGTTCTGCTTCACCATTCAATCATGACTGATATTTTTCTCATCCCATTTTCCTGCCTTTTCCTCATCATCCTTGATCCCCTTATCAATCAAGAACATATCTATGTGTTTTAAAGACCTTCATTGACCTGGCCTTCAGATCCTTCTGTGGCAAAGCGTTCCACAGACTCACCACTGTCTGACTGAAAAAATTCCTGCACATCTCTGCTTCAAAGGATTGTCCCTTTAGCCTGTGGTTGTGCCCTCTGGTTCTAGTTTTTCCTATCAGTGGAAACATCCCCTCCATCTCCATTCTAACTGGGTCTCGCAGTATTCTACAAGATTCTATAAGATTCCCCTTCCATCCTTCTAAACTCCAATGAGTACAGACCCAGAATCCTCAACTGTTCTTCATATGACAAGCTCTTCGTTCCAGAGATCATTCTTGTGAACCTTCTCTGGACCCTTTTCAAGGCCAGCACATCCGTCTTGGGTATGAGACCTAAAACTGCTTACAATACTCCAAATGAGGTCTGACCAGAGCCTTATACAGGGTGATGATCTGGATTGAAGAACCTGGTACTGTGAGAATTTTTTGGACTCAGTAGGAGCAATTCACTTGTCTTCAGCAAAATTTGTAAAGTGTGACAGTGGCCTGAACTGGAACATTGAGAACCTTTTCTCTTTATCCCAGATGTGTTGTATGTTTGTCTATAATATCTTTGCATATATACATGGACATGCATATGAGATACTGAATCTCTCATCCATGTTTTTATTATGGAAAATTACTGCATATAAGGTCATTCAGTCTGTTGTGCCTGCGCTGTCTTTTGGAAAAAGCTGTAGCTTGTACCTCGTTTAAAACTAAACTGGAACTAAACATCAAGTTGGTGTAGTGTGTGTGTGAAATCTCATGTTTAGCTGATGGTATCAAAAGTATCATGTTCCAAGTCCTGTTCATTTTTAATTGTGGATTGCACATAAGGAATAGTTTGAAATGCCTATGAAATGGTATAGTCAAGGATTTGGTAGTTAATGCTGCTGTCAGGTTACATCTACTCATAATTTTTTTTATATTCATTTATGGGTCATGGACGTCACTGGCTGGCTAGCATTTATTGCCCATCCCTAGTTGCCTTTGGAGGCGGTTGAAAGTCAACCACATCGCTGTAACTCTGGAGTCATGTGTAAGCCAGACCAGATAAAGACGACAGATTTCCTACTCTAATGGACATCAGTGAACCAGATGGATTTTTACAACAATCGACAATGGTTTCGTGGTCAGCATTAGATTTTTAATTCAGTATTTTTTATTGAATTGAAATTCCACCATCTGCCGTGGCAGAATGTTATGTATGCTAAGATTTTTTTTTAGAGCAACACAGCACGGGAAACAGGCCCTTCGGCCCAACGAGCCCGCGCCACCGTCATAACTATATAGTAGCAATTCCATTATCATAATATAAAATTAGGTTATTCCTAATATGGAAGACTCTCACTATAGGGACAATTTGTTTCCCAATCAGCCTAAGAGTGAATTTTTGGGTTGTGGGAGGAAACCGGAGCGCCCGGAGAAAATCCACGCAACCACGGGGAGAACGCGCAAACTCCCGCAGACACCGGCCCAATTCCAAGTGTCTGCACAGCCACATCGATAGTCTCTGAGCTGTCATGGTGCCCTTCAGATGGTCCACATAAAGCACTCATTTACGACATGAAGTACCAGGCAACCAATGAATCAACATCCAAGAGCTGTACTCGCACCACCTGCCGAATGCATGCTCAATGTTGGTCAAGTATGGACCGAATTACCTGTGGAAAAAAAGCCGTAGTTAAACAGTCCTAATATATCCCTCTATCTGCATACTGCTCATGTGGCTGTCCAAGAGACCCTTAAACAGCCCCAGCGTGCCTGCTCCCACCACCTTACTCGGCAGTGCATTCCACACCCCACTACCCTTTGTGTGAAAAACTGCCCTCTAATATTCGTCTTATACATAGCCCCCCTCACCCTAAGGCCATGACCCCTCATCCTATCCATTTCTGAAGGTGGAAAAAGTTTACCTCCATTTACTCTATCTATACCCCTTATAATCTTATACACCTCTATTAGATCCCCTCTAAGCCGACGTCTTTCAAGGGAAAACAACCCTAGTCTATTTAATCGTTCCTCATAAGACAGTCCTTCCATACCAGGCAGCATCCTGGTAAACCTCCTCTGCACTCTCTCCAAGGACTCCACATCCTTCCGATAGTACGGCGACCAGAACTGGACGCAGTATTCCAAGTGAGGCCTAACCAACGTTCTATACAACTGCAACATCAAACTCCTACTCTTGTATTCTATACCCTTTTCTATGAAAGCTAACATACTATACGCCTTCTTTATCACCTCCTCCACCTGTGAGGACACCTTCAGAGACTTGTGAACCTGCACCCCCAAGTCTCTCTGCGTCTCTATGCTCCGTATAGTTTTACCTTTTATCCTATAACTCTCTTCTACATTTTTCCGGCCAAAATGCATCACCTCGCATTTATCCGGATTAAATTCCATTTGCCATCTATCTGCCCAGT
The DNA here is from genome assembly GCA_024679065.1 of Sphyrna mokarran. Taxonomy (NCBI): domain Eukaryota; kingdom Metazoa; phylum Chordata; class Chondrichthyes; order Carcharhiniformes; family Carcharhinidae; genus Sphyrna; species Sphyrna mokarran. The sequence continues at coordinate 36,047,417 of JAGIQG010000029.1, forward strand.
CTACCAACCTATCTATGTCCTGTTGTATTGCCTGACACTGCTCCTCTGTACCCGCCAATCCAAGCATCTTGGTGTCATCAGCAAATTTGCTGATCTCACCACCTACCCCAACTTCCAAGTCGTTTATGTAGACCACAAATAGAAGAGGACCTAGTACTGAGCCTTGTGGCACTCCACTAGTGACAGGCTTCCAGCCGGAAAAAGAGCCTTCCACTACTACCCTCTGTCTCCTCCTCCCGAGCCAGTTCTCGACCCATCTACATACCCGACCCTGTATCCCATGCGCCTTCACCTTCTCTATCAGTCTACCATGAGGAACCTTGTCAAACGCCTTACTGAAATCCATGTAGACGACATCAACAGCATGTCCTTCATCAACTGTTTTTGTCACTTCTTCAAAAAATTCCACTAGATTTGTAAGACAAGACTTCCCCTTGACGAAGCCATGCTGCGTATCCCTGATCAGACGCAGCGCTCCAGATGCTCATACATCCTGTCCCTAAGGATCCTCTCCATTAGCTTACCTATAACTGAAGTCAAGCTCACCGTCCTATAGTTCCCTGGGTGATCCCTCTGACCTTTTTTAAACAACGGTACTACGTTTGCTATCCTCCAGTCCTCTGGGACCTCACCTGTGTCCAAGGAAGAGACAAAGATTTGCGTCAGATGCCCAGCCAAGTCTTCCCTCAACTCCCTTAGCAGCCTGGGGTAAATGCCATCAGGCCCCGGAGCTTTATATGTCTTTAAGCTGCCTAACAGCCCCAACACCTCTTTCCTCATAATCCTTATTTCCCTCAACTGATCCTCAACTTTGTCAACATCAGCAACAGACATCAGTCCAGTCTCCTGCGTGAATACCGACGCAAAGTATTCATTCAGGATCTCCCCCATTCCCTCAGGCTCTAAGCATAGATCCCCTCCTCTGTCCCTGAGAAGTCCAATCTTGCCTCTAACCATCCTTTTGCTCCTTACATAGGTGTAAAATGCCTTTGGATTTTCCTTAATCCTACCTGCCAGAGCCGCCTCGTGGCCCCTTTTTGCCTTTCTAATACCCCTTTTAAGATCCCATCTACACTCTCTATAAGCTTCCAGCGCTGTCTCAGTCCCCAGTTGCCTAGATCTAATGTAAGCCTCTCGCTTCTTCCTGATCAAGTCCTCAATCTCCCTGGTAAGCCACGGTTCTCTAATCCTACCTTTCCTATCCTTCCTCCTTGCCGGCACGTATCTTTCCTGCAGAGAGTTTAGTTTTCCCTTGAAAGACTCCCACATGTACCTCGTCGACCTGCCCTCGAAAAGCTTATCCCAGTCGTTATCTTTAAGATCTTGCCTAATCTGGCTGTATCTAGCCCTCCCCCAGTTAAATACCTTCCCTTTTGGGCAGGTCTCGTCCTTTTCCATTAATATCCTAAAGCAGACAGAGTTGTGATCACTATTTGACACATGCTGTCCTACCTTGACGTCAACCACCTGCCCTGGCTCATTCCCCAGAACCAAATCCAGTATAGCCCCCTCTCTAGTCTGGCCATCCACATACTGCTCCAAGGACCCTTCCAAAACACAATGTACAAATTCCTCCCCGTCCACTCCTACAGCTCTGGGCCCTCTCCAATCTACTCCAGGAAAATTGAAATCTCCCACTACTACCACCCTATTTCTCCTACACTTATCTAAAATGTCCCTGCATATCCCTTCTTCCACGGCCCGCGGGCTGTTGGGCGGTCTGTAGTAAACACCCAACAGTGTAACCACTCCCTTCCTATTCCTCAACTCCACCCATAGAGACTCAATTCCTAAATCATCCATACCTCCCTCCCTCTGCACTGCTATGACGTTGTCCTTAACTAATAAAGCCACTCCCCCGCTCTCCTCACACCAACTCTGTCACGCCTAAAACACTTATACCCTGGAATATTCAATTGCCAGTCTTGCCCCTCCTTCAACCACGTCTCAGTCACCGCCACCACTTCTAAACTCCTCGTGAACATTATTGCCTTCAGTTCATCTGTTTTACCAGTCACACTCCTCGCATTAAAACACATGCACTGAAGACCCTCAGCTCTCGGATATTCCTTTCTACCTTCTGGTGTTACCCTATCATCCCCATCTCTCCCACTCCCAGTTCCCTCTCTCTCCCCACCCTCCCTCCCTCCCTATTAGTTTAAACACTTCTGAAACACTCCAGCTAATCTCCCAGCTAAAATATGTGTTCCCCTCCCAGTCAACTGCTCCCTATCCCTCTTGAATAGGTGACCCTCCCTCCTGAAGACCTCCCAATGATCAATGAATATGAAGCCTTCTGCCCTACACCAATCCCTCATCCATGCATTTAGTTGTAGTGTCTCATTTGATTTTACCCAATCGGTCCCAGGCACAGGCAGCAGCCCAGAGAACACCACCCTGGAGGCCCTACTTTTCAGTTGAGCCCCCAACTCCCTAAAATGCCTACGTAAGTCCCCCCTGCGCTTTGTTCCTACATCTTTCTGTCCTGCGTGAACTATTACATTTGCCTTAGACCATTCTCCCTTCAAAATTCCCTCTACCCTCTCTCAAACATCCTGGACCCCTGCTCCAGGGAGGCAGACTACCATCCTGGAGTCTCTCTTTTGCCCACAGAAACGCCTATCGATCCCTTTAACCATCCCATCCCCCACCAATATCTCATTTCCTACTTTCCTGCTGGTCTCTGTGGCATTCTGTTCCCCCTCACCTGCCCTCTCCATCACAGCTTTTACCCATCCCTTGGTTTTCTGGGAATCCTCCTTAGAGATGGCCTTTGTGCCTTGATTTTTATTCTTGTTTCTCGTAACTGTAACCAGCCCGTCCCTACTATTAGATCCTGGGGTCCCCGCAGGACTACCTTCCCTATTCATTGTAACCTCATTTTCCCTCACTAGACACATGTCCTCCAAGCGTAGCTCCAGCTGTCTCAACTTAGCTCTTAAACGTTGCAATTCTAAACATTTTGCGCATATGTGGGCCTTCGGGAGACGTGATGCCTCCAAGAAGGTCCACATATGGCAGCGTACGCAGTGGACACGTTTGGCCAAGTATCGTGGCATTTTGTATACCCCCTTTTAAAGGTGTTGGGAAAAGTGTTGATTAGGTAGGAATCAAGGTACTCACCGCGTCCAAGCCTGCGCTCGCCCAGGCCCAGTGAGCTTAAGCCCTTATTGCTCTCACTCTAATTCCCGTCTCACTCCACTGCCCGCTCCCGACGCTGCCCGCTGTCTACCTTGGCCTTCCTTTTATACTCCCGCGCTTCCTTCCCTGCAGCCCCCCGTGCCTATCTCCCTCTACGGAGCGCCGAAATAAACACTCTAACAACTAAAGTGAAAGACAGAAATTGCAAATCAGGAGTCTCACCAGCCACTCTCCAAAAACTCTGCTCCGGAGAACAGTGCTTGTATTTATGCTTGTAAGGAAGATATTTTGAATGCAGATTGGTGTGTGAGCAAAATTTGGTAAAACTGCAGAGGTTCAGTGGAAGGGAAAGAGAAGGAAAATAAAACTGGAAAGGGCACTGAAGGTATAGCATTATTGGCCTTTTTACCACCTTCTGCTATTCCAGAACAAGACTTTGCAGCTGTCAGGCTTCCTGCTTCTTAGACTTTTAACTTTGCAACATTCACCATCATATTTGAATGGCTAAGGCACCTTGGTGGCTGGAAGTTTGAGTAGATAATTGGGCCAAATAAAGGGCTGAAATGTAGGAATAGCATACAATATGGTAGCAAAGACCATTAGATTAACATCTGCAAGATCACAATGTGAAGCTTCTGGGGAAGGTATGTTGAATACAATCATGATGATACAGGGGTAGGAAAAGATGCAGCCACATGATGGATTGTGATAAGTACCATTTTTATATATTTTAGCTGGAACTTTTGTGTATTTAGATCAATCCCAAGTGATGGGCAGTGTCTGATTATACTGTACCACTTTGGGGAATTCTGGTGATTGATTGATTGTACAGAAACTGATTTTAAAGCATTGTTGGGTAATGGCATTGCAGCAAATTAAGTGGGGGAAGGGTTAAAAAAAGGTCATTGTAAACTTCATTTAGAGTTTAAAATGTGTGAGATATTTCTACAGCTTTCTTAACTTGACTGCCAATAGACTTTGTGGCAATGGTATTATTCTGATGCACTCTATAACCAAAGATGCAGCTGTTTACAGTCCTGCCTTCAGTGGCGTGTTGTGTGGAAATGAGGGCACGGGTGTTAACTTCAGCTGTTTATTATAGAGATCATTGACTGGCCTTCCATGCCTTGCCTGTAGCAATGTAGAAGAGACATTTGGCATCATCCCTACATTGCATTTCAGTACTAGTGGACAGGTCAGTCAGCAATATACAAATGAGTACACATTGTCCCAATTAAGAAATGGGGGAGATGTACAATCTGCAACTGCATGCAAACACCAACACCAAAATGATAGTTAAAAATTAAGTATACAGTAGATGATCTTGAGCTAAAGAAAAACTGGCATAAAGCCCAAATATCCGTCTCTGTCCCTCCCATCCCTTCACTGCAGTTACCATTGCAGAGACCTATTCCTTAGTTTCACCGTTGGGGGGGTTATAACATCCAGTCTTGTCATTCAGTCTACTTTGTCTATTATCTTCTGTTTCATAGCAAGGAGTACTGTTCTTGGAGGACAGACAGTGGATGTGACTGTGATATCTAACTGGCAATTTTCCCAATACAGAAAAACAGGTATCTGTATTCCAACATCTCTGGTACTTCCTGCTGTAAAGTGTGCATGTCTGGCCCAAGGTAGAGTAGTCTGATTGCAATGCTGTCATGGAGATCCATTGTCAGCATGTGGTTTAACATCCTTGTTGACTATGTGGAATTACAATTTGTCCTGCCTGCTGTGGAATTACAATTTGTCCTGCCTGCAGCCCAAGGTGACTATGGTTGTTGTGAGTATGGCCTGTCCACCACATGCAACAAGGTTCACTTTGTGGGTGGAATTGAGTGCAGCATTGGATTTAGTTTTCAGCTGCTTCATCAAGGCATTACATTATGACTCTTAGTTTGACATTGTGAGCAATGTTGAGCATTGTGAATATTTCATCATTCTCATTGATGAGGTCAACACTTTCACAGTAGAATGCTTCCAGGAACTGAAGGTCTTGATACATCTCCAGCTCATTCACTTTGTTTATAGGATGAGCTTTGGAGAGATAGTTGGCTGCAGCATGTCTGGTGAATTGTAACTGGCTGATGTGAGTTTGATCCACAACACTTGGCAAAGTGATTTCATTTACCGCAGTTGTTACAGTGCTTGTTAAATGCTTCTTTATCGTGGGTGCTGGCCTTGCAGTTTCTGTTTTGTTGTGCTGAAAATACTTAATCTTGTCACCATAATTGTTTAGTGCTTTTCTTGGACTATTCATGAGAGAGCCTAAGGTTAAGTTATTTTTGCAGAGCAGCTGCTTGCTTAGTATTGCCATGTATTCCACAGGCTGCAAGTTCTTTTACAGGTTTGTCAGTTGAGAGCCTCAATTTCACTGTTTTGCCGGATTGATTTTGACATGTTGTTGAAAGTATCTATCCACAATTACATTTTTTTTACAGTGTGCAAATTTGTTCAAATTTCTTTGAAGATCTTCTTGGTCTTGTCCCTTCTGGAAAGCAAAGGATTCCAGCTTCTCCAGGGCCCCCCAGCCCACCAGGTTCAACAAAGTATAGGCTTACAGACAAAAGAGACTGGCTGGCAGAGCAGGAGATGTGCCATTCCTCCTTAGATTCTTCCAGTTGTCAGTGATGATCTCATCAAAAGTAAGCGGATCAATGGACTGGAGTCCTTGTGCCATCTCAGCCACCTCCTGACACCATGTGCGGTTGTATAGAATCAAATGAGGGTATAGGTGTGATAACTTCAACAGCTCATTAGATATCTTTGACATGCCGTGCCTATTTCCACGTGGGAGAGACATCCAGCATCTTCCCCCTTGTTGCACAGCCAGTACCTCTCCACATATCATGTGGCAATATGTAAATGAATGCACATTCAACAAGTGATATTTATGTAAGGTAACTGCAGCCTGTAGGATACGATTTCCCAATAGAAGGTTGGTCTGTCCGTGTTGTAATAACTCTGAGGCTCTAGTAATTTATTGCCAAAATGTTAAAAATGGAGCATCTTGGTGTCTGGATTCTGAGTGCTGTCCAGCATTAACTCTGGGCAGTGTTTTTAGAAAGGTTTCCTGATATCCCTTTCTAAAATAGGTTTGTTTTGAAATGGCTAATGATATTTCAGGTATTCAACATGTGATCGTAGTAGGGGGTACCATGTCGGCTAATTTTAAGGCAGGTCTGTGTTATTTTGACTGATGTATCTGTGTATACAGACTGGAAGCAGTTGATGCCAGAATTGTCTGGTTTGGAGTTTTGTAAAGAGCATGAGTTTGCTGTTTTCGAGTGTGTGGACTCTTGCAACAAATAGTCTTTGCTGTTTGCTGTTCTTCAGTTAACATTTAGAGTAAAATTCATGTTCTTTAAAGATCAAATCACCTATTGATGAGCACCCCTACTCTGACAATGAAATCATGCCCAGTTATTAACGTGGCATTCAGAGTCTTGTCTGAGCTGTTTGGCAATGACAAAGGTGAAAGAAACTATTCAGGTGAGAGAGAGGTTGGGAGTAGGCATGTAGAGCAGGTGCTGAAGGGAGCTATTCTATTCCTAGAAGCTTTAACTGATAATTTCTTTTAATTCATCGTTACTCTCCTTGAATTGTGTGTTGAGCAGTAGTATTATCTCCAGCAATTTCTCAGTGTTGTGTACTTCAAAATTCTAAATAAAACCATCCTTATTCAAAGCAGAAGGGGCTAGATATAGCACTTGGGGTGAATGGGATCAAAAATTACGTTATTGAGTTAGATGATCAGCCACAATCGTGATGAATGGTGGAATATGCTCCCAAGGACCAAATGGCCTCCACCTGCTCCTGTCTTCTATGTTCTTACATGTTCCTAGAGACTCCTTGACGCAGCCCGCATGAAATTTTCCTTCCACAGTTTAGTTTGCTAAAACAATCATTATTTCCCACTATCCTTTGCATGTTTACACTGTTATAAACAGCAACAACTTGAATTTACATGCCACCTTTATCATGGTGAAACTTCTCAAAAACTTCATGGGAGCATTATCAGACAAACATTAAAGCCAAATGACCACTAGTTTTAATTGTGAAGTCCAGAATCATACTTTAGACATGCTTGATATGCCTACCTATATGTCAGAATTAACTTCCCTTAATAAATTGAAGAGTTGGAGCTTGGCTGTCAGTCCTCCGTGAAACAATCCCTGATGAAATAATGTTTAGAATGGGGGGTGGTGATGTTTTTGCCTTTCGTTGGGGGTAGTTAAATATAATGCAGCATAACGTGATGGTAGAAGAAGATTCTTACAAACTAGTATCAGGAAGGGATAGTCTAGTGGTTTTATCACTAGACTATTAATCCAGAAACTCAGCCAATTTTCTGGGGACCCTGTTTCAAATCCTGCCACGACAGACGGTGGGATTTGAATTCAGTAAAAAAATATCTGGAATTAAGAATCCACTGATGACCATGAAACCATTGTTGATTGTCAGAAAAATTAACCTAGTCCACTGATATCCTTTTAGGGAAGGAAATCTACTGTCTTTATCTGATCGGCCCAACACATGACTCCAGAGCCACAGCAATGTGGTTGATTCTCAACTGCCTTCTGAAATGCAAGCCATTCAGTTCAAGAACAACCGATATCTCGTGAATAAACAAAATAAATACAGTACTAACCATCTTGAGGTCAGAAGAGTCAAAATCTCACTAACTGCCCTGGGTTGAGACAGTTCATTCCCTGTCAACCTGTACTTAACCCTCTCTTCACTTCTATAAAAACTTGATTACCTGTATCTTGTAATTGAGGTTGTGTCCATACATGCTGTGTTTGTGAATCAAATCCTCCACTCACCTGATGAAGAGGCAGCTTGTACTACCAAGTAAACCTGTTGGACTTTAACCTGGTGTTGTGGTATTCTTACTATGCCTATCCCAATCCAATGCCAGTATCTTCACATCATTGAACAAAAAGGTGAAGGAATTGTTTAGAACGAGAGGCAGAGCAGAGTTTGAAATGGTCATAACTGCCAGGGATAAGCAACTAAAGAGATTGCCAGATTGATTAGTTCAATAAGTTATCAGCCTATGACCAATAGGGATAATTACATATAATGTGTATACCACTTTGAATAATATTGAACAGAAGCGAGAAAAACTCAGCAGATTGGCAGTCACTGGAGTGAGCAGACAAACATTTCATTTGCATACCCTTGATCTAATCAACTCCAATTATTTTTGATGACATTGAAATTTTAACAGCGTTGATGAGACATTTTCTGCCTGTTTATACAGTTTAACAAGGATATCCGTATTTCTGTTTAATCCAGTGGAGGTTCCATGAAGTTGCGTAGGTGTTTCCAGTACAATTCACCAGAAATTAGCCGAATCAGTCAAGAAATTTTGAACACAAGTTATGTCCAGTGCACATTGGATTTCTGTGATCTTTTGCACTGAATTAAGAATACATTATGCTGGAAAAATAAAAATACATTATGCTGGAAGAATACATTATGCTGGGGAAAAACTGCTTGGGTATCCAGATCAAATTAATCATCATGATGAATTTCCATTGATTGAATCTGTCTGCACAACTATAAGGAGACTTCTGAAATTGAGACTGATTTGAAAGTGTTCTGATCAGTAGTTGAACAAAATCTTTGGAAAGCTCTTAAATATTAAAACATTTAGTTCACTAAGAAACTGACTAATATAGAATGATGAAACTATTAAATGGTTCTGTATATTTTTCAGTCACAGTCATAGAAAGAGACCCTTCAGCCCATTGCATCTGTTTTAGCCATCAAGCACCTGTCTATTTAAATTCCACTTTCCAGCACTTTTATTACATTTCAGCTGCTCATCTAAATGCAGCTTAAATGTTTTGAGTGTTCTCACCTCTGTTGGCAGTGACTTCCAAATTCCCACCTTACCTTAAATCTATGCCCTTGTTTACTGTTCGACCCCCCCCCCCCCAACTCAGTGGAAAAATTTCTTCTTATCTATGCCTTTCATAATTTTCCTTTGCAAGATTCCAAGAACAACCCCAGCTTCTCAACTGAAATGCTCCAGCCCACGCACTCCTGGTGAATAATCTGCATTTTTGCTAATGCAATCACATCCTGCTATAGTATGGCTACCATACTCTAGCTGTGGCCTAAAGAGTGTTTTATACAGCTCCATCATAACCTCTCATAACATCCTGCTTCTACATTCTGTGCTTCAGCTAATAAAGGCAAGTACCCATATGTCTTTTTAACCACCTTATATCCCTGACCTGTTGCCTTCTTGGACCTTTGGATATGCACCCTAAGGCTCCTCAGGTCCTCTAGTTTGTAGCTTTCTACCATTCATTGTATATTGCCTTGTTTAGTCCTCCCAAAATGCATCACTTCACACTTTGCAAGGTTAAATTACATTTGCCACAGTTCTACCCATCTATATCATTCTGTAAGAACATACAACAATACAGCACAAACAGGCTCTTCAGCCCACGAGTTGTGCCGATCACATCTACCAATCCACAGACCTATCTATAACCCCCAATCCTATTCGTTTCCATATACTCATCCAGAGTCTCTTAAAAGACCCCAGTGAGTTTGCCTCAACAACTTCCGATGGCAGTCGGTTCCATTCACTCACCACCCTCTGAGTGAAAAACCTACCCCTGACATCTCTTTTGTATTTGCTTCCCTGCACCTTAAATCTGTGTCCTCTCGTAGTGACCATTTCAGCTCGGGGAAATAGTCTCTGAGAGTCCACCCTATCTATCCCTGTCAACATTTTATAAACCTCTATCAGGTCGCCTCTCAACCTACGTCTCTCCAGTGAGAAGAGTCCCAGCTCCCTCAACCTATCTTCATAAGGCCTGCCTCCCAATCCAGGCAGCATCCTTGTAAATCTCCTCTGAACTCTCTCAATAGCCTCTACATCCTTCCTATAGTGAGGCGACCAGAACTGCGCACAATACTCCAACTGGGGTCTGACAAGAGTCTTATAGAGCTGCATCATTACCTCCTGACTCCTAAACTCTATTCCTCGATTAATGAAGGCCAGTACACCGTACGCCTTCTTGACCACTTCCTCCACCTGCGAGGCCGATTTAAGAGTCCTATGGACCCGGACCCCGAGATCCTTCTGCTCTACAACACAGCTAAGACTCCTACCCCTTATATTGTACTCCTTCATCCCATTATTCCTGCCAAAATGGACCACTACACATTTATCTGCGTTGAAGTCCATCTGCCACTTCTCCGCCCAGTCTTGCATCCTGTCTATGTCCCGCTGCAACTTTTGGCATCCCTCCAGACCATCCACAACACCACCGATCTTTGTATTGTCGGCGAACTTGCTAACCCATCCCTCCACTTCCTCATCCAGCTCATTTATGAAAATGACAAACAGCAGGGGTCCCAGAACAGATCCCTGGGGCACTCCACTGGTTACCGACCTCCATGCAGAACAAGACCCATCCACAACCACTCTCTGCCTTCTGCCGGCAAGCCAGTTCTGGATCCACGAGGCCAAAGCCCCTTGGATCCCATGCCCTCTCACCTTCTCCAGAAGCCTTGCATGTGGGACCTTATCAAACGCCTTACTAAAGTCCATGTACACTATGTCCACCGCCCTTCCTTCGTCAATGTGTTCAGTCACATTTTCGAAGAACTCAACTAGGCTCGTAAGGCATGACCTGCCCTTGACAAAACCATGCTGACTATTTCTAATCAGTCCAAACTTCTCCAAATGTTCATATATCTTATCCCCTCAGAAGCCTCTCCATCAGCTTACCAATCACTGAAGTCAAACTCACCGGTCGGTAATTTCCTGGACTATCCCTGTTCCCTTTCTTAAAGATAAGAACCACATCCGCAATCCTCCGGAACCTCTCCCGTTTCCATGGACGACGCAAAGATTATCGCCAGGGGCTCTGCAACCACTTCCCTCACTTCCCACCTCAGCATTCCTCACCTTCCTTCCTCAGCATTTACCGTCCACCAATTTTTGTGTCATTTTGCGAACTTACAGATCATAACCCCACATTCACATCTAGATCATTAATGTACACTACAAACAGCAAGGGACCCAGCAATGATTCCTGTGATACATCACTAGATATGGAGATGCCAGCGTTGATTGGGATAAACACAGTAAGAAGTCTCTCAACACCAGGTTAAAGTCCAACAGGTTTATTTGGTAGCACAAGCCATCAGCTTTCGGAGCAAACAAATAATTTACAAAATAATGGTTGGAATGCAAGTCTTTTCAAGTAATCAATTCTTAAAGGTACAGACAATATGAGTGGAGAGAGGGTTGAGCACAGGTTAAAGAGATGTGTATTGTCTCTAGCCAAGACAGTTAATGACATTTTGCAAGCCCAGGCAAAATGTGGGGGTGACAGATAATGTGACATGAACCCAAGATCCCAGTTGAGGCTGTCCTCGTGTGTGCAGAATTTGGCTATCAGTCTCTGCTTAGTGACTCTGCGTTGTCGTATGTTGCAAAGGCTATCTTGGAGAACATTTAACTCACCTGATGAAGGATCAGAGGCCCAAAGGCTAGTGGCCTTTGCTACCAAATAAACTTACTGGACTTTAAGCTGGTGTTGTGAGACTTCTTACCTAGTTTGCTGTGGACATGGTCTGTTTGAGGTTGTGCGATTGTTTGAAGGCAAGAGGTGGAGGTACAGGGATGGCCTTGGCGAGATGTTTGTTTTCATCAATGACATGTTGAAGGCTCCGTAGGAGATGTCGTAGCTTCTCTGTCTGGAGAAGTACTGGACAGTGAAGAGTACTCTGTCCACCGTGTCCCATGTTTGTTTTCTGAGGAGATCGGAGCGGCTTTTTGCTGTGGTGCGTCAGAACTGTCAGTTGATAAGTTGAACACTGTATTCTGTGCTTATGAGGACATCTTTCAGTGTTTGGAGGTGTCTGTTGCAATCCTCCTCATCTGAGCAGATCCTGTGTATACGGAGGGCTTGTACATAGAGGATGGCTTCTTTAATGTGTTTAGGGTGGAAGCTGGAGAAATGGGGCATCGTGAGGTGTAGCCCGTGATCTCATCCCACATTCTCCCTATGTTGGAGACCTCTACTGCCTTCCAAAGATACACAAGGCAAACACATCCATCCCATCATATCGGGCAATGGGAGCCAGTGCAAGAACCTTTCCGGCTACATTGAGGGCATCCTGTAACCTATTGTACAAAAGAGCCCCAGCTTTTGTCGCAACACTATGGACTTCCTTAGGAAACTCAGCACGCATGGAACAGTTGAACCAGGAACACTGTTTATCATAATGGATGTCTCGGCACTTTATACCTTTTGTATACATTCCGTAGACATTCCGTATACACTCTACATAGAGCCCTCTGTACATGCAGGAACTGCTCAGGTGAGGATCGCAACAGACACCTCCAAACACTGAAAGATGCTTTCATAAAAACAGGATATGGCTCTCAACTCATCAACAGTTCCGACGTGCCAGAGCCAAAAACCACACTGACCTCCTCAGAAGACAAACGCAAGACACGGCGCGCAGATTACCCCTTGTCATCCAGTACTTCCCTGGAACAGAGAGGCTACGACATCTTCTTCGGCATCTTCAACATGTCATTCATGAATGACATCTCACCAAGGCCATCCCCACACCCCCATTTATTTCTTTCAAATAACCGCGCATCCTCAAACAGACTATCACCCGCAGCAAACTACCCCATTTTCAGGAGAACAGTGACCAACACACCACAGAGCCCTACCACAGCAACCTCTGCAACATGGATGTCAGCATTTCACATGAGAACACCATCCATCAGGTACATGGTACATACATCTGCAATTCGGCCAATGTTGCCTATCTGATACACTACAGGAAAGGATGTCCTGAGGCGTGGTACATTGGGGAGACCATGCAGAAGCTGTGACAACGGATGAATGTACACTACTTGACAATCACCAGGCAAAAGTGTTCTCTCCTTGTTGGAGAACACTTCAGTGGTCACAGGCATTCGGCCTCTGATCTTCAGGTAAGCATTTTCCAAGGTGGCCTTCACAACACATGACAATGCAGAATGGTTGAGCAGAGACTGACATCCAAGTTCCGCACCCACGAGGACAGCCTCAATCGGAATCTTCAGTTCATGTCACACTATCTGTAACTTCCACGACTTGCCTGGGCGTGCAAAATCTCACTAACTGTCTTGTCTGGAGACAATATACATTTCTTTATTCTGTGCTTAACACTTTTTCTCCACTCGCATTGTCTGTATCTTTAAAAATTGCTTACCTGAGAAGACTTGCATTCTAACCATTATTTTGTAAATTGAGTGAGTTTGTGTCTTGGATTGTGAACAGAACTCCCACTTACCTGATGAAGGAGCAGCACTCCGAAAGCTAGTGGCTGCTGCCAAATAAACTTGTTGGACTTTAACCTGGTGTTGTGAGACTTCGAACTGTTCATCACTAAACACAGGCTTCCAGTCACAAAAACATCACCTCCTGCCACTAAACCAATTTTGGATCTGATGTGCCAGATTGCCCTGTATTCCGTGGGCTCTTACCTTCTTGATCAGTCTCCCATGCGAGACCTCGTCAACAGCCTAAATGAAATTTATGTAGACTATATCAAACTGCATTTTCCGCATCTATACACCCAGTCACCAGCTCACAAAATCAATCACATTTATTAAATAGATCTTGAGAAAACCATGCTGATTATCTTTGATTAATTCTTACCTTTCCAAGTGGAGATTAATTCTGTTTCTCAGAATTTTTTCCAGTAATTTACCTACACTGTAAGGTACACTGGCCTTTAATTCTCTCGTTTTTTTTCTACTTCCCTCCCTGAATAATGGCACCAAGAAAATCAATTAAGATGCTGTGGGTCAGAAGTCACATGTAAGCCAGACCAGATAAGAGTGGCAGATTTCCTTCCCTGAAGGACATTTAAAAATTGCTTACCTCTGAGGAGACTTGCATTCTAACCATTATTTTGTAAATTGAGTGAGTTTGTGTCTTGGATTGTGAACAGAACTCCCACTTACCTGATGAAGGAGCAGCACTCCGAACCAGATGCGTTTTCACAACAATCGACAATTGTTTGAGGGTCATCAGTAGACAGTTTAATTCCATATTTATTTTTATTGAATCCAAATTTTACCATCTACTATGTGAGATTCGAACCCAGGTTCTCGTTGACAGTCTCAGTGTATGTCACCAGGTCTTTGGCCCCATCATGTTCTTCTATTTGGTGGTGTCCATTCTGCTGCTACTCTGGGATGTAAATTCAGGAAGTGAAATATTTGCTGCTAGCTTGATGGAGATACCACCATGATATCATGCAGGCACCTCTGACCAGTGCTGTGTAACATTTCTTTGGTGCTGCTGTCTCTCCATATGATGCCCAGCTAGTGAAAGGTGTCCAATTTATGTTACTCTTTGCTGTTCTCTTTCATGTTGTGATGACATAAACGACTATGGACATGCAGCTTCATGGCAGATGGGGTTGGATGCCCAGATCATTTGGAGCCATTGGAATTCTGATGCAGCTTTGCCATTATGCAGGTCAATCAATATCTCGCCCTCAAACCATCACCCTCCCTGGGGATATTGTTTCCCAGGTACGGGATGGTCAACATTCTCTCTGTTCTGTTGCCATTGGTGATGGCAGGGAGGATCTTATTAGACCATAAAATATAGGAGCAGAATTAGGCCATTTGACCCATTGAGTCTTCTCTGCCATTCTGTCGTGGCTGATATGTTTCTCAACGCCATTCTGCTGTCCTCTTCTGTGAAGCTTGATCCCCTTATTGATCAAAAACCTATCTATCTCTGTTTTAAAGACACTCAATGAGTTAGCCTCCACAGCCCTCTGTGGCAATAAGTTCCACAGATTCACCACCCTCTGGCTGAAGAAATTTCTTCTTATCTCAGTCTTAAAGAAGCGTATCCTCACTCTGAGGTTGTGCCCTTGAGTTCTAGTCTCTTTTACAATAGGAAACACCCTCTTATGTGCACTCTATCGAGGCCTCTCGGTGTTCTATAAGTTTCAAATAGATCCCACTTCATCCTTCTAAACTCCAAGTGTAGACCCAGGCTCCTCAACCGCTCCTCATATGACAAACCCTTCATTCCTGGGATCATTCATGTGACCCTCATCTGGACCCTTCTTCAAGGCCAATACATCCTTCCTTGGATATGGGGCTTAGACATGTTGCTATCCAGTCATCATTGTCAAAGCCTTTTTGCAGTTGATGAGTAGGTAAACCTTGATGACGTTACTCTCAAGACTGCTGTTGGCATCTTGGAGTGCTCAAATACAATTCTTGAGCCAGAAAGATAATGATGTCTGCAAAATCCAGGGATGTTGCCATGAGATGCCAATGTCTGTACCCACCTTTGCCTTATGATGTAATTGATAACCAAGAGAAAAAGAAATGGGGAAGAATTTGCAGCCTTCTGATACTTTACTTCATTCATGGGATGTAGGCGTAGCTGGCTGGGTCAACATTTATTGGCCATTTCTAACTATCTTTGAACTGAATGGCTTGTTTGGCCATTTGAGGATATTCTAAGAGTCAACCAAATTAGTGCTGAAGAACTCCATGATGTACATGTTGGACTTGATACAGCAGCTAGAGTCACAGTATAAGGTTTGGAAGATGTCTGGGATATTGCAGTGTACCAGAGTGAATGCTAATGGATGTTTTTGAAAGCCTTCTTGAAATCAGTGAAGTTGGCAACAAGTGTCTTTCAATATCGTTGGATCTGCTCAATGATATTTCTGAGTATAAAGATCTGGCCACAACAAGATCTGCCACCCTCGAGCTGTCCATTCTTCACAAAGAATACTGTCTGCTCCTGCTTTTAATCTGTTGAATGCTTGCTGAAAATTTTGCTAGGCACTAAGAACAGTGTTATGTCCTCCAGTTATTGCAGTTGTTAATTTTATACACTTTCTTTGGCAACTTTGAGAATACTTTTTGGTTCCAGTTATTAGAACGACTTCTGCAATCCGGATCTTATTAAACAGATTTGTGAATTCTGTGACATGTTTCAGTAATTCTGCTGCTATCTTGTACAGTGCTTTGTTGTTATTCAGGCTCTTAATTGTTCTTTCAGCTGTTGATCTGTGTTATCATTGAACTCGAATGTGAAGCCTGGGTTGGGCTGTTGAGGATCTCTCTCACGTATTCAAACCATCTTGCGCCTTGCTCCTCATCCATCCATAGTTCCCTATCCTCTCCCTTGATTGGTATTGCTTCTTGTACTAATCACTTCCCATAAAATCCTGTATGACATTTTGGAGTCATTCCGATTTGTTGCTTTTTGTGCAACTCTATCCATTCTTGTTCATCCTTTCTGCAGCTCTTCTTCACAACTTTGTCTAGTTTTCTGTACTTTGTATCTTTGCTCAATGTTCTTTTTCTGGTCTCTCTTGCTGTTCACCAGCTTTCTTTGCTGTTGAGTCAATGATCTAGAGTTTTTGCTTTCCTCTCTGCTATGGTGACTTCTGCACTATCTATAATCCTCCTGTTGAAGACTTATCGCTATTTCCTTGATGCTATCCAACCTCATTAGTACTTACGTTTTGTTAGGGAGGGCCAGCTGGAAACTGTCCAACATGTCCTTGTCTTTTAGTTTCTCCATTGCAAATAGCCACTGTGACTTTGTAGTTATTGTCTTCTTTAGCTTCAACTGAAGTTTGTCTAATATAGTGGTCCAATCCTATATCAGCATTTTGACAAGTCTGGACATCTTGTACGAATGTCTTCCATCTGCTGCTCCTGCTGCATGTATTGTCGAACTCATTCAGTTTTGTCCTCTGCAGACCTCCATTTTATAGATGTGCTTGATGCTAATCTCAATGCTGAACCCATTACTATTGCAGGAGGCCATCAGACATTTGTGGTTTCCATTGTGTATACTTTCTGACCCATGGGATCCACTCATACTGTTCAGTCATTTGCCATTAAGCTTAACTTTATGATCACCAATCAGTATCTCAATATCATAGCTGAGTGCCACATCCAGCATCTTCCCCAATTGGTGGTTGAGTTTATCTTTTTCTTCCTCTGCGTTGGTCTCTGTTGTTGCATAAACTTGCATGACAGTGACTTTGGCATATTGTATGTGGAATCTGACAGTGATGATATACTGGCTTCTATCCAATTAATACTTGTGCTAGCATCTGTTGAGTATGAGGCCAAGTCCATGGATGTGGAATTCTTCTTTCCCAAAGCACAATGTCAACCAAATTGGTGATGGAGTCCATAATACATAACATAACACTGTTCTTAGTGCCTGGCAAAATTTTCAGCAAGCATTCAACAGATTGAAAGCAGGAGCAGACAGTATCCTTTGTGAAGAATGGACAGTTCGAGGGTGGCAGATCTTGTTGTGACCAGATCTTTATACTCAGAAATATCATTGAGCAGATCCAACGATATCAAAAGACACTTGTTGCCAACTTCATTGATTTCAAGAAGGCTTTCAAAAACATCCATTAGCATTCACTCTGGTACACTGCAATATCCCAGACATCTTCCAAACCTTATACTGTGACTCCAGCTGCTGTATCAAGTCCAACATGTACATCATGGACTCCTTCAACACCAATTTGGCCTGTACATTGTATCTCACTGATGCCAAAGATATTAAGTCGATTGATTCTCATCTCTTGCAGAACCTGAAACATCTTTTCACACTGGAAGTGCTTGGACGTTCCACATGTCAATTTTGTTGAACTTGTGCTTGTCTGAAATCAGATTTCCTTTTTGCTTTTATTTAGTCCAATCGTACATACACCCTTGGAGTTTGTATGCACATGTTTGCACATTGGCATCAGCATGGAGATGCAGCTTTTCCTATATGGTGAATTATTGTCATCCGGAAGTAGATTCCACAATAATGTTCAGAAGGTCAAAAGGAAACTATTGAAAAGTTATGGGAAAAGGAGAATAATTTGGCTCCATCATTGAAACAGTACATCCACATGAAGGCTGAGCAGGCACCCTCCATGATTATATGAAAATGGATTATGCTATTTGCACTGCCCAGTCTTTGTGAATTTCAATAAACCTGATACTAAGGATAATTCTGAGCCAATGCACCTATCCTGCGTCTTCAGCAAATAGGAATACAACTGTGTATCTTTCTGGATTGTAATTGTTATCTTATTTCTGTTGAGCTGAAATGTCACTGACTGTCCAGTTGTGCACAATATCAGGGTCCCACATTTGAATCAATATGTTAAGAGATTTTTTTTCTATTAATTTTTTTCTATTAAGCAACACAGCACGGGAAACAGGCCCTTCGGCCCAACGAGCCCGCGCCGCCGTCATACCAAATACATTATCCTATTTTAATATTCCTATATAATAATATATATATTATTCCTAATTTGGAAAATTTTCACCATAGGGACAATTTGTTACCCAATCAGCCTAAGAGCGAATTTTTGGGTTGTGGGAGGAAACCGGAGTGCCCGGAGAAAACCCACGCAACCACGGGGAGAACGCGCAAACTCCCGCAGACACCGGCCCAATTCCAAGTGTCTGCACAGCCACATCGATAGTCTCTGAGCTGTCATGGTGCCCTTCAGATGGTCCACATAAAGCACTCATATACGACATGAGGTACCAGGCAACCCATGAATCAACATCCAAGAGCTGTACCCGCACCACCTGCCGAATGCGTGCTCAAATTATGGACCGAATTACCTGTGGAAAAAAGCCGTAGTTAAACAGTCCTAATATATCCCTCTATCTGCATACCGCTCATGTGGCTGTCCAAGAGACCCTTAAACAGCCCCAGCGTGCCTGCTCCCACCACCTTACTCGGCAGTGCATTCCACACCCCCACTACCCTTTGTGTGAAAAACTGCCCTCTAATATTCGTCCTATACATAGCCCCCCTCACCCTATGGCCATGACCTCTCGTCCTATCCATTTCTAAAGGTGGAAAAAGTTTACCTCCATTTACTCTATCTATACCCCTTATAATCTTATACACCTCTATGAGATCCCCTCTAAGCCGACGTCTTTCAAGGGAAAACAACCCCAGTCTATCTAATCGTTCCTCATAGGACAGTCCTTCCATACCAGGCAGCATCCTGGTAAACCTCCTCTGCACACTCTCCAAGGACTCCACATCCTTCCGATAGTACGGAGACCAGAACTGGGCGCAGTATTCCAAGTGAGGCCTAACCAAAGTTGTATACAACTGCAACATCAAACTCCTACTCTTATATTCTATACCCTTTTCTATGAAAGCTAACATACTATACGCCTTCTTTGTCACCTTCTCCACCTGTGAGGACACCTTCAGAGACTTGTGAACCTGCACCCCCAAGTCTCTCTGCGTCTCTATGCTCCTTATAGTTTTACCTTTTATCCTATAATTCTCTTCTACATTTTTCTGGCCAAAATGCATCACCTCGCATTTTTCCGGATTAAATTCCATTTGCCATCTATCTGCCCAATCTACCAACCTGTCTGTGTCCTGTTGTATTGCCTGACACTGCTCTTCTGTACCCGCCAATCCAAGCATCTTGGTGTCATCAGCAAATTTGCTGATCTCACCACCTACCCCTAGAATGAGATCACCTCATTCTGTTATGCAGGATTTTCCCTTGTATGTTTGGAATGGGGGAAAGGAGTGCTTCATAGATATTCACATTCTTCAGTTACTTTTTTGCTTTTTGCAATGTTTGCACTGTATTTTGATCAATAGTTGAGCTTTTTTCCAATCTAACTATTATTGTTCCAGGAGGGTCTGTTTTCAAAGTCTCTCGAATAGAGTATTTTATGGTGACGTAGTAGATCTTGATACAGTTACTGGTGTTAGGACAAGTGCTAACTCGAATGAGTTGTAAAACCATATCTTTGCAGTATTGAATTTTGTGCCATTTATCTGCTTTTGGACAATAATATTACATACTTAAGGCGCCTAGAGACTTAGAAACCTAGTGTCAGAAGGAGGCCATTCTGTCCGTTGGTGTTTATGCTGACTCTTTTGAAATAGCTACATAAGAGTCTCATTTTCTGCTCTTTTTCCATAGCTCTGCAGTTTACTCTCAATCATAAGCGGTCAGAAATCTCTTAACATGAATTGCCATTTAAGGGCTACATATTCACAGTATTTCATTGGATCCCCTTCGTCATCCTCCTTGCAGAAGGCTCAAGCTGTGTGGAGAGCCTACTGAAGCGATGTTCATGAGCTGTCTTCACAATATCTGTAAGGCCAGCTGATTACTCTGCCACCGCATAACTTGGGCTTGTGTAGAGATCCCGTGGTTTTGAACATGGATCACTGAATCAGCTTTTAGAAGAGTATGTTTATAAAATTAGCAAACAAACAAAACCACTGAGGAAATCTTGATCTAGAAAGTTACAACAGTCTGTATTAGCCTGTTTCCTGAGGAGTGGCACAGCAGCAGCTTGTAGTTTGGCTGCATCTTCATATTCATAACTGTAAAAGATGCTAGAGCTTTACCTGGGTACTGTTATTCATTCCCAAGCACTACTAGTGAAATATCACACTATTGCTTTTGCCTTGCTCTGTTTTGACATAAGAACATTAAGAAATAGGAGCAGAAGTAGGCCATCTAGCCTTTCGAGGCTGCCCCGCCATTCAGTAAAATCATGGCTGATCTGAAGTGGATCAGTTCCACTTTCTCGCTTTCTCCCCATAACCTTTAATTCCCTTGTCTATCAGAAATCTATCTACCCGTGACTTAAATATATTCAATGAGGTAGCTCCACTACTTCAGTGGGCAGAGAATGCCAGAGATTCACCACCCTTTGAGTGAAGAAGTTCTTCCTCAACTCTGTTCTAAGTTGTGCCCCCCCCCCACCCTGCCCCCACTTATTTTGAGACTGTGCCCTCTAGCTTTGCTTTCCTTTCTAAGCAGAAAAAATCTCTCTACCTCTACCCCATCTAGCCCCTTCATTATCTTGTAAGTCTCTATAGAACCCCCCTCAGCCTTCTAAATCCCAATGAGTACAGACCCAATCTATTTAATCTCTCCTCATAAGCTAACCCCTTCATTTCCGGTATCAGCCTGGTGAACCTTCTCTGTATTCCCTCCAAGGCCAATATATCCTTATGCAAATAAGGGGACCAAAACTGCACACAGTACTCCAGTTGCAGCCTCACCAGTGCCTTGTATAGTTGCAGCAAGACTTCCCTGCTTTTATATTTTATCCACCTTGACACTTGAGATTCTTTGAACAATTCCTAATTATAAACTTCTTAAGTATTGAAAAAGGTCAAAGGTTTGGCAAGTAATTCACTGAAAAGCAACATAGCCATAAACAACATATGGGTGCACAGTGATTAGCACTGTGGTTAGCCTCAAAGCACCAGGACCAGGGTTCAAAGTACAAAAAACCTTTCAGGAACAGGCCCTTTGGCCCGCCAGGTCTGTGCTGAAACAGATGCCTCTCTAATCTAATATTTTCTTGCCTCAATGTAGTCCATACTCCTCTGTTGCCTTGACTGTTCCTGTATAGACCCAGATGCCTCTTTAGTGTTGTTTTAGAATCTGATTCCACCACCACCTCTAGCAGCATGTTCCAGGCATTCATCAGCCTCTATGTGGAAAAACATGCCCCTTGCATCTTTTTTAAATCTTCTCCCTCTCACTTTCAATCTATGCTTCCGTCTTCGACCCTGGGAAAAAGACTTATTATCCATTCTATCCAAGTCTGTCATAATCTTGTAAAAACCTATATCAGGTCTCCCCTCATCCTCCAATGCTCCAGTGAAAACAGTTCAAGTTTGTCCAACCTTTTCTTCATAGTCTATATCCTTCAAACCAGGCAACATCCTACTAAATCTCTTCTGCATTCGTTCCAGTGCATCAATATCCTTCCGGTAGTATGGTCTCTAGAATTGTACACGATACTCCAAATGTAGCCTAACCAATACAGTTATACAGCTGCAACATGATTTTTCAATTCCGTACTCAATACCCTGACAAATGAAGGTCAGCATGTCAAATGCCTTCTTGACCATCTTATCCAAATCACATCACCTCACATTTGTCTGTGTTAAATTCCATCTGCCATCTTTTGGCTCAGGTCTCCAGCCAATTTATATCTTCTGTATCCTCTGACAATCTGTTCTGGTTCAATTCCTGCCTTGGATGATTGGCTGCATGGGTTTCCTCCCACACTCCAAGATGTGCAGGTTAAGTGGATTGGCCATGCCAAATTGCCTGTAGTGTCCCAAGATGTGTCGGTTAGGAGGATTAGCAGAGTCAATATATGAGGCTTTAGGCACAGACCTGGTAGGATGCTGTGTCAGAACTCGGCGCAGACTTAATGAGCCAAATGCATCCTTCTGTACTGTAGGATTCTACGATTAATATAGCATCTTTAACATAGTAAATTGTTCCTGTGTCCTCATTCCCTAGTATTCAACTATAGCTATAGTTAGAATGCTGTGAATGACTGCTGTTCTACTACCTCATTTAGAATTGCAAACGTGCCTTGTTGTCTACTGTGTGACAAGGCTACTCATGATATTTGATCCAAGTTTTCTTATTAGTAATTTATAATAGTTGTACTAACATGTCAAATTTTAAGGTTCACTATCTTTCTGAATATACTTAGATATTTTTCCTAAGCCATTTAATATTTTATGCACAGTATCTAACATTCCACATTTGTATGGCTCCTGACATCTGTCAATTGCTGCAAATCACAACACCACTGGCATCAATTACAAAGGTGCTGCTCTTAAAGGCAACCTGTTAAACACAGTGGCAATGTTGAGTAATCCAAGCTGCTTCTTCAGTTTTTTTATAGCTTGTTGGATTGTAATTGGCATTGTGACAAATGGTGACTACAGTATTTATTGTCCTTCCATGATGTTTAACATTGGATCAAGCAGTCTTGCTGCCTTCAGTGTGTCTAGAACAAGTGTTGCCAGCCCTCCTTGCAGGGTAACTTGCTGCCATGGGTTTACAGAATTAAGGCTGGACTTCCAGCCTGGATGCTAGACAGGATGGCGTTCAGAGACTGAGAGAAATGATGTGCATAGAGTTGTCAGCAATGCACCTATTCTAAATGATGAGAACTGCATACAACTGTTGGTCCCTCTTAAATGCTTTCTCCCTAACTTGTACAAAGAACAAAGAGCAACACAGCAGAGATCCTTGTAGATATCCTTTATTGGAATATAAACTGCCATCAGTACAATTCTAGTGCAGGTTTTCTGTGTTTCATGCAATTGTCATCAGGAATTTTTCTCTTACTTGTAGTTTTCTTTGACTGCACCTGTTGTTAAATCACCTGGAATATCAAAGACAAATTCATCTTGGCTGCATACTGAGTTTGCTTCTCTTAAGTTTTCAGCCTTAAGGACTCCAATATTCACAGGCAAGCAGCTGAACCACATGCACTCCCTTTGCATCACTCCCAGCATCCTCTAATCCCAAAGGATTGATCCAAATTGGAAGCAATACATCTTGTGGGCAGCATTGTCATTTTTATGTTGGGTTCTGTAAATTGCTATCAAAAAAGTCAGTCTTTGTATATTTTACATGAAAAATAAATGCAACAAATGAATAATTGATGTCAAACTGTACTCTCTCTCAGTTGGTGCCTTGCAGTAATCATGATGTTTTTCATTCTAATTACTCTAAAAGAATTCTTTGACAAGATTAATAACAAAGAATCAAGCCCAGGGGTCCAGTAGTAAAACAAAAGCCCTAGTTGAGAATGGGTCAGCACCTTTAGATGGAATATTTCTCAAGAAAATGAGAGTTTGACATATCCTATCCAAGAGTGGCTGGGACTGAAACTGCATCCCTTATTAATGAGTAGTTGCTTATCTTAAGCTGCAAATTTCAGAGATGACAAGTACAAGGTACTTTCCTGGCTCTTTCATCGACTAACTGAGAGTGTTATGAGAATTCCTGAATGAATTTCTGTCAGGTTATTATTGGGTTGAAGGACTCCTCTCTTTTCTTGGCTGAACTTCAATGGTGTCTTCCTGTTAGAGGCATTGTAATGGGATAATATCATTCTGGCTTCATGCTCAATTTTTCAAAACTTTTTGCTTACGGCAATAAATATTTTGATTCTCAGCCATGTAGCATCAACTTTATCACTGATGTAAATAAGGCTGGGATAATGTGACCTAGCTAATAGTGCTAAATGGAGATACAACCACACAGGAGAGAATATTGGCATTGTTTTACTAGTGGAAAGTATTGATATTAATCATTGACAGGAGCTTGCTTTCAGTCATTCAAAATGGTGATAGCTTGCTTATTAAGCTGCATCACTCTTTGAGTCCAAATGCTTTAATGATGAGGCAGAACAGGAGGAGAGATGGAAAGAAAAGGAAGCAATTCAGACCCCATTAGCTTTTTGATTGTCCTGCCTGTTGTAGGTAAAGATACCTCTGAGACTAATTGTAAGTCAAAGTATAGCAAGTTTATTCAAAAGCTTTTGGCAGATACACCTGGCACCTAACAGCGGTTCCTCAGGCATCTTCCCGAACACAAGTTAAGATATATTTGTACCCTCCGGTCACGTATGCATCTTCTCATTCTCAGCAGGTTCCCAGGCTGTGGGTTATCCATCATCATGGGAACCTGGCTGCCTCGGCATTTCTTCATGGTTATCTTAAAGCCACAATTGACGTGTGTGATTAGCCCTTAGCTAACGTACAGGCCGGCATAACAATCTATGTTCACAAGTTGTATAATATATAACATGTATAGTATGTTGGTACATAACACATAAGCAGTATCTAACGAGATAGATAGATAGATATATATATGGACATGCAAGCTTCACTATGTTAGGCGAAAGTCCATGAAATTAAAGACACAACTACACGCTGGGTCAGCTACATTTCTGAGTGGGCTTATCATAAATTTGTGTACAGCAGCAAGGGCAGCTGCAGTCTGGATACATGAAAACAAAATTACATTTATCCGAAATATATGAAAACAGGCTGCATATAGACTACTGGATTTTTTTTTCCATTCTCCTAAGTATTACAAAGTTCATTAACTCATTCCCTTCTACATGCCCCATTTCCCCAAAGAACTGTGGGTCAAGACCTGGCTTGCTCCAGTTGTGTGAAGGACCATTGCAGAAATTTGCGTCCCTGAGTGGATGTCACATAGATGGACAGCTACCAACTGCAGAAGTATTTATTGGTGTCTTCAGTCTTAATTAAGATGTAATTTACAGTCTCAAACAATTCTGTGCAGCATCTTTTGTTTCCTTTTTTTTTTGAAAGCCAGCTCTCTTCTCCTGGAGGTATGACTTTCACAGAGATGTGGTTCACTCCGCTGCTCTCAGAGCGATGACTCACATCCAAACTTAAAAATATTCTAACTTGACATGCACATAGGTGCATTTCTAGAAAGTGTTGTTATACGGTGTGAAGTGAAAATCTTGGCTGTTATGACCATTTCCCCTCACTAGGTTAATTCTTGTTCTCTGTCAACAACTTGGTTGAGATTTGAAGGCAGACTTGGATTGAAATGAAACCCTTGGATGTACATACCTCACTGCTAAATATGCACAAGGCGTTATCTTGAAGCTTTCTCTAGCAGGAATAGAACTTCATAATGACTTGATAAGAGTAACACAACTGGAGTCATTACTTTCATTGGAGCTGGCTGAAGGGGAGAAAAGAGCACTTAAGAATAAAAAGTAACAAATACAAAGGGAAAGTTCTGCAATTGTGGTTAAGTGATGTGTTATCAATGAGGTGAATTAAAAGATCTTGCCTATTATTTCTGCCCCTATCACACTTTGCTTTGGCTCTTGTGATTCTGATATGCTCAATATAACCTTGGAGTACATTATACTGTTGCTTTGGGATGCAAGAGGAGAAGTTATAACTAAAGGCACGGTCTGCCTTTTTGGGCACCTCACTGAATCACAGACAGTACAGATGGAGGCCATTCGGCACATTGTGTCTGCATTGGCTCTCTGAATGAACAATTAATTAATGGCATTGCCTTATCTTCTCTTCATACCCTGCACTTTCTTCCTTTTCATATTACAGTCTAATTTCTTTTTGATTGCCTCGATTGAACCTGCCTCCACCACGTTCGGGTACACATCAGTCACTACAGGAATGTGTTTGTCTTCCTAATGCTTTAGCTTCTTTTGCCAGTTGCTTTAAATGTATGCCCTCTGATTCACAATATTTTCACAGAATCATTGCAGTGCAAAATTTACACATCATATTTACACCTGGCTCTCCAAATGAGTATCAAATAGTGTCATTCCCCTGTCTTTTCCCTATACCCCTACTTATTGTTTTTATTCAAATAATTATCTAATGTCCTCTTGAATGCCTCGATTGAACCTGCCCCCACCACATCCCCAGGCAGTGCATTCCAGACTCTTTAAAAATAAATTACTGACATGACAGTTGTTTCTTTCGCACATCACTTAAATTTGTACCCTCTCATTCTTAACCTTTTTGTGAACAGGGATAGTTTTTTTTTCAATCTACTCTGTCCAGCCCCCTTGTAATTTTGAACATCCCTATTGAATCTCTTCTCAGCTGTCTTCTTTCGGAGGAGAAAGTCCCAACCTCTTTAGTCCATCCTCATAACTGCAGTTTCTCATTCCTGGAAACATTTTTGTAAAACTCTTCTGCATTCTCCCCAATGTGTTCACATCCTTCCTGTCTTGTGGCTCCCAGAGCTCTCCACAATATTCCAGCTGAGATCTAACTAATGTCTTGTATAAGTTCAGCTTGTTCTTGTATTCTATGCCCCTATTAATAAAACCCAGTTTATTTTATGCTTTATTAACTGTTCTCTCCACCTGCCTTGCCACTTTCGATCATCTATGCACATATATCCCAGGTCCCTCTGCTCCTGCTCCCCTTTTAGAATTGTACTCCTTATTTTGTACTGTCTCTCCATCTTCTTACCAAACTGCATCACCTCACACTTGCCCACGTTGAATTTCATCTGCCACCTATTTGCCTACTCCACCAATTTAGATAAGTCTTTTTGAAGTTCTACACTTTCAAAGAACAAAGAACAACACAGCACGGGAAACAGGCCTCTCGGCCAACGAGCCTGTGCCGCCACCTCGACATTCCCACTTCCACCCATGATCTCTGCCTATGTTTATAGAAATCTGCATTGGAACCAAATTAGCAAGACAATTTAGGGAGAATTTGTTTTGCCAATTAGTCTAAGAGCACATCTTTGGGTGTGGGAGGAAACTGGAGCACCTGGAGAATACCCGCGCAAGCACGGGCAGAATGCGCAAACTCCCACAGGTACAGGTCCAAATCCATATATCTGCACAGCACAGTGATAGTCACTGAGCTGTCGTGTTGCCCATCAATTGGTCCATTTGAAGCGTACACTAATGACGTGAAGCACTAGGCTGCTCTCAAAATCCAAAAGCAGCCCTCTCACAACCCATCGCGTGTATGCCCCTTGTTTCCTCTTCACAGTTTACAAAACTTGGAAGTATTGTATCATCCACAAACTTTAAAATTGTCATCTCGCATCACAATCTAGATTTTTTTTTAATATAAGAAAAAGCAACGATTTCAATACTATCCCCTGGGGAATACCACTAATAAACCTTGCAGCCTGAAAAATCACCTTGACTGTTACTCTCTGCTTTCTATTATTCAGCCAATTTTTTTTATCCTCCACCTGAACCATTTATCCCCTGACCTATAACTTTTCACACAAGTTTATTATGTGGAAATAATTTCTCCCTCTTTATGCTGTCCAGACTTATGAGTCCCAGCTTCTCCGATCTATTTTAATAACTGAATTCCTCATTCCTTCAGTCTTTCCAATGTCTTCACATTTTTCATGAAGTGCAGCTCCCAGAACTGAGGCTGAACCTGAGTTATACAATTCAGCAAAACTAAAGCCCAGGAAGCTGGACATTTTATTAACCACTGTCTCTCAACATGATCTGCCTCCCTCAATGATTTATGCACACCAACACCCAGGTCCCTCTCCTTCTTTATAATAATTCTTTCATTTTTGTTTTGTCTCCATATTCTTCCTACCAAAATGATTCATTTCATGTTTCTCCCCACTGAATTTTGTCTGTCATTTGGCTGCCCATTCCATGAAAATATCTATGTCCTGTTCTTGTGAATATGTTCTGGTCTTTCGTGCAGATTGAATGAAGGATCTTGAGCGACAGCTTGTGTGTCTCTTGAAATATTCTCACCTAGTTTGGACAGCTAATGACTGTTCCACATGTAGTCATTGTGAGAAGATACCACCAATTATAGATCCTTTGTGTGGTGATAGTTTTATTCATTAAGTGACTATATGTTTGAGAAAGACTTCTAGTTTCCTTGGACACTCTAAAAGGTCAAGATTAAAGAGATAATTAAGCATTTATACAAAAGGATGTTAAAACCCTATAGAGTATGGAGCATAGATTCACCAAGTTGTTGGGTTTAGGACACTAGCTCATGGCAGAAATTGGACACAGATCATTTCCAGAGAAGGCCAGGAGAAGATTTAATAGAACATAGAACATTACAGCACAGAACAGGCCCTTCAGCCCTCGATGTTGCGCCGACCAATTAAGAAAAAGCAATGACCCTCTGACCTAAACCATTTCCTTTTCATCCATAAACTTATCTACTAACCTCTTAAACGCCACCAAACTTGGCACATCTACAACTGCAGCAGGCAGGGCATTTCATACCCTTACCACCCTCTGGGGAAAGAGCCTACCTCTGACATCCGTCCTATAACTACCACCCCTTAATTTAAAGCTATGTCCCCTCGTGCTAGCTTTCTCCATCCGAGGAAAAAGGCTATCACTGTCCACCGTATCTAAACCTCTAATCATTTTATATGTTTCAATAAGGTCTCCTCTTAGCCGCCTTCTTTCTAACGAAAACAACCTCAAATCCCTCAGCCTCTCTTCATAAGACCTGCCCTCCATACCAGGCAACATCCTGGTAAACCTCCTCTGTACCCTCTCCAATGCCTCCACATCTTTCTTATAATGTGGGACCAGAACTGCACACAATACTCCAAGTGCGGCCGCACTAGAGTTTTGTACAGTTGCAACATGACGTTGCGGCTC
Organism: Sphyrna mokarran; assembly: GCA_024679065.1. Taxonomy (NCBI): domain Eukaryota; kingdom Metazoa; phylum Chordata; class Chondrichthyes; order Carcharhiniformes; family Carcharhinidae; genus Sphyrna; species Sphyrna mokarran. The sequence goes on from JAGIQG010000029.1 coordinate 36,076,602, forward strand.
CGAAATTCAATCCCCCTATCAATAAAAGCTAAGACTCCATATGCCTTCTTAACAACCTTATCGACTTGACTGCCTACTTTCAGGGATCTATGCATATATACACCAAGATCCCTCTGTTCATCAACACTATTAAGAATCCTACCATTAGCCCTATACTCTACACATTTGTTTTTCCTGCCAAAGTGAATTACCTCACACTTTTCCACATTAAACTCCATTTGCCACCTCTCGGCCCAGCTCTGCAACTTGCCCAAGTCTCTCTGCAAACTATAACACCTCTCTTCACTATTTAATGGAGATGTTTAATTGAGAAATGTTTAAAGTACAGCAAACTGGGATATGTATTTCAAATAGCGTAAGGCTAAGCTCAAAATAGCGCAATTACTTTAAGGAGCTTGAAGACCTGGTACAGACACACAGGGCCAAATGGTCAGATTCTGCACTGTACAGTTATACTCTGATACCTCGTTGTGTGATGGCCACCATTTTATTGTAGATGCCAGATGAATTTGATTTATTTCAGTGACTGGCAGTTTAATCTGGTATAGAATTCCTGCAGTGCAGAAGGAGGACATTCAGGCCGTTAGCTCTGCACCAAATCTCTGAACCACCCCTCTGCTCTATCCCTGTGACCCCATGCATTTACCATGGCTAATCCACCTAATCTACATATCTTTGGACTAAACAAGTATTTCAGTGTCTGCTGATGGATAACCAATTATTTTACAAACTGTGACTGAATTTTAGTGTCACAGTAGTCCTCTGTTATATCAAAACACTGACTTTTTCAGTAGGATTTCAGTATGTCTGAGCAGTTTGGATAACAGGCCAGTTTGGGTCTTTTGTTTTCTGATGGAAGAAGTTGGGATTTATATTGAGCATCCCTCGGTTCCAGTGATAAAATTGGTACTGGATTTGGAGAATACAGCTGAGAGGACTGTAGCAGTACATACCTTGACTCTGTGTGCTGATAGATTTGAGCAGATAAAAGAATATGGCAATAACAAGTTGAGATTTTTAAAATCTATATTGCCAGAGCACTGTTAATTCCTATGAGCTGTAGGGTTGGATAGATTCATCCTCTGCAATACTGAGACATAATTGCCTACTGAGCTGAGTGAGATTTTGGGAGGCGGATTAACAATTCTTTGAATAAAGCATTTGAAAGGCTGCTATTGGGAAGCTGTACACAGTGTTAGATTATTTCCTCTATGACAGTCTAATATGACAATTTCTAATGAAGTATCAGATTCATTCAATGCAGAGCATGTTGGAATATATTTTATCTTTTGATATAAAACCACACACACACTGCTTTCTACTGAGAGGGAATGAGGGAATACAGAGGCTCTTTGTGATTGCTTCCCATGCCTTTTAAAGTGAACAGATACGTTTACGATGCCATTTTTTAAAATAACATTTTAATATAATATCTGTCGCTTAGTATGAATTAAATTTTTCGAACAATTCTGATGTGCATATCAAACCTTCAAACATCTTTCGCTCCTAGGTCCAGAAATCCTGTTTGCTTAGCAGAAGGCTACTGATTGTGGAGCTTTATGGAGTTACTGTTTATTCAGCAGAGTAAGGATTGTTAACTGTCTGGAAATCCTGTGGATTCAACAAGTTAAGCGATAATTTATAAAATTTAAAAGGTTTGCTATTTTCTTGATTTTGTTGTTATCCACTTGGTTCCAACTTAATAAACTTGCTACAGTAGAATGAATTGACCAGTGTTGGAGTTGTGCTGAAATATTTTGGTGGATATTCAATGTATTTTTATTCAAGATGCAAATTTCCCCAGTTATATCAGGCTTCTGTTCTTTGTGTCATTGAAAGCCATGGAGACTGTTGAATTCATTGAGATGTTAAAACTTTCATCCTTGTTTTCAAATCCATCCATGGTCTTCCCCAAACAAGCGCATGTTTCAGCCCTACGTTTGTCCGAGATCTCTGCACGCAACCAATTCTGGCTTCTTGAACGTACTATATTTTCATTGTTCATCACTGGTTGTCATGTCTTTGGTTGCTTTGCTTCTAAGCTCTAAAATTTCTTACCTAAATCCTTTCACCTTTCTATCTCTCTGCTTTTATTCTATCTATTTATCTCTTTCTGGTGAAAGATTGCAGAGCTGAAATATTAATTCTGTTTCTTTCTCTACAGAAACTGCCGTACCTGCTGAATATTTCCTGTTTGTATTTTAGAAATTTTATTTCAGCATCTGCAATATTTTGCTTTTGTTTCCTTAATTGGCTAGTTATCTCATTCCCCTAAGGGTAGTGTCCAAGGCTTAAACATCTTCAGCTTTTTCATCAATGGCCTTGCTCCATTATAAAGTCAGAATTGAGGATGTTCACTGGTAATTTGTTCAGTCCCCTTTGCAACTTCTCAGATAAATTTGTGGTCTGTGTCCCCATACAGCAAGACCTGGACAACAGTCAGGCTTGGGCTGACGTGCAAGTAACATTCCCTTTATATAAGCAGCCGCACAGCAGGCAGAAATACACAGACCATGTATAAATTGGCCTCTTTGGTGCGTGGATAGTCAAGCAAGGAAAAAGAATCTGCACAATCACACAGAACACTGCACATTCTAAGAAATAAAACACAGGGAATGTTAGTGTTGAGTAACATTACTCAAGTGCCAGGCAATGATCACCTTGAACAAGAGACCCCAACTATCCCACCTCGACTTTCAACAGCATAATGTTGCTGAATTCTCCAACATCACCACCTAGGGGTAGCCACCAATGTAAATGCTGTGGCTTCAAGAGTAGAGCAGAAACTCGGAATTTTGTGGCGAATAACTCAGCTCTTGATCTACCAATGCCTGTCCACCATCCATGAGGTACAACTCAGGAGTTTAATGAAACACTCTTCACTTTCCTGGATGAGAACAGCTCCAATAACACCCAGGAAGCTTGTCACCACCATCCAGGGCAAAGCAGCTTGCTTGATCACCCCATTTACCACCTTAAACATTCAGTCCCTCCATCACTGATGTACAGTGACAGCAGTTAGTACCATGTATGTGCTGCGTTGCTGCACCAAAGCTGTTCAGCAGTACCTTTCAAACCTGTGATCTTTACCCCCTAGAAGAGCAAGGGCAAATGCATGGGAACATTGCCACTGCTAGAATCCCTCCAAGTCAGTCACCATTCTGACCTGGAACTATATCACTGTTGCTGGGTCAAAATTCTGGAATTCCCTCTCTGAAGCAGAGTCTGTTGTGGTTCAGGCACATGGAAATTGGGTTTGGGCAATAAATACTAGCCTTGCGAGTGACATACACATCCCACAAACAAATATGTAAAAGAGAGATAGTATCAATACGGAGAATTGACTGAGTAAAGTAGGAAGTGAAACTGAGCAGTTAAATTTTCTGATCCCGCCTGCCATGGGCATCTCACAGGTGGACGGACGATTTGTTGGACCGTTTAGATGGTCTGTTGACCTTTGTCAGGAATTTCCAATCTTGTTGAACACAACTGGAAAATCCCATCCTATTGTCAGAATTTTACGATCACTCTCTCCCCAGAGTCAGCACAGACTAGGGTCACAGAATGGAATTCTCCATTGGCCTCAGGCAGGATTTTGTAAGTCTTGCCTGAGCGAGGTCGTAAAATATCGACCTATGTCTGTCTTGTGAGGGAAAGTCATGAGCTCTCATTATGACTATTATGCTCTGTTTGCACTGCACCATTGTAAGGTGCCTGATCTATTCATCCTTATTTTACTAATATATGTAAATTATTCACTGACGCCACTCTGTAGAGTAGTTTTATATCTCTGCAAATATATTCCAAAGGTGTTCATCACTTTGGCATCATGGTTGTGTGCTGCATTTGGAAATGTCTTTCTCTCTCTCTGTCTCACCGGATGATTCACCTTATGTGCGTTCCCCAGTTCTATCACTGCAGTTTTGAAGAGCTGTAACTGGACCTCAGATATTTAGTTGCCTGAAAAGTTGGCAGGAGTGTATTCCAGTTGCATTTGTAAACAGCCTGGCAGCTGGCTGGAAAGTGATGTTGGCAAACTCTTGAACAGCCATCTGCCAATCACTGAAGAGCATGTGGCAGTTAGAATTTTTTTCTAAAAAAGAAAAGGATGGGGGAATTAATGAATAAATTCATTTGTCGACTTATTAGGCTGCCAGAGGCGAAGTTGCCAATTGAAGAATCACAGCTGTGTTTTTTTAATATATTCAATAGTTCTGCTTGAGAAAGGATAAACTGGAACTTCAAATTTATTTTAAATGTTTGCTATTCATTCTCTGTTTTGTTCAAAGTAGCTTGAGAGCCAAATTAGTGATAGAATTATGTGAAGCAGGAATATGAAAGAACAGACTAATATGGAGATTGTCAGATCGCGTATATGTGAGCGAGTGGTTTATTCTGAATCTGGTGAGGGGCAGAGAAGAGGCAATATGGCTTGAACTGATTGTAATCTCCATGGCTTTTACGGAGCAGAGCTATGCAGTGGCTTGTGTTTCTTTGCGTCTGTGTATGATAGGCAGTATTGACGAGATAACTGCACTGTTGGTACTCGGATAGATTGTGATGACTAGAAATTAATGGACTCTATTAGTACAATTCAAATGCAAAACTGAAGTTCTGGTCTAAAGGAGTTTGATGAGAGGAGGAGGGGATTAGTTCAGAGAGGGCATTTGAATGCTGTACTTGAAACCCACATCTGTGCATCAATATCATTCGTGTAACATTGAATAGCTTTGTTTCCATGGATGTTAAAATTCTTTAAGAGTTTGAGAAAAATTCACTCCTCACTCAAACCATACAGATCTCTCTTAAGGATCTGTGCAAAAGCCTTTAACAGAATGATCTGATTTTGGAGAACTTTGGAAAATGCTTGTATTTTTAGTGTTTCTCTCCTGGTAGAGATGCATTCTGTGCCTATCGCCTCCATCTGTGCATTATTAAATCTGGTTAAAACTTGAATTTTGCTGACTGGAGATGGGAGTGATGCCTACTGAACTAAGTTGGCTAATGTCAAGATTGAAACAAGGAGAGTAGATGGAATAAATTTAGTAGGCTTTGAGCAACATTATGATTTTTAGTATCTCCATCCATTTCTGTGCAAAACCCACAAAAAATCAATAGTGCCAATATTTCTCCCTTCTTAGATAAGAACATAAGAAATAGAAACAGGATAGGCCATCCAGTCCCTCGAGCCTGCGCCGCCATTCAATAAGATCATGGCTGATCTGCAGTGGTTCAGTACCACTTTCCCGCTTTCTCCTCATAACTCTTAATTCCCTTGTCAATCAAAAATCTATCCACTCTTGACTTAAATATATTCAGCGAGGAAGCCTCCACCACTTCAACAGGCAGAGAATTCCAAAGATTCACCACCCTTTGCTTGAAGAAATCCCTCCTCAACTCTGAACTGAACCATCCCACCCCAATCTTGAGGCTGTACCCCCTAGTTAGTCCTGCTATCATTGTTAAGCGGGAAGAGTCTCTCAACCTCTACCCTATCCATCCCCTTCATTATCTTATACGTCTCTGTAAGATCCCCTCTAAGCCTTCTAAATTCCAAAGAGTACAAACCTACCCTGTTTAGTCTCTCCTCATAATCTAACGCCTTCATCTCCGGTATCAGCCTAGTGAACCTTCTCTGAACCCTTCCAAGGCCAATATATTCTTCCTCAAATGCGGCCACCCAAAACTGCACACAGTACTCCAGCTGCGGCCTCACCAGCACCCTATACAACTGCAAAAGTACCTCCCTACTTTTATATTCTATCCCCTGAGCTATAAAGGCAACATTGCATTCGCCTTCTTGATCACCTGCTGCACCTGCAAACTGTGTTTTTGCAATTCGTGCATAAAGACCCCCAGGTCCCTCTGCACTGTCACATGCTGCAGCTTTTCGCCATTTAAATAGTAATTCGTCCTACTATTATTCCTACCAAAGTGGATAACCTCACACTTGCTAACATTATACTCCATCTGCCAGGTCTTCGCTCACTCACTCAACCTATCGAGATCCCTCTGCAGGCTTTTCATACCCTCCACGCAATTTGCGTTTCCACTCATCTTCGTGTCATCAGCAAATTTCATCAGCCTACACTCAGTCCCTTCCTCCACATTATCTATGTAAATGGTAAATAGTTGAGGCCCCAGCATCACAAAATAATTGTCTGGCAATAAAAACGTTCTATTGATTTGAAAAATCAAGATGAGAAGGTTGGTGGTGGGGCTTTCTGACTTTGGTTATCTCAAGACTGGAATATCCCTCATGAGGTCAATAGACATTTGCATGATCCATGTCCTACCTGCTACAATTTCCATGGCATGCTGGACAGAAAAATTCCGCCCATTGTGTGAGACATTGCTAGAAGCAAAGTAAACTTCTATGTCTGAGATCTATCACAGTTTTGCATTTTTGATTTATTTTTATATTTGTTCATATGATGTATGAGTATCACCGACAAAGCCAGCATTTGTTGCCGTCCCTATTTTCCCTTGAGAAGGTGGTGAGCTGCTTTTAACTGTTGTAGTCCATGTGGTTTAGATGATAATTAGTAAGTCTGGCTACTTCTATGGTAAACGTGCATAACAATATAGTTGAGACATATTATCATTTAATCTGTTGATATTGGTTCAAAGAAGTAGGGTGGTTGGTGCACCAGGGGAATTAGCTGCTTTTCCTCAAGTTGTGCATAGGGTTTTTGATGTTCACTTACACAGTAGATAGAACCTTAATGTTTTATCCAAAGGTCAGTGTCTCCAGTGATGCAGCACTCCCTCAATACGGCTCATTAAAGTGCCATAGAATATAGAGCAATACAGCACAAACAGGCCCTTCGGCCCACGAGTTGCGCCGATCACATCTACCAATTCACAGACCTGTCTATAACACCTTATCCTATTCTTTTCCATATACTCATCCAGAAATCTCTTAAAAGACCGCAGTGAGTTTGCCTCAACAACCTCCAACGGCAGTCGGTTCCATTCACTCACCACCCTCTGAGTGAAAAACCTACCCCTGACATCTCCTTTGTATTTGCTCCCCTGCACCTTAAATCTGTGTCCTCTCGTAGTGACCATTTCAGCTCGGGAAAATAGTCTCTGAGAGTCCACCCTATCTATCCCTCTCACCATTTTATAAACCTCTATCAGGTCGCCTCTCAACCTACGTCTCTCCAGTGAGAAGAGTCCAGCTCCCTCAACCTATCTTCATAAGGCCTGCCTCCCAATCCAGGCAGCATCCTTGTAAATCTCCTCTGAACCCTCTCAATAGCTTCTACATCCTTCCTATAATGAGGCAACCAGAACTGCGCACAATACTCCAACTGGGGTCTGACAAGAGAGTTATAGAGCTGCATCATTACCTCCTGACTCCTAAACTCTATTCCTCGATTAATGAAGGCCAGTACACCGTACGCCTTCTTGACCACTTCCTCCACCTGCGAGGCCGATTTAAGAGTCCTATGGACCCGGACCCAGAGATCCTTCTGCTCTACAACACAGCTAAGACTCCTACCCCTTATATTGTACTCCTTCATCCCATTATTCCTGCCAAAATGGACCACTACCCATTTATCTGCATTGAAGTCCATCTGCCACTTCTCCGCCCAGTCTTGCATCCTGTCTATGTCCCGCTGCAACTTTTGGCATCCCTCCAGACCATCCACAACACCCCCGATCTTTGTATCGTCGGTGAACTTGCTAACCCATCCCTCCACTTCCTCATCCAGGTCATTTATGAAAATGACAAACAGCAGGGGTCCCAGAACAGATCCCTGGGGCACTCCACTGGTTACCGACCTCCATGCAAAACAAGACCCATCCACAACCACTCTCTGCCTTCTGCCGGCAAGCCAGTTCTGGATCCACGAGGCCAAAGCCCCTTGGATCCCATGCCCTCTCACCTTCTCCAGAAGCCTTACATGGGGGACCTTATCAAACGCCTTAAAGTCCATGTACACTACGTCCACCGCCCTTCCTTTGTCAATGTGTTAAGTCACGTTTTCAAAGAGCTCAACTAGGCTCGTAAGGCATGACCTGCCCTTGACAAAACCATGCTGACTATTTCTAATCAGTCCAAACTTCTCCAAATGTTCATATATCTTATCCCTCAGAAACCTCTCCATCAGCTTACCAACCACTGAAGTCAAACTCACCGGTTGGTAATTTCCTGGACTATCCCTGTTCCCTTTCTTAAAGATAGGAACCACATCCGCAATCCTCCGGAACCTCTCCCGTTTCCATGGACGACGCAAAGATCGTCACCAGGGGTTCTGCAACCACTTCCCTCACCTCCCACAATAACCTGGGGTACATCCCATCCGGTCCCGACGACTCGTCTACCTTGATAGAATTTAACAGGTCTAACATATCCTCTTTCCTAACATCCACATACTCAATCTTTTCTGTATGCCGCAAACCTGCAGTGTAATCTCCCAGTTCACTTTTCACCGTGAATACCGAGGCAAAGTACTCGTTAAACACCTCTGCCATTTCTTCCGGATTCACACAGACTTTTCCCCCTTCACCTTTTATAGGCCCTATACCTTCTCTTCTCATCCTTTTACTTTTCACATATTTGTAGAATGCCTTGGGATTCTCCTTAATCTTACCTGCCAAGGCCTTCTCATTGACCCCTTCTGGCTCTCCTAATTTCCTTTTTAAGTTCCCTTCTACACACCTTATACTCCTCTAGATCCCTAACATCCCCTAGCTCTCTGAACCTTTTATATACCTTTTTTTTTCTTCTTAACTAGGTTCACCACTACCTTCGTGCACCACGGTTCCCGCGTCCTACCAGAACCTGCATGACTCCTCGGAACGTTGTCTTGCAGTGCTCCAGACAAACGTTCCTTGAAAAACCGCCACTTTCCTTCTGTACTCTTCCCCAAGAACACCTCCTTCCAGTTTATGCGTCCAATTACCTGCCTAATGTTTTCATATTTCCCCTTGCTCCAGACATACACCTTCCTAGCCTGCCTGATCCTATCTCTTTCCATCGCTATCGTGAAAAAGATAGAATTATGATCTCCATTCCCAAGATGCTCACCTACCGTGAGATCCGACACCTGCCCTGGCTCGTTAGCAAGCACCGGGTCAAGTACAGCCTTTCCTCTCGTAGGCTTTTCCACGTACTGTGTCAGGAAACCTTCCTGAACACACCTAACAAACTCCACACCATCCAAGCCCCTTACCCTTGGGATATTCCAGTAGATGTTTGGGAAATTGAAATCTCCCATCACGACAACCCTGTTATTTCTACATCTGTCTAGGATCTGTTTCCCTATCTGCACCTCAAGTTCCATGTCGCTGTTGGGCGGCCTATGGAATATACCCAGCAAAGTTATCGAGCCTTTGCTGTGCCTAACTTCCACCCACAGAGACTCCGTAGACAATCCCTCCCGTCTTCCACCTTCTCTACAGCCATGACACTGTCCCTGATCAACAGTGCCACACCACCTCCTCTTTTGCCCCCAACCCTGTCCCTCCTGAAGCACCTGAATCCTGGCATCTGAAGTATCCAGTCCTGTCCCTGAGACAACTAAGTCTCTGTAATGGCCACCACATCGCACTCCCAAGCAGCAATCCATGCCCTAAGCTCATCTACCTTATTTACTACTCTCCTGGCATTAAAATAGACACACCTCAGCCCCTCAGTCAGGATATTTCCCTTTTCCACCATCTGCCTAACCCCCCTCTCAGCGTGCCTACAGTCCTTCCCTACTTGGGAACTAACCTCCTTATTCACCGTCCTATCAGTATTCCCACCCCCCAGCTTTTCTAGTTTAAAGACTCCCCAGTAGCCCTAGCTAGCCTACCTGCCAAGATATTAGTCCCCCTAGGGTCAACCAAACTTATGATCTCTAGTCATGAAGTGAGGGACTTCCTAACTTGAGAGTGATACCAACTGAGTCGAGCTGACATGCAATATTAAAAAGCATAAGAAAGGTCAAGTAAATGAGGTTGCAGTGATTATGCAGTGGCACATGCTGTTTTTAAATTTCTATAACTCATTTGGAGGAAAGGGAGACTGTTGGTGTTAAATATGCAGCTGTTTTGAGGTCTTGAAGCAGATTCTTTTTATCTTGCTCAATAATATAGCTGATCCTTTTAAATGTAAACTTTGCTGGATAAATTTATTGTGACTTTATCCAAGGTGACAGTCTTCTCTTTACCAAATAATTAGTGTCCAATTGTGTTATACATATACAGGAAAAATGTTTATTAGTACTGTTTTTCCCTTCAAGGGGGTTTATATCTTGGGTAGATAGTTCGACATTGCAAACAATACAGCTGGGTTTTCCTATCAAGCCATTTTTCTTGTCACAATGCTGCAAAGTTGTAAAAGCTGTTACATCTTAAAGCAAGAAGGTGTCATCATTCTGAAACAAGTATCCTGTCTATTTAAGCTTATCAAAAAGTTATCTCTTTAATATAAAGTTTGTGTTGGAGCCATAAACCTGTCTTCTAAACTCCAAATACTAATTATGACATTTCAAAATTAGATGTTCCTGTCCTGATGTTTGAAGTCTCCTGATTTCTTTATATTTGTTTTATATAAAAATACAACCAATAAAGATAGTTATTTTTGAAGATCCCCAACAAATACTACTGTATTTGGGGTGTCAACTATCCAAATTATAATTGTTTTGTAATTACAGGGAGTGCATCTATTGTGATCAGGCTTCATATATGATGTGACAATAAATAAAAAGATAATCAAAAATCTGAGAGAGACAAAAATCTAAATGATCCCTGGAATCCTAGTTGGAAAATCTGATATTGTTTTTAAAAAATATTTCATAGTATAATGCAGCACAGGGAGAGTTCATCTCACCCATTATAACTGTGCCAGCCCTTTCTTAGCATGGCATAGTGATTCGCACTGCTGCCTCACGGTGCCAAGGACCCAGGTTCGATTATTGGCTTGGATCACTGTCTATGCAGAGTCTGCACGTTCTCCCCATGTCTGTGTAGGTTTCCTCTGGATGCTCCAGTTTCCTCCCACAGTTGTGCAGGTTAGGTGCATTGGCCATGTTAAATTCTCTGTGTACCTAAACAGGTGCCGGACTCTGGCGGCTACGGAATTTTCACAGTAATTTCATTGCGGTGTTAATATAAGTCTAGTTTTGACGCTAATAAATAAACTTTATAAACCTCAGAGCTATCTAATTTAGCCCCATTCCTCTGTTCTCCATAGCTCTGCAGATGTTTCCCCTTCAAGTATTTCTCCATTTCCTTTTGAAAGGTATTAATGAATTTTCCTTCACAACAAGTTCAGGCAGCACATTCGAGATTATAATAATTCACTGTTTAGGAATGTTTTATTCAGGAACTGCGCTGGAATCCAGCTCAGTGCTGAAATGATGATGATCTTTCCACACTGTTGGAGCTTAGAGATCCTTCTAGCGCAGTGCCACCTGGAAACCTGCAAGTAGATAGCTTTCATCAGTAATTCTTCAAAAATCAGAGTAAAATTATGATGCAGAAAAGGGCCATTCAACCCATCAAGCCTGTGCCAACCAAAGATTAGAAAAAAGGAATTAGCCACTCATTTAATGCCAATGTCCATAGCTGTGAAATTCCAGCACTTCAGATGCAGATTCAGATATCTTTTAATTGAGTTGAATCCTTCAGTCTCAATCAGCAACTTAGGCAGCCAATCCCAGACATCTACCACCATCTGTGAAAACATTTTCCCTTGTCCTCTCTAATCCTTCTACCAATCAACATAAACCTATATCTGCTTCAAATTGATCCATCAACTAAGGGACATGAGCTGAGGCTCTTCATAATTTTGTACACCTCAATTAGAATACCCTTTAACCATCTCTGTTCATAAAATTGCAAAATCATTCAATGCAGAAGGCCATTTGGCTGGTCGAGTTTACACCACCACAATCCCACCCAAGCCCTTGCCCATGCTTTTTACCCTCACACTCAAGGGCAATTTAGAATGGCCAATCGCCTAACACGTACGTCTTTGGACTGTGAGAGGAAACTGAAGCACCTGGAGGAAACCCACAGGGAGAATGTGCAAACTCCATACCGACAGTAAGCGGGTCCCTGGTGCTGTGAGGCAGCGGTGCTAACCACTGTTCTAAGGAAAACAGCCCTAATCTATCCAGTTTCTCATGATTGCAATTTTCAAGCCCTGACAACATGGGCATCTTGCTGTAGAACAATGAATGGCAATTTGCCCCAGCCTGATTACTTACCTAAATATTCAGCATTCGTGTGTCTAGTTTGGCAAATAATATAAGTGGATATTCTAGCTTAAATAAAAGCAAAAAGTGCTCAAAATGTGCAAGCCAGTCAGCGTCTGTGGAAAGTTAACATTTCAGATTAATGTTCATTCCTCATAACGAAATATTTTTGACCTGAAATGTTAATGTTTTTATGTTACTCCAAATACTGTCAGGCGTGATGTGTACTTCCAGCGTTTTCTGTTCTTCTTTGAATCTTTCCTTATTTGACATTTACACACCCACACACTTTCAGTAAAGATTGTTAGTTAACGATTATTTGTGCCAGAGGCACTGCTTTCCTCTCCATGTAACCCAATCCGTACACCAGCTTAGATCATCTGACCAGAAGAAAGATTCAAGCTTCCTGTTGGCCAGAAATTCATTGCTAACCCCCTTGGGCCATTTGGGGAGCCCATTGGTTGCATTCCACAGAGATTCTGAACGTGTAGCGTTTGGCACAGATGTACTGCAGATCCAGCTGTGTACATCCAGTTTCACCTTGCTTCTCTCAGATTTTAGTGAACCATTTCTACATTGAAAAGACATAAAGCAAGCATTTGAGCTGTTTTTACTTCCATTAATAGTGAAACCACTCTTTGGTTTTTGAGGTTGGCCATAATATGAGAGGCCACAGAGTCACTAGATATCTGTCACTACAGGCATCTGCGGCTAGAATTAATAGCTGAAGGACTCTGGCTATGAGTCTTCTGTATGTGTATGTGTAAATAATTGCTGGGAAAGGTTATGGCTGCTGGCTCTAGTTTTGAGACTGACACAAAAAGCAAGGATTAACTCTGCATCACTTCTTTCCTCCTTTAATCTTTATACAATGGATTTTTTCACGTTCACATTTCTCTCATCAAAATTTAAAGAACTTGAATTTTTATAGAGTCTTTGTGACCACAGAATATCCCAAATCATTTTCGAGCCAGTGCAGAACTTCGACGCCGTAATGATGTAATGTGAGAAATGCATAAGCTGATTTGTGCATAGAACAAGTTCCCGGATGTAGCAGTGAGATAATGAGCAGATAATCTATCTTGTTTGTTGGTGAATTATAACCATGGGATCTTTGAGGTCCTTCTGGGAGGGCAGATGGGGGCTTGAGTTTAACGTTTTCTCTGAAAGGTGCCACCAGGAATGATTCAGTACAGGTGCTTTCTTAATGCAATGGAGTGTCACTTAGATCCTTGCAGGGCAATTTGAATCCGTGCAGTCATCTAATGTTGCATCAGGAGTATTATACACTGAATTATAACTAATGCACAAAATCAAGAATCCACCGTATTCCATTATCAGATAGTACCAAAGAGGATTGGCGCTCTCACTTACATCCTAATTACTCATGAAAGAATCATTCCTAATTGTCCAGTGCTGGATATTTGATGTTGTAACCCAGAAACGTCTGCCTCGTAGTTAGTGGAACCTTTATACGGATTCATGTTTCCTCACTTTCCAATCCTGGTTAAAGCAAAAGAGGCCCTCTGCAAATCCACATTTTAGGTTCCCTCCATTATTTCAAAAACTTAAAATTTATAAAAGCCAAAAGCTCTTCAGAGAACTTTCAGTCTGACCTTTGTTGCTTCATAATTTAAAACCAGGAACCCTTAACTTACCTATGGTCAACCTTCTACATCATCTATTCATGTCATGCTGTAGGCATGGAGCTTATTTCTCCACAAATATTCTCACTAGTTGTTTATAGAACATCAACCTTACTTCTCTGTAGATATATTCTGTCAATCAGCAACATCTCTCATGCTGATTGATCTAGTCAATATTTAGTTAACTGTTAAACTTGGGGTCTTTTTGTTGAATTGCCTTGCTGATTTATTTTGAACGTTTTGTGGTCATATTGTACAATTCTAGTATTCCTGCAAACTGCAAATTTGCACAGTCTACTTGTAATGCCTCTGTTGAGGTCAGTAGTAAATGTGGAGCTAGCTTTGTTCTCTTGCTGAAAGGAGAGGACTCTCCTTTGAACTTTCTCATTGTTCCATTTTGTCTTTATCATTACGTTGATGTACTGGATGTACAAGGCCAAGATTTATAGCAAAGTAAATTTAAAATTGTTTGGCCAGTGTAATAGTTTATGCCATTCAAGAGACAATGTTACTGGGCTTTGCAGTAAAATGATGGCTAAGAAGACCACCATCCTATAACAAATCAAACAGATTCGATTAGGTGGGTGTAGAGAGAGTGGCCTTGCACTGGAAGTTCATGGAAACACCTCGTGAATGAACTTGAAAGATCAAGTGATCTGTGTCTGCACAGAACAACTCTGAAGATGTTGCTTTAAATCAGGATAATGGCCAAATCTTTTTTAAACCATAGGAAGAAGTCTCACAACACCAGGTTAAAGTCCAACAGGTTTAATTGCAATCACAAGCTTTCAGAGCCCTGCTCCTTCATCAGGTGATTCCAAATAAACCTGTTGGACTTTAACCTGGTGTGGTGAAACTTCTTATTGTGCCTATCTCAGTCCAATGCCAGCTTCTTCATATCACTTCTAAACCATAATCTAAGTTGGGACCCTTAAGAATTTTTTGTGATCTGATTAAATTGCTTGTCCTGGCATCTATTCCAAGGACAGTTACTGACTGTGAATTAATATTATTTTATCCCACCCTGAATTATGTGATTCCTATTTCTTTGTGGCCTGTTTCCTTTCATCCTTCCACCTGTATTTTATGAACCTTCCCATGTGTCTAAAAGAACAAAAGAGCTGTGTGTGTATTACAAAGACTAATGGCTTTATTTTCCGGGATTCATTTCAACTGGATCCGACCCTCACCTCTGTTGCACTGTTGAAAATTCCAGTTAAATCGCTGTATTTGTTTATGCAGCTGACAACTTTTCCTTCATGGATTTTAGAGAGAAGCTAAAAGACAATCCTTGCAAATTTACTTCCCAATTCCAAGTAGATGATTGTCATTTAGGATGGTGCCACAGTTTAGTAGTTAGTTTTAAAGGGAAGAAAAAAATGAATTTCCTCTTCCTTTTTAAAGGGTGCATCACAGCTCTGTAGGAACTGCTGGTGTTTGCATCTTGTTTTAGTTTAGCTAATTTCTAAGTTCTAAATATTCATCAAGTAACAAATGGTAATAATTGCCTCAGTTAAACTATTAACTTTATAAAAAGACCATGATAATAAAGATCAAAAAATTCACTTCTCACACCAGTATTGGAGATTAAAGCAATTCTGCCTATCCAATCTTTGGGAAGCAGTTAAATTGACAATGTGGTTGCTTCAAGTTCTTTGATGGCATAATTGATTCTGACTCCTAGACAGTCTTTGCTGATGCCGTTGTGTTTACTACAGACCACTCAACTGCCAGCAGAAGATTGAGGAATAGATATGTAGGCAGATTTTGGCCAGATGTAAGAGGAAGAAGGTTGTTGTGGTGGGAGATTTTAATTCCCCCAATATTGATTGGGACTCACTTAGTGCTGGGGGCGTGGGTGGGGCAGAGTTTGTAACGAGCATCCAGGAGGGCCTCCTGAAGTAGTATATAGATAGTCCAACTAGGAAAGAGGCTATACTGGTATTGGGGAATGAGCCCAGCCAAGTGGTTGATGTTTCAGCAGGGGAGTAATTCAGGAATAGTGACCATAATTCATAACTTTAAGATACTGATGCATAAAGATAAGTGTAGTCCTCAAGTTAGATGCTAAATTGGGGAAAGGCTAATTCCAACAATAAGCAGGAACTGAAGAATGTAGATTGAGAATAGATGTTTGAAGGCAAATCAATATCTGGCATGTGGGAGGCTTTCAGGTATAAGTTGATAGGGATTCAGGATTGGCAAGTTCTTGTAAGGATGAAGGATAAATATGGCAAGTTTTGGCAACCTTGGATAATGAGCAATATTGTGAGCTTAGTCAAAGAGAAAAAGGAAGCATTGTCA
Organism: Sphyrna mokarran; assembly: GCA_024679065.1. Classification (NCBI taxonomy): domain Eukaryota; kingdom Metazoa; phylum Chordata; class Chondrichthyes; order Carcharhiniformes; family Carcharhinidae; genus Sphyrna; species Sphyrna mokarran. Next base: position 36,092,749 of record JAGIQG010000029.1, read on the forward strand.
AAGCCAGGAGCTGGGAACACGTGAAGTGAGTGTGGAATACAGGGAAAGTAGAAAGAAACTTAAGCAAGGAGTAAAAAGGGCTGAAAGGGCTCATTGGCCAGCAGGATTTAAGGGAAATCCCAAGGCTTTTTACACATTTATAAAGAGCAAGAGGGTAGCCAGGAAGAGGGTTAGACCACTCAAGGACGAGGGAATTTGTGTGTGGAGCCAGAGGAAATGGGCAAGGTATTAAATGAATACTTTGCGTCAGTATTCACCAAAGAAGAATTTGCTGGATGATGAGCCTAGAAAAAGATGTATAGATAGTTTGAGTCATGTTGCGATCAAAAAGGAGGTATTGGGATTCTTGAGGAACATTAAGATAGACAAGTCTCCAGGACCTGATGGGATATACCCCAGAATACTGAGAGAGGCAAGGGAGGAAATCGCTGGGGCCTTGAGAGAAATCTTTCTATCCTCACTGGTTACAGAGGAGGTCATGACATGGAGATGCTGGCGTTGGACTGGGATAAACACAAAGCTCCAAGCTGGCCTTCACAACAGCACAAAGTGGCTGAGCAGAAACTGATAGCCAAGTTCCACCCACATGAGGACAGTCTCAACCCGATCTTGGGTTCATGTCACATTATTTGTAACCCCCATGACATGCCTGGGCTTACAAAATCTCACTCACTGTTGTCTGAAGACAATACACATCAATTTAACCTATGCTTAATGCTATCTCCACTCACATCATCTGCACCTTTTAAGACTTGATTAGCTGTAAAAACTCGCATTCTAATCAGTATTCTGTAAACTGAGTGTGTGTCTTTACATCCCCTGTTTATGATCAGAACTCTCCTCTCGCCTGATGAAGGGTCAAGGGCTCAAAAACTAATGGCTTTTGCTACCAAATAAACCTGTTGGACTTTAACTTCGCTATGAGACTTCTTAAAGGGGAAGTCCCAGAAGATTGGAGAATAGCCAGTGTTGCTCCTTTGTTTAAGAACGGTAGCAAGAATAATCCAGGCAATTACAGAACGGTGTGCCTTACATCAGTGGTAGGGAAATTATTGAAGAGGATTCTTCGAGACAGGATTTATTCCCTCTTGGAAATAAGCGTACATATTAGTGAGTGTCTCGCGAACTTGATCGAGGTTTTTTGAGGAATTGATGAAGATGATTGATGAAGTTAGGGCAGTGGATGTTGTCTACGTGGACTTCAGTAAAGCCTCTGACAAGGTCCCTAATGGCAGATTGGTGCAGAAGGTGAAGTTGCATGGGATCAGAGGTGAGCTGGCAAGGTGGATACAAAACTGGCTTGGTCAAGAAGACAGAGGGTAGCAGTGGAAGGGTGTGTTCCTGACTGGAGGGCTGTGACAAATGGTGTTCCTCAGGGATCAGTGCTGGGACCTTTGCTGTTTGTAATATGTATAAATGATTTGGAGGAAAATATAACAGGTTTGATTAGTAAGTTTGTGCATGACACAACAGTTGGTGGATTTGTGGATAGCAATGAGGACCATCAGAGTAATACAGCAGGATATAGATCAGTTGGAGACTTGGTCAGAGAGATGGCAGATGGAGTTTAATCCCAGACAGATGTGAAGTAATGCATTTTGGAAGGTCTAATGCAGATAGAAAATGTACAGTAAATGGCGCAGAACCCTTAAGAATATTGATAGGCAAAAGGATCTGGGTGTATAGGTACACAGGTAACTGAAAGTCGCAATGCAGATGGACAAGCCATACGGCATGCTTGCCTTCATCAGCTAAGGTGTTGAGTTTAAAAATTGGCAAGTCATGTTGCAGCTTTATAGAATATTAGTTAGGCTGCACTTGGAATATAGTGTTCAATTCTGGTTGCCACACTGCCAGAAGGATGTGGAGGTTTTGGAGAGGGTGCAATAAAGATTTACCAGAATGTTGCCTGGTATGGATGGCATTAGCTATGAGGAGAGGTTGGAGAGACTTGGTTTGTTCTCACTGAAGCAACGGTGATTGAGAGGAGTCCTGATAGAATCTGTAAGATTATGAGAGGCATGGACAGAATGGATAATCAGAAAATTTTTCCAAGGGTGGAAGAGTCAATTACTAGAGGGCATAGGTTTAAGGTGTGAGATGCAAAGTTTAAAAGAGATGTACGAAGCAGATTTTTTACAGTGGGGGGTGACTGGAACTCTACCCGGAGAGGTAATGGAAGTGGATACGGTAGCGACTTTTAAGGAGCACCTTGACAAGTACATAAATGAGTTGGAAATAGAGGGATATGGTCCCGGAAGGGTTGGGGGTTTTACTTAAGTCGGGCAGCATGATTGGTGCAGGCTTGGAGGGCCGATAGGCCTGTTCCTGTGCTGTAAGTTTCTTTGTTCTTCTTTGCTCGCTGTCCAGAGATCAAAAAATACTGGGTTAATGTTGTATCTGGACAGGAACTTGACATTGTGTGCGGAATTGTTATTCACAAGACTCTTACGGATAATAACTTTTCAAAGAAGTCAAAATAATTATTTTATTATAGTATTGCTCATCAACCCACAAGACGCTTCACAAAACGTTCAATTAAGGCAACTGAAGCTGACCACACCTATCTAGCCATTTCACCAGAGTATGGCTTTGTCGTTATCTTTGAATTGTCATTCCACTTTTTGAGGTTTCTATTTACTTTTATTTCATAGAATTTCTACAGTGCAGAAGGAGACTATTTAGTCCCTTGAGCCTGCACTGACTATAATCCCACAAGCCCTATCCCTGTAATCTCATATATTTACCTTACTAATCTTGCTGACATTCCCCTAATACTAAGGAGCAATTTAGTGTGACCAATAACCCACACACATTTGGAGAGTGAGAGAAAACTGGAGCACCCGGAGGAAACCCACACAGACATAGGGAAAATGTGCAAACTCCATACAGACAGTGACTCGAAGCTGGATTCCTAGTGCTGTGAGGCAGAACTGCTAACCACTGTGCTACCATGACTTGCCATTTCACTGCTTTCCTGCAACCAGTGCATTAGATTAAATTCTGCGGTCCTACCACATCAAGGCATAAACGTTGGACAACTCCAACGTTGGAGAAGATACGCCATGAAGCTCCCCATCCTCAGTGTTGGCAGAACCCAAGATGAGTGCAAAAGACAATGTTGAATTGTATGCAACATTTTCAGCTGAAATATGAAATGGATGAGGGGACATAGCTTTAAATTAAGGCGTGGTAGTTATAGGACGGATGTTAGAGGTGAGCTCTTTACTCAGAGGGTAGTAAGGGCGGGGAATGCCCTGCCTGCAGCAGTTGTGGACTCGTCAAGTTTAAGGGCATTCATATGGTCAGTGGATAGGCATATGGATAGCATTGGAATAGTTTAGGTTAGAGGGTCTTAAAATTGGTTCCATTGGTCAGCGCAGCATCAAGGGCCAAAGGGCCTATACTGCACTGTTATGTTCTATGTTCTATCTTCCGCTCTTCCTGAGGTCTCCACCATCATAGGTTCCAGCAGTTCAGTTCAATAGCAAGGAATGACTCAATACACTGGAAACAGCAAAGGCTATGAGCTCCAACAACATTCCATATGTAAGACTCCTGCTCTGGAACTAACAGACTGTTCCAGTTCAGCTCCAGCATTGTGGAAAGCTACCAAGGTGTGTCCTGTCCAAAAAAAAGTGGGACAAATTCAATCTGGCCTATCACTTCTCCATCAGCCCACTTGCAACTATCAGCAGAGTTAAAGCAGTTGTCATTATTAATGAAATTACACAGAACTTGTAGACCATCAACCATCAGTTTCAGTAAGACATCTTTTTCCAGACCTCATTACAACCTTAATCAAGCATTGACAAAAGTGCTGAACTCCAGAGGTGAGGTGAAAGTTCATGTCCTTGACATTAGGCACCTATTTACTAACCAAGTAAAATATCAAAGAGCCCTAGCAAAGTTGAAGACAGTGGGAATCAGTGAAAACTCTGCACTTTTTGGAATCATACCCACCACAAAGGAAGATGGTTGTGGCTGTTGGAGGTCAATCATCTCAGTCTCAGGATATCACTGCAGGGGTTCCTCACAGTAGCGTCCTAGGCACAACCATCTTCAGCTGCTTCATCAATGGCTTTCTCTTTATCATAAGATCGGAAGTGGGGATGTTTGCTGATTGCACGATTTGCAACTCCTCAGATATTAAAGCAGTATGCTTCCATAAACAGCAAGATCTAGAACATTCGGCTTTAGATGATTAGCAACAAATAATATTTGCACAATATAAGTGCCAAGCTATAACCATCTCTTGGTTATACCAGATGCAAAAGATCTGGAATAAAAACAGAAGATGCTGGGGGGAAAAAAACCTGGCAGGTCTGGCAGCATCAGTGGAGAGAGAAACAGAGTTAATGTTTTAACCCCTTTCCGCACACCACCCCCCCCCATCCCAAAAGCAAACGTTTAAACATCTTTTCTGTCCAAAGGATAAGACGGTGCCTCTTCTAGGCCCTTTGGATTTTTTTAGTTTGCTTCCTTTGTTCCCACCAAAAGGTACTTAAAATGGGTAAGCAGAAGCAAATGTTATACTGGCAACAATATCGTAGTAGCCTGGCAGTTTTGATTGTTGGACACTAAGCAACAAGCAGAAGAAGGATCCCACTCTCTTGGAATAGGCGCCTTCTCTCCAAGTCAACAAATGATTGAATTCAAAGACGGTGATGTTCTGACGATCTGGCAGCACTTTGCTTCTTGTTTATTTCCCTCCGGCCATCCATTAGAAGAGCTCAAAACAACAAAAGTAAAATAATAGTTTGTATAATAGTGTCATTTTAAGTTGTTGTGCTTGTTTATGATGCCTCCGAAATTGTTGAGTAGCTCAAGCCATTGTTTTTCAACATTACGTTAAAACTTAGTTCTGTTCAGTTTTTTGACCATTTGCATTTAGATTGTATGGGGATTATATATTGGTATGCTTTTTATGTAAATGATTTGGAAACTGCCCTGCAAGGTTCTTTAATTCAGTTCTTTGTAAGATAATGTGTTCACCACTTGGTGCATAAATCAGAAAATGTAAATTGGTGCCTTATGTGGGAAATTGCTTTGACATTAGTTGTGGCTGATAGGATCAGTGAACTAGAAGTCCATATTGTCTACTAATGTGCATAATCATCCTGACAGGTCAGTATTTAGTCCCTGCGAGTTCTTATGGATCTTCACAGTTTAATATGTATCAAAAATGATATCCCTTCAGCTTAGAATTAAAGCATTGGATTTTAACCCTGGAACTGGACTGGATTGGCATAAGTAAGATGCTTAAAACTTTCTCAATCTCAAAATCCGATTCCCACCTTTCCACTTCAGAATTTAGGTGAGACATGGTGGGCAGCCTGACTGGGCCAATATTTATTACCCATCCTTTTAAGAGTCAACCACATTGCTGTGGCTCTGGAGTCACACGTAGGTCAGATCAGGTAAAGCCAACAGATTTCCTTTCCTAAAGGACATTAGCGAATCAGATGGGTTTTTCCGACAATTGTCAATAGTTTCATGGTCATCAGTAGCTCCATAACTCCAGATATTTTTTACTGAATTCAAATTCCATCGTCTTCTGTGGTGTGATTTGAATCTGGGTCCCCAGAACACTAACTGAATTTCTACATTAATAGTCTAGTGATAAGGCTGAGAGGGGCTCTTATAGGGACGTATAAGATAATGAAGGGGATAGATAGGGTAAAGATTGAGAGACTCTTCCTGCTTAGCAAAGATAGCAGGACTAGAGGACAGCTTCAAGATGTGGGGGGTGGGGGGAATAAGATCGTAATTGCGGAGGGGTTTCTTCACGCAAAGGATGGTGAATCTTTGGAATTCTCTGCTTGATGAGGTGGTGGAGGCTTCCTCACTGAATATGTTCAAGTCAAGTGTGGATAGGTTTTTAATTGACAAGGGTTACGGGGAGAAAGCGGGAAAGTGATACTAAACCACTACAGATCATATTTGATCTTATTTAATGGCAGGTCTGTATGGCCTCATCCTCCTTTTTCTTATGTTCTTATAATATCACTAGATTATCACCTCCTCCGTTAGCCTTTATAGATATTCATTAAGGATGGCACAGTGGATTAGCACTGCTGCCTCCGAGCGCCAGAGACCCAGGTTAAATTCTAGCCTCAGGTCACTGTTTATGTGGAGTTTGCATGTTCTCCCCATCTCTGCGTGGGTTTCCTCTGGGTGCTCCGATTTCTTCCCACACTCCAAAAATGTGCAAGTTCGGTAGTTTGGCCATGCTAAATTGCCCCTTAGTGTCAGGGGATTAACAGAGTAATACGTGGGGTTACAGGGATAGGGCCTGGATGGGATTGTCAGTGCATACTCAGTGGACCGAATGGCCTCCTTCTGCATTAGGGTTTCTATGATTTCCAGGGTGCAAGGGCTTGAGGCAAGCCAGTGGTGATGAAGGTTGGGGTGACTAAGGGAATGTTAGGGTTTATTGTATATGGCTACAGCCTTGTTAGGAAGAAGCTTGTGTAGCAAATTAAGGCTCATACTATGCTCCATGGTTCATATGTTCAGTTCAGTCATGTTTATGCAAAGCTTATACTTGGAATCTTCAGATGCCACAACATAGACATCCAGATATAAACAACAGTGCACAACATTTATGGGAGATTCAAACTGAATCTCTTCACTTGCATATAAACAGAATTTCAGTGTGCAGAGGATGTAGAATTGGGAAGGAAAGTTGGCTACATTGTAAAATAGCATTTATTCTTCATCTGTTCCTGCCTTCCTTTATAATCTGACCTAAACTGACGCACAGTGGAGCACAAAGAGGTCAGTGTTTACTGGGTACTTGGTAGCAGCTTAGGCTCAGCACAAGTAAATGAATGCAATCGCAAAGGAGCTGGGCCTTCAGAGGAGTGACATTAATTCTTACATAGTCATCACTTTAGACCATAAGCTTTGTGTGTGGAAAATGCATGTTGCTCAAACAATAGCCAATCCACAAGCAAAATTAAATCTGGTTTTTGCTAAAAGCTTTGCTCATTTACTTTTCTTCCCCAGAGGTTTTTTTTAGCATTGAATATTGTTTTTTTTTCCCTCTGGGCGTGCCTGCTTTGTGTGCAATTGAGTACTCCTGTTGCTTATCTCTGCACTGGAGGCATATCCTTCACTTCAAGTCTTCAGGGCTAACTACTTTGATAGAGCAGCTTCAGTTGTTTTACAGTAATTGGTGACTGGTTGTGTTGTGCTGCTGTTTCTCAAAAGGAAGCATTAAATTGCTTTATTCAAAACTGTATTTTTAATAATAAAATGGCAGCTCTTTAAAGCTAAAGTAGGCAGAGACATATTGAGGTTTAGATCCAAGGAGTGGTTGCAGTGACAGATATAACAAAGCTCTGTCAATTTGTTGGCTTTTCGTCTCATTTTGTAAAAGACCAACGTGTATCTTGACATCCACCTCAGCTGTGTCTATGTATGCAACATGATGAGTGAAAATGCTGAGTTGCCATGTTTACTGTTTAGCAACTTTGCTCCCTTAAGGACATCGAAACTGACCCCAACTATTTGTTTGTCTACTGATAAAAAGTACTGCCTTCATTTGGAATGGGCATATGATTTGCTTGGTGAGTCCACTAAAATACAGTCATGAATGAGCATTTGCAGGGCCTAAATTTAAATGAGTCAACAATTTTGCAGTGAGCTGCACAGTGCTCCTAGTACTGTCCAGACAAGAAACCCCATTTGCTGAACCAATTTAATTAGTTTGAGCATTATGCCTAGTGCTGTAAAAGGCATGTCAATGTTGGAGATACAGATAATTCTACCTAGTTATTTCTGCAAGTGAAGTCTTGATGCTCCCTCATTCATTCTCAACTTGTTGCAAAGTTTCTGATTGTCATCTTGGTGCTGCCAGGTTATAGCAGCCATATTAATCCTGTTATGAGGAAGTATTTGCCAATTGGCTGCTGGCCCCCTGAAACTTTGTGCATTGTCAATAAAATGACTGTGTTGTCAAAGAAAAGGGAGGTAGCTGTATATAGATCAGAAGTTATAATCAGATCTTTGATTCAGAATTAAATTTCTTTTATTATTTCTTCATGTGTCCATAAGCTCATCAGATTTTCAGTTCTGTTACATAACAGGGTTTAAGTGCTTTGTACAAGTATCAAGCATAGCCCAGAAGTACATGTGCCTGTAAATATTGTAGCAGCATTCATCTCAGTCTCTCGCTGTTTACACTTGTTATAGCTTTTAAATATACTTGTTGCAGCTGGCCCTAATGAGTACAGTGCTGATGGATGGAACCAAACACCACTGCTGCGCTCTCTCTGAGCGAGGCATGCTAAGATCACATGCCCTTACTTTCAAGTTTGTGAGTAAAGGAGAAGATGGAAGCTAGTTGGCATATTGGAACATGAGGCTCTTTTCAACTATGGATGGATGTATGTATTCAGGTTAGACTGAGTGCTTAGGAGGTTTTTGGATTCCTTTGTACGTGAAACTCTTGAAGATGTTGAACAAGAGGTGCAATATTTAGGGAGCTCTCTAAAAGCTAGATCAGAGAAGTAAGTTAATGACCAAGGTTTAGGAATTTTATAAAATCCCAAGCACAGAAGGAGGTCATTCAGCCCATCGAGCCTTCACCACCAATAATCCCATGCAGGCCCTATCCCCATAACCCTACGTATTTATCCTTCTTATCCCTTGACATTAAGGGGCAATTTAGCATGACCAATCCACCTAATCTGCACATCTTTATACTGTGGGAGGCAACAGGAGCATTCAGAGGAAATCCACGCAGACATGGAGCAAACACGCAATCTCGCACTGACAGCAACCTAAGCTGGGAATCAAACCCAGGACCTTGGCACCATGAGGCAACAATGTTTGCCACTGTGCCGAATGGGAATGAAGTTTTTTTACATTAGCCAGGTGAGAGACATGGCAGTCAGCATGTACTTGATAAGCAATGTGTACTCAATAATGATCTGTTTCAGCAATGTTAGTTGAAGAGTAAATATTGGCCAGGACACTGGAGAGAAGCTTTTTGAATAGTGCTATGAGCTGACACGGCCTCAAGTTATATGGAAGCCACCACCTCAATCAGTGCACAAGGTTCATCAGAACTGGTATTATTCAATTTGTGCAAATGGACACAATTCTTCATCTAGGATTACATCCTGTGGCGGGAGGTGAGAGTGAGGAAGGTTTGCCCACTGCAGAGGAGACCATGCCTTATCTATTGGCTCTCAACTCATTAACCGTATATCCGAGGCTTTTAATGCTGAATTCTGTGGCTGGGTGGGAATGAATGCGCAAATCCCACCATCATATATGGGTGCTGTATTGTAAAGTAGCCCAATATCACTGCCTGAGTCGTTGAAGAAAATAGATGGACCTCCTGAAAAAGATGATGGATCCCCAGGAATACTTGAAGGCTGGAAGGTGGGCCTTCTCAATGACACAAACAGGAGATCCACTTGTAGATACTCTCTGCCCCTATTGCTCTGGTGTTCTGGGTTCCAGGGTTGCTGGTAGCCTCCATTCCAAACTTCGGAGGCAGCCCCAGGTATTATTCAAGCAAGTCCCAATTGCTGCATGCAGTTCTGTTCCAAACATGACCAGTGTGTTTACCCACTGGTGTCATGGAGAATCAGGCATGGATGGACAATTCCATTCAGGGTTTCATCTTTATCCATTAGCAGGATTCAAATTGGCTTCATGTCTGCCTCCAGGGTTTGCCGATCTGTCATGATGGGCATCTGAGAAAAATCCCTCAGCAAGTTCATGCTAGCGTGAAACAGTTCTGGATTCCCATTGAGTTCTCCCGAAACAGAGCGATTCATTTTAATGTGCAAGGAATTAGTTCATCAGTGCTGAAATGTTCCTTTAAACAAGTGTGGTTAGTTGTTACTTTGTGCGTTAAAAAAAATCTATGGGGTAGTCATGTGGCTGTCCAGACAACACTGAACATTGATTGCCTGAGATGCAGAGAACCCACTTGCTAAGTTTCTGTATCCAGTGGGGACCTGCAATATGTTTGCTAACTCGACAGTGCGGAGATAATTCTGCAGCTCCACTTCGTTAATCTATTTCACCACAACATTCTCCTGGGTGTAACACTCTTGAGCAATTTTAAAATTACTGTATTATAGTGGGCAATAAAATGAGTGATGAGATAGCGAATAATAATTAAAGAAGCCTTTTTAAAATGTGAATGAAGGCAGTATAGTATGGAAGTGTGAGTATTGCAGGGATGGCAGCTGCTATGTGCTTAACAGAAGACAGGATCAGGAGAGGTGTAAGTCCCAGGAAGGTGGAACCACTCCTGAGACTGGAACTGACATGTTGAGCCTTGCAAAAGCTGCACCCTCTGCAATACTTGATCATTTGCAAAGGGTGAGTCACTGAGTCTGGATATCATGGAGAGGAAGTTACATATCAGCCAATATTTGGACATTTTCATTGGTGCTTTTAATACTTTTGAGTATTAGAGCCTTTGAATGAGTTTAACTTTCTGCCTAGTTGTCTACAGTGGGAGTACAATAAACCCTGAAGAATGTTGCCTGTAGGCTCTTCGAAGAAACTGTTAGTGAAATGATAATCTCATGTCCTTTTCCATTCCTGTTCAAACATGTTGCTGCCTTTACATTGAGACAGCAAAGGATTTTGTTCTTCAATTCCATGGCAAACTGAATCTGGTTTCAGTGATTAAACAAATGACATAAATAAATCATTCAAACTTTTTTTTTCTTACTCCAGTCTGATAATTCCTGGTAAACTGCTTTAGTAAAACAGTTCACTTTTTGCGTGAAACGTATCTTTTATTCGTCACGAGGCAGTTTGATCGTCCAGCAGTGTTGTCATCATGACCTACACTTTGTGGTGTTCATGTTAGGTTGTCAGCTGTGGTTCAGTAGTAATAACACTTACCTGAGTCAAAAGGTACTAGGTTCAAGTTCTGCTCGTGAAACTTGAGTGCAGAAGCATAGAAACTCTATAGCACAGAAAGAGGCCATTTGGTCCATCGAGTCTGCACTGACCACAATCTCACCCAGACACTACCCTCATATCCCTACATATTTACCCATTAATACCTCTAACCTATGCATCTCAGGACACTAAGGACAATTTTTAGCATGGCCAATCAATCTAACCCGCACATCTTTGGACTGTGGAAGGAAACCGGAGCACCGGGAGAAAACCTATGCAGAATCTTCCTTCCTGCAGCACTGAGGGAACACTATACCATCAAATGAGACATTTGAAGAAGAGTACATGAGTTCATCTTGGTGTCTTGAGCTAATAATTATCTGCCTACCATAATCACTAAAACAGACTATCCGGGCATTGTTATATTATTGTTTGTGCTGTTTTCTACATTGCAACAGTAAATTACAATCATACATCAACAAAAAATGGCTGGAAAATCTCAGCAGGTCTGGTGGCATCTAAGGAGAGAGAATAGAGCCAACGTTTTAAGTCAGGATGACTCTTCGCCAGAGTGAAGACAAGGAAAATAGGACAAGAGATTACAATAGTACTTCACTGGATATAAAGCTTTGGGAATTTCTGAGATTGCTATTTAAATGCAAGTCTTTATTTTATTGGTGCTAGATAAACGACATGAAAGTTGAGAATTCAAGTCTCCCCTGGAAAGCTTTGAAATTGAATTGAGTGAATTTAATAGCAGAAAAATGATTATGCAGTTTGATGCAATGTTGTTTTTAAAAAAAAAACCCAACTGCTCCACTTCTTTCCTTCAAGGAATGAACATGCTGCCCCTATCCAGTCTGGCCCACCCATGAGTCCAGTCTGTGCATTGATTCTTAATATTCTCTGAAGTGGCCTCAATTTTCCAGGGCAACCAGGAATGGCAATAAAGGAGAAATAGTCCCATCACCGAGGAAAACATTTTAAGTTCATGCACATCAATAGAAGTAATCTGCTGTTACATTACATATTTTGAGTTAACTTGATGGCACTCAGGGCCTATACTGAGGGTGATTGGGGAAGTTGTGAGGTACTTTTCAATTTGCTCAAATGCTGCAATAAAGAGAAAGCTAAAGACATACTAACAACAGTGACCAGAATCTATTTGATGCAAGTATATGAGAGAGATGTGAAAAGCAGCAATAATTCACACAGGAAAGAATCTTTGAATGTCACAGCATGCAGGAAGTCATTCAGACCATTTTGCCTATGTCAGCACAGGTGGTGCCTCCAACATCACCACAGTTCTTCAGTACTGCACTGAGAGAGATGGCCTCCGTCTTGCGTTCAACACTGGAGTAGGACTTAAATGCACAATGTACAAATGGGAACACCTTCTTCGCCAACAAAATAATAGAGGTAAAATACCTGCGGGGAATATACTAAAGGAATGAGCTTTGGTAAGACCATAAAATATAGAATTAGGCTACTTGGCCCATTGAGCCTGCTCCACTCTTCCATCATGGCTGATAAGCTTCTCATTTCCTATTTTCCTGCCTTTTCCCTGTAACCTTTGATCCCCTTACCAATTAAGAACCTATTTATCTCTGCCTTTAATATACTCAATAATCTGGCCTTCACAGCCTTCTATGGCAATGAATTCCATAGATTGACCACCATCTGACTGAAAAATTCCTCCTCATCTCAGTTCTACCCCTATATTCTAAGGCTGTGATCTCAAACCCAAGTCTCTTCTACTAATGGAAACATCTTCTTTATGTACATTTTATCCAGACCTTTCAATATTCTGTAAATTTGAATGATATTCCCCTCATCCTTCTAAACGCCATTGCATACAGACCCAGAGTTCTCAAATACTGATGAGATGATGAACATGTTAGAGGACTTGAGATGAGTTTTGATTGTTGAATCACCTTGTCTTTCCATGCCTTAGGCTTCAATGTAATATTGAACCGTATGTTTATGCCCCAGATGAACAGCTGACACTCCTGTTCAGTGCTGTAAAATGAATTCCAGCTATTCAGCTGGACAGACGATTAACCAAATAAAATCAATTGCTGAAGCTGTTCTCGCAATAAATGTTCCTAGCTCTTCAGTGAATACGTTGGATTATAATTACTTGAGAAATCCTATTGACGTTGTAGTTTGACGGTGAATTGTGCCAATCCAAGCTGACAATCTGGACAGTGTTTCATAGAGCAAGATTTAACCATGATACGTGGCACTGAAGCTTTTTAATCCTTATATTTCTAATGGGTGTTCAGATTGCTGGTTTGTTACATCAACTGAGATTGAACACGCTGCTTCTCTATTCAATATTTTAATTAAAGTGTGTAATAGACTTGGTTGTCTCAGGGACAGGACTGGGTACTTCAGGTGCTTCAGGAGGGACAGGGTTGGGGGCAAAAGAGAGGTGGTGTGGCACTGTTGATCAGGGACAGTGTCATGGCTGTAGAGAAGGTGGAAGACGGGGAGGGATTGTCTACGGAGTCTCTGTGGGTGGAAGTTAGGAACAGCAAAGGCTCAATAACTTTGCTGGGTGTATTTTGTAGGCCGCCCAACAGCGGCAGGGAACTTGAGGTGCAGATAGGGAAACAGATCCTAGACAGATGTAGAAGTAACAGGGTTGTCGTGATGGGAGATTTCAATTTCCCAAACATCGACTGGAATACCCCAAGGGTAAAGGATTTGGATGGTGTGGAGTTTGTTAGGAAACCTTCCTGAACACACCTGACACAGTACGTGGAAAAGCCTACGAGAGGAGAGGCTGTACTTGACCCGGTGCTTGCTAATGAGCCAGGGCAGGTGTCGGATCTCACGGTAGGTGAGCATCTTGGGAATGGAGATCATAATTCTATCTCTTTCACGATAGCAATGGAAAGAGATAGGATCAGGCAGGCTAGGAAGGTGTATGTCTGGAGTAAGGGAAAATATGAAAACATTAGGCAGGTAATTGGACGCATAAACTGGAAGGAGGTGTTCTTGGGGAAGAGTACAGAAGGAAAGTGGCGGTTTTTCAAGGAACGTTTGTCTGGAGCACTGCAAGACAACGTTCCGAGGAGTCAAGCAGGTTCTGGTAGGACATGGAAACCATGGTGCACGAAGGTAGTGGTGAACCTAGTTAGGAAGAAAAAAAAGGTATATAAAAGGTTCAGAGAGCTAGGGGATGTTAGGGATCTAGAGGAGTATAAGGTGTGTAGAAGGGAACTTAAAAAGGAAATTAGGAGAGCCAGAAGGGGTCATGAGAAGGCCTTGGCAGGGAAGATTAAGGAGAATCCCAAGGCCTTCTACAAATATGTGAAAAGTAAAAGGATGAGAAGAGAAGGTATAGGGCCTATAAAAGGTGAAGGGGGAAAAGTCTGTGTGAATCCGGAAGAAATGGCAGAGGTGCTTAACGAGTACTTTGCCTCGGTATTCACGGTGGAAAGTGAACTGGGAGATTGCACTGCAGGTTTGCGGCATACAGAAAAGATTGAGTATGTGGATGTTAGGAAAGAGGATGTGTTAGACCTGTTAAATTCTATCAAGATAGACAATTCGCCGGGACCGGATGGGATGTACCCCAGGTTATTGTGGGAGGTGAGGGAAGTGGTTGCAGAGCCCCTGGCGATGATCTTTGCGTCGTCCATGGAAACGGGAGAGGTTCCGGAGGATTGGAGGATTGCGGATGTGGTTCCTATCTTTAAGAAAGGGAACAGGGATAGTCCAGGAAATTACCGACCGGTGAGTCTGACTTCAGTGGTTGGTAAGCTGATGGAGAGGCTTCTGAGGGATAAGATATATGAACATTTGGAGAAGTTTGGACTGATTAGAAATAGTCAGCATGGTTTTGTCAAGGGCAGGTCATGCCTTACGAGCCTAGTTGAGTTCTTCGAAAATGTGACTGAACACATTGACGAAGGAAGGGCGGTGGACGTAGTGTACATGGACTTTAGTAAGGCGTTTGATAAGGTCCCCCATGTAAGGCTTCTGGAGAAGGTGAGAGGGCATGGGATCCAAGGGGCTTTGGCCTCGTGGATCCAGAACTGGCTTGCCGGCAGAAGGCAGAGAGTTGTTGTGGATGGGTCTTGTTCTGCATGGAAGTCAGTAACCAGTGGAGTGCCCCAGGGATCTGTTCTGGGACCCCTGCTGCTTGTCATTTGCATAAATGAGCTGGATGAGGAAGTGGAGGGATGGGTTAGCAAGTTCGCCGACATTACAAAGATCGGTGATGTTGTGGATGGTCTGGAAGGATGCCAAAAGTTGCAGCGGGACATAGACAGGATGCAAGACTGGGCGGAGAAGTGGCAGATGGACTTCAACGCGGATAAATGTGTAGTGGTCCATTTTGGCAGGAATAATGGGATGAAGGAGTACAATATAAGGGGTAGAAGTCTTAGCTGTGTTGTAGAGCAGAAGGATCTCGGGGTCCGGGTCGATAGGACTCTTAAATTGGCCTCGCAGGTGGAGGAAGTGGTCAAGAAGGTGTACGGTGTACTGGCCTTCATTAATCGAGGAATAGAGTTCAGGAGTCAGGAGGTAATGATGCAGCTCTATAAGACTCTTGTCAGACCCCAGTTGGAGTATTGTGCGCAGTTCTGGTTGCCTCATTATAGGAAAGATGTAGAGGCTATTGAGAGAGTTCAGAGGAGATTTACAAGGATGCTGCCTGGATTGGGAGGCAGGCCTTATGAAGATAGGTTGAGGGAGCTGGGACTCTTCTCACTGGAGAGACGTAGGTTGAGAGGCGACCTGATAGAGGTTTATAAAATGTTGAGAGGGATAGGTAGGGTGGACTCTCAGAGACTATTTCCCCGAGCTGAAATGGTCAATATGAGAGGACACAGATTTAAGGTGCAGGGAAGCAAATACAAAGGAGATGTCAGGGGTAGGTTTTTCACTCAGAGGGTGTGAGTGAATGGAACCGACTGCCGTCGGAGGTTGTTGAGGCAAACTCACTGGGGTCTTTTAAGAGACTTCTGGATGAGTATATGGAAAAGAATAGGATAGGGAGTTATAGATAGGTCTGTGGATTGGTAGATGTGATCGGCGCAACTCGTGGGCTGAAGGGCCTGTTTGTGCTACATTGTTCTATGTTCTATGTAATGATTTTATTGCTGCCATTTTTCTCCCACCGCATAGGGTTGCACAGTCCCTTTTGACTGGCACTTGCTATCTAACCATGCAGGAGGATGGATAGAGTGGGCATGCAGAGACTACTTCCTTGGGTGGATGTAGCTGTTACTAGGGGGCATAAGTATAAGGTTCATGGTGGGAGATACAGGAGGGATGTCCAAGAAAGAGTCTTCACTCAGAATGGTTGGGGTGTGAAATGCGCTGCCTGCTGTAATAGTGGAATCGGACACTTTAGGAACTTGCAAGCAGCTGTTGGATAGGCACGTGGAGCACACCAGATTGACCTAGGGTTTGGATGTAACTCAGCACAACATTGAGGGCTGAAGGGCCTGTACTGTGCTGTATTGTTCTATGTTTCTATCTCAATAGTTGCTGTGGCTTTATATTTACGTGGGAGTTGCTGTATTTAGTTTGGAAGCATTGAGCTTGTTGTACACTGCCATTTATCTGTTTTAGACATTGGGAGAATATACATGACAAAAAGAGTGTAGTAGGGAGCAAAATTCCAATTGACATGTCAGTATCGGTCCAATAGATCAAACTTTGGATTTTGTTTGAAAAAAATCCAAATGAATTTTTTCTGCATTATGTTGCTCTATCAACATCTCCGATTGTGGGTAAGATTGAAACTTAAAAGATACACTGTGGGGATATGATACACAAAAGCCATCCTGTTGTCTGTCGTAGCTTTTAAGGTTTTGGGACAAGGAGGAGCGTGAGATGAATGTTGTAAATGTTTCTGCATGCAATGTTTTCAATCATTTTCTGTTTTGGAAATGACTTCAGGCTAGAATTCCCATAACACAGTGGGGCGGTCAGTATTTTGAAAGAGAATTCATCACATTTAATTGTGATTTCCCAATGCCAAGTGATGGCATTGTATCCAGTTCTATTCAGATTCTTTCTGGTCAGTACCTATGGTTTAATCTTATAAATTATACCAAGCAGAATGCTGCATGTTTTGTCTGTGAAAGCTCAACACAGAGTTTTCATCTTAAATATGCAGTGCTAAGGTGCTGCACAGAAAGGTTATTATTATAGTGACTGATAAGGAAAATGGGACAGTTAACCAGCACAACTTGCATTTGTCATTGTTTGTTTGCTTGCTGTACACCAAACAGTTGTTATAACTGGGTGAAATGACGATGAAGTAGTTTCCCTTATCGCAGTCTCCCCAGTTAGTTGCTACAAAAATTTTAAATTTACTTTTCCCATGGATGACTTTTCCAATCCAGATGTAGGAACCAATCAAACCAGGTTTTCTTGAGTGAAAGAAAGAACAAGTTTATTAATTACTAAACCCAAGGAACAATAATAGAAGTGATATTGCAGACTGAAAATCAGAAATAAGAAAAGTTAGAATCCAAATAAAATTTAAAGAACATACAATCAAGTCCCTTGTTTGTTTTTGACATGTACATTGTTAAACATTGTAGTCAATCTGAAGCAGGATTCTTAATGAATAACTGTAAACTCCAGAATGATATCAATGGTTTGGGTCAATGTGTGGAAATGTGGCAAAGTCCTAATAGATTAGGACTTTATTTCCTGGAGCATAGAAGAATGAGGGGAGATTTGAAAGAGGTGTATAAGATTTTGATGGGTATAGATAGAGTGAATGTAAGCAGGCTTTTCCACTGAGGCTAGGAGAGGAAAAAAACCAGAGGGCATGTGTTAAGGCTGAAAAGAAAAAAGTTTAACGGGGGGGGCTTCTTCACGCAGAGAGTGTGGAATGAGTTGCCGGATAAAGTGGTAAATGCGGGGTCACTTTTAATATTTAAGAAAAACTTGGACAGGTTCATGGATGAGAGAGGTGTGGAGGGAGATATGGTCCAAATGTAGCTCAGTGGGACTAGGCAAAAAATGGTTTGGCACAGACAAAGGCCAGAAGGCCTGTTTCTGAGCTGTACTTTACGATGATTCTACGGAATTTGGTGAAGCTGTGGAATTCTTTGCTGCAGAAGGTTGTGAAGGCTAGGTTATTGAGTGTCTTTAAGACAGGTTCTTGATTAATAAGGGGATCAAGCATTGTGAGAAAAAGGCAAGAGAATGGGGATGAGAAAAAAAATCAGTCACAATTGAATGTTGGAGCAGACACGATTGGTCAAATGGCCTAATCCTGCTCCTATGATCTTATGGCATTCAACCTGGAAAAGGGCAAGGTAATTCATTTGAGGAGGGCAAACAAAGCCAGAGCCAATAAATGGTAGGATTTTAAAAGAGTTAGAGGAAGTAAAGGACCTTGGAGATCATATTTGCAGGTGCCTAAAGGTAGCCGTACAGATGGATAAGAAAGCGAATGGAATGCTTGGGCGAGTTACTGGATATAAAGGCAGGGATATAATGATGGAACTATAAAAAGCTGGTTAGGCCACAGCTGGAGTTTTATGTACAGTTTCGGTCACCACATTACAGGAAGGACATCATTACTGTATAGAGAGATTTACAAGAATGTTGCCAGGGCTTGAAAATTGTAGCAATAAAGAGACTGAGTGGGCTAGAGTTGTTTTCTTAGAACAGAGAAACTGAGAGGTGACCTAATCAAGGTATATAAAATTGAGGGGCCTAGATTTACCAGACTAACACCAGGAATGGACAGATTGTCTTAAGAGGAAAGGCAGGACAGACCAGATTTGTGTCCATGGAGTTTAGGAGAGTAAGAGGCAACTTGATTGAAACATGTAAGATCTTTGAGATTTTACAGAGTAGCTTTGAAGAGGATGTTTGTCTTGAGGGGGCCTCTGTTTAAAAATAAGGG
This sequence comes from Sphyrna mokarran, assembly GCA_024679065.1. Taxonomy (NCBI): domain Eukaryota; kingdom Metazoa; phylum Chordata; class Chondrichthyes; order Carcharhiniformes; family Carcharhinidae; genus Sphyrna; species Sphyrna mokarran. Next base: position 36,111,527 of record JAGIQG010000029.1, read on the forward strand.
GGTCACCAATTGAAGAGCTGGATAAGAGCTTTTTTTCCTCTGAGAATTGTGAGACTTTGGAATTCACTTCCTCAAAAGATGTTTAAGGCAATGTTTTTGAATATCTGTAAGACAGCGTAAAATAGATTCTTGGTAAGCAAGGGAATTTAAAGTTTTTTTGAGGGGATAGGTTGGGATATGAAGTTCAGGTTAAAATTAGATCAGCTATGATCTTATTGTGTGGCTGAACAGGCACAAGGAAGCCAGTGGCTATCTCCCTTGCTTCTAATTCGAATGTTTGTAACAAACTTTAAAACAAAATCATCACAAAGAATAAGGAAATTGCAGTATAATTGAAATCAAGTTAAGGTAATACTTCCAAAATGGGATAGTTCAACTTTTCTGTTTGTCTGAGTTGAGAGATATGCGGATAGATGTGGACATCACAGCCATGGGAAAAAGTACTGATGCTCATTACCTTATGAATATGTCATTCCCAAATTAAGTAAGAGTGATCTCCTTTCCACTGAACTCATGTCAGCATTTTGTTCTGTTGAGTACTTGCTACATGTTTAACTCTGAGAATCAAACCAGTTATGTGATGTGTGTCAAGGTTCAGCACAATTGGTCACCTTTTAAGTATATGCATGTATGCATTTGTGGTGTGTGTAATACATAGGTATTTTTGAACTGATTTATTATTGTCACGTATATTAATACAAAGTATTGTTTCTTGCATGCTATACAGACAGCATACCATTCATAAGAAGGAAATGAGAGAGTGCAGAATGTCGTGTTACAGTCATAGCTAGGGTGTAATAAAAATCAACTTAATGTGAGGTAGGTCCATTTAAAAGCCTGATGGCAGCAAGGAAGATGCTATTCTTGAGTTAGTAGTACATGATCTCAGGCTTTTGTGTCCTCTTCCCGACAGAATATAAAAAGAGTCAGTGAGGTAAAATTGAAATTAAGACAGAAATGCTGCAAAAGTAATTGATCTAAAATGCTAATTTGATTTCTCCCACATCGATGTGCCAATCCTGTTGAGCTTTTCCAGCATTTTCTACTTTTGATTCTGATTTCCTGTTCTGCAGTATTTTATTTTAGCATTAAAAAAATGAAACACTGGCCACCAAAAATGCAGATGAATGTCGCTAATTTTTTTTAAAAGCTGTCTTCTTTTAAAACAATGCAGTATGGCCAAATAGAAACATATAATTATTGACACAGTTCATGGTTCACATCATTAGACTTAATCCTAAATGACTTTTTATTTTTAAAAGCTCAGATGGAATTGAAGAATCTAGATATCATGTTCCAGGTTCTTGTCCAGCACCATGCTGAGAGAGATTGTTGGAATCGATATAGAGAGATGTAGCTGTCAACTTGTTTCGAACAAACCGTGCTTTTGCGTGACCAAAGTTAGTTTTCAGTTGATCACGTTGGCATTTTGGGGCCTGTTATTTTGCTTCCACATTAAGATGTCTACAAAGGTAGATTGTTGAAGAAAGACGTGAGGTACAGGTTCTTCATTGTATGTTATGAGTGAAGTATGGATGAGTCTAAGTCTGTAACTGGGGCTGGTATTGGGATGGATCTGTGGCAGTAGATAGGGGTAATGGCAGAACATTGACTCACCATTCATTTTTCTTTTGATGTAATGGTACCAATTGGCCCATTGACCACTGGGTATATGAAGTGATATTGATTTGATGTTTTGCATGCCAGTATTCTGAAGTTTCTGATTTTGTTAAATTGATTTGACGATTTCACTGAGTTGGTATAATCAGATCTGCAGAACTGGGCTTAACTAATGTGGCAGTGCTACTTTCTGCTATCTCCAGAGGTCATGTTTTAGTTGTCACAATACAGAAGAAGCTTTCAGTTGAGGGGCTTTGTTTTGATGTTGGATAAAAAATGATATCTCCATAATTTACATTGCTTGACTCAAATACATTGCAGATTAACCCTGTTACTCATATTATTTGTGGCCTTGTGGTGAGAATAGTGATACTTTAGTAGTTTGCAGAAATTCCCTATGGTTCAGAAGGAGTCCATTTGGCCCATTGAGTCCAAACTGACCACAATCCATATTTACCCTGCTGATCCCTTGACACAAAGGAATAATTTGTATTACCAATCAAGCTAACGTGCACATCTTTGGCGTGTGGGAGGAAACCAGAGCACCCAGAGAAAACCCACATAGACGGGGAGAACGAGCAAACTCCATATAAACAACCCAAAGCCGGAATTGAACCGGGGTCCCTGGCACTTTGAGGCAGCAGTGCTAACCACTGCTCCAGATAATCCTTGTTTTGTCGAACTCTAGGGCAGTTTTTAATAGTGCTTATTTTCAGGATGTGGACGTTGCTGACAAGGTCAACGTTACAATATAGCCTATATTTAAAATGTTTGCACCATTTGGCAGTTGAGAATTAATGCCCTTTAGGGAAGGAAATCTGCCAGCCTTACCTGGTCTGGCCTACATGCGACTCCAAAGCCACAGCAATTTGGTTGACTTTCAACTGCCCTCAACAAGGACAACGAGTGATGAGCAATAAATGTTGATCAGCCAGTGAAGCTATGTTGCATTAATGAATTTAAAAAAGGCAATCAACGTTGAAATGAATACTGAATCTACAGAATAGCTGAAGAACTCTTGAGTAAACAGGAAGGATTGATGAATGACCTCCGAGAACTTGTCCTCTTCAAAGTGGATTACATTTGTCTCTCTTCAACTAATATAAAGTCAAAGCATAATTACTTGACATTAGTAATACTGGAATCATGTTAACTGTGAGTACAAATCCCACAACGATAATTGGGAAATCTAACTTTAGTTCCTTAAATAGATTTGGCATAAAAAAGCTCATATCAGTAATGGTGACCATGAAACTACCAGATTGTCATAAAAACCCATCTTAATTCATTGATGTCCGTTAGGGAGGGAAATTTTCTGTTCTTATCCAGCAGACTTTAGAAGAATGAGAGGCAACTTTATTGAGACATAAGATTCTCAGAGAGCTTGATAGGGTAGTTGCTGAGGGAGTGTTTCCCCTTATGTAAGAGTCTAGGACCAGAGGGCACAATATCAGAGTAAGGGGCCCCTTTGAGACAGATGAGGAGGAATTTATTCTCTCGGAGCAGTGAATCTGAGGAATTCTTTGCTTCAGTGTTGTGCATACTGGATCATTAAATATATTCAAGACAAAGATGGACAGATTTTAAATCCATAAGGGAATCAATGGCTATGGAGATGAGTGAGAAAGTGAAGTTGAGGATTATCATATTAGATCAGTAATTATCTCATTGGTAGAGCAGATTTGATAGGCCAAATGGCTTACTTCTGCTCTTGCGTCTTATGGTCTTATCCATCCTGGCCTACATGTGACTCCAGGTCCATAGTAATGTGATAGAATCTCTGCCCTTTGAAACAGTGTAACAAGCTATGCAGTGGTATTAAAAATACAATTGACAATGACTGCAGCAGTTCACCACAACCTGTTCAAGGGCAATTTTGGATGGACAATAAATGCCAGCCTTGCCAATGATGCTTATATCTCATGAATGTATTAAAAACATTTTGGTCATGCAATATTAGTAAAATAGCTTTGAAATTAGCAATGGATGGATTTTTTTTGTAGATGACGAGAATTGTTGCTGCATTTGGGACAGCAGTGGGAAGTTGTGCGTGGAGCCTGAAGAGATTGGTGAGGCACTGAATAAATATTTCTCTTCGGTATTCACGCAGAGTGCTGGAAATGTAGCTGTGGAGAGCACTGAGGTACAGGGTTGCAAATTGGGGAGTATTGTAGTAGATAGGGAGGATGTGTTAGAAATTCTCGAGGGTTTGAAGTTGGATAAGTCCCCTGGGCCGGACGGGATTTACCCTAGGATTCTCTGGGAGGCAAGAGAGGAGATTGCAGAGCCTCTGGCTCTGATCTTCAGGTCCTCGTTGGTTACGGGTGTGGTTCCGGAGGACTGGAGGATAGCGAATGTGGTCCCATTGTTTAAGAAGGGGAAGAGAGACCTTCCAGGGAATTATAGGCCAGTGAGTCTTACTTCTGTTGTGGGCAAGGTATTGGAGAGAATTATTAGGGATAGGATTTATAGTTATTTAGAGAGAAATGAATTGATTGGGGATAGTCAGCATGGTTTTGTGAAGGGTAGGTCATGCCTTACTAACCTCATTGAGTTTTTTGAGAAAGTGACCAGAGAGGTGGATGGGGGTAAGGCGGTTGATGTAGTATATATGGACTTTAGTAAGGCTTTTGATAAGGTGGCCCATGGAAGACTTCTACAGAAAATGCAGATGTGTGGAATAGAGGGTGATTTAGCTAATTGGATTAGGAATTGGCTGGCAGATAGAAGACAGAGGGTGGTGGTTGATGGGAGATATTCATCGTGGAGTTCGGTGACGAGTGGTGTGCCTCAGGGGTCTGTTTTGGGGCCCCTGCTGTTTGTAATTTTTATAAATGATCTGGATGAGGGTATTGAGGGATGGATCAGTAAATTTGCAGATGATACTAAAGTTGGTGGTGTGGTAGATAGTGAAGAGGGGTGTTTTAGTTTACAGAGTGACTTGGACAAGTTGCAGAGCTGGGCCGAGAGGTGGCAAATGGAGTTTAATGTGGAAAAGTGTGAGGTAATGCACTTTGGCAGGAACAATAAATGTGTAGAGTATAGGGCTAATGGTAGGGCTCTTAATAGTGTTGAGGAACAGAAGGATCTTGGTGTATGTGTCAATAGATCCCTGAAAGTAGGCAGTCAAGTGGATAAAGTTGTTAAGAAGGCTTATGGAGTCTTAGCTTTTATTGGTAGGGGGATTGAATTTAGGAGCCGCAGCATCATGTTGCAACTGTACAAAACTCTAGTGCGGCCGCACTTGGAGTATTGTGTGCAGTTCTGGTCCCCACATTATAAGAAAGATGTGGAGGCATTGGAGAGGGTACAGAGGAGGTTTACCAGGATGTTGCCTGGTATGGAGGGCAGGTCCTATGAAGAGAGGTTGAAGGATTTGAGGTTGTTTTCGTTAGAAAGGAGGCGGCTAAGAGGGGATCTTATTGAAGCATATAAGATGATTAGAGGTTTAGATAGGGTGGACAGTGATAGCCTTTTTCCTAGGATGGAGAAAGCTAGCACGAGGGGACACAGCTTTAAATTAAGGGGTGATAGTTATAGGACGGATATCAGAGGTAGGTTCTTTACCCAAAGGGTGGTTCGGGAGTGGAATGCCCTGCCTGCAGCTGTTGTAGATGCGCCAAGTTTGGTGGCGTTTAAGAGGTTAGTTGATAAGTATATGGATGAGAAGGGAATGGTTTAGTTAGGAGGGGCATTGCTTTTTATTTTGGTCGGCACAACATCGAAGGCCGAAGGGCCTGTTCTGTGCTGTATTGTTCTATGTTCTATGTTCTATGTTCTATTTTAGTGAGTAATGTTGTTAATGTGTAAACTCATCACGTATTTTGAACTGAAATTATTCTGTTTTCCATCTATCAGAGCAGGACATTAGGCTTCTTTCTGCTGAGCTTGGCTAATGCAAGGGCAGGTGTGTTACAGTATTAACTATCCCCTGAGACCAGATTTTCAGCAAGGCAAACAAGGCTGACATAATACTTTATGAATACATTCAGGAATGGGGATGTTCGTCATTTTTTTGTCTTAATTTGTTAGTTTATATGGTTTATGAAAGTCTAAAATGGTCAGGGATTGTTTTAGAAGCCTGAGAATTGTACTTACAGCTTAAGTTCAAACTTTCATTAATCATAGAACATAGAACACTACAGCACAGAACAGGCCCTTTGGCCTTCGATGTTGCACCGACCAATATAAAAAGCAATGCCCCTCCAAACTAAACCATTCCCTTCTCTTCCATATACTTATCAACTAACCTCTTAAACGCCACCAAACTTGGCGCATCCACAACTGAAATTATGGAAATGATCTGAATACAGGATGATGTGGGCCTCAGAAAAGGAGAGAAAGAAAAGTATTTTTTCATATGTAAAGCTAGGGCTTTTCAGGACCTCCAGAATGTTCCAGTGCCATAAGCCAGTGAAATTCTTACCCATAACATCTTGCAGCATAAGAACTTTGAAACACCTTTAATAGCTTCCTGGAGCTTTTATTTTGAAGCAGTTGGCATTGTTAATCAAACGTGTCTGGAATGTGAAGGCTGTTTTTACAGACTGCTGCTGATATTGAGATCTCTGTCCGTGTACTTACAGCAGTACTGATGGTCAGATTGTGGCATGTTTCTACTGATGCCTATAACCATGGGATCTGTGTTGCTGATGCTATGTCTCCTTCAGCATGTTTGATAACAACAAGAGGCAAATGGGCAAACTAGGTAGATAACTGAAGGTGCAATTGTTTCAGTTAGTGCAAATGAGGATTGAGAAAACACTATTGATTTCATAGCAATGGTGAGCCATAAAGAGCCCTACTTCACTATGCCAAGTGATGAAGTTTTTTGTGGGCTTTGGACCATATATTTGTGTATAGAGAACTTTTAGAAAATTCTGGGTTAACTTCAGATTTTAACAAAAAAATTTTTTCAAGGTATGTTTATTTTCAGATTTAAGATCAGAACAATTATTTTCAGCTTGACAGTACAGTGAATCCCTGTCACATGATCAGTTGATGTTCAATGTTATTGAACTCAATCCCTAGTGAAGTATAAGAGAACTCGTTGATTAAATTAAAATTAAAAAACTAATTTTCTAACTTAGTTAGTTCTAAGTTAGAAAATTAGAACTAACTTTCTAATTGTTAGTGTATATTCTATGTACTTAGCAAAGGAGACAAAGAAAAATTCCAGAATTGTGATTCTACATGTGAAATAAGATGGATTGTACAGGTCTTATGCCAATACAGTGGGATTCTGTTTCTCTCCACCTTTGTTTTATAAAGCGAGGAATCCTGCACTGTTCTAATGTGGAGATGGGTACAGATGATGTACAGTTAATATTTCCACACCCTTGATTTCTGCTCTTCACCCACTTGAGATGCCTTTGCGATTGACAGCCAGCGTGTAAGAGACACATGAAAACTGACTGACTTTGCAAAGAACTTAAAGAACTAATCATACTGAAATCAATAGTTTTTCATATGCAGCAGCCTTTGATATTGCCTATTGCTGTAAAAATAGGACAGCTATCTCAACTTCACTGTTTGCAACTCATTCAAGTACTAATCAATGGATTGTCCAACTCAATCTATGCATCTTGTGATGTGGAGCTGAGCAATGCACATCCACTAAAAATCCTGGGGTTCTATTCCTGGCCTTAATGGTCTTTGTTGGTCTCTATTAGGGAAGAAATGTTCAGATTTGGTGCTTTTAGCTGGTGGTAGGGAGTGGCGAGAAATTAGCCGGCAGTGTTCTGGTTTGATGTGCAGTAATCTTTCTCTGAAAAGTGGACTTGGGTTTCAGGGGAGAATAGTATTGTACAATCAGTAGCTAGATAATGTCCAGACATAGAGTATGACCTGACAGAGGAAGAGCAGGGAAGTGTCCCCACCCCATCAAATTGTAACGAGAGGAAACAACCTTGCGGAGGAGAGAAAAGAATTGAGGAGAAATCAAAGAGCAAAGAGATATTGTATCAGGTATTTTTGGTGCTGTCAGCCAGATAGAACACTGGATTATTGCAGTGGAATGGGAATCAGCAGAGGTTTCCCAATGTGGCAGCATTATTATTGGGTGGTGAAAACATACTTGTCTCTGTAGGATTAGGAAAGCTGAACATTTGATTCATCTTAATGTGTAATAATTACAGTACCAAAATAAGCAGCTGTCAGGTAGAGAGCTGTAATGATGTATAATTTTTCTGCATTTTTAAATCCCTTTCTAACTATGTCTTTGCTCTGCCAGACATTTCGAACCAGTGGGTGGAAACGGCTTTTAACAAATATCCTTTAGCGTTCTTGTTTCTCAGCTTCTAGAGAAGGTGAATGCTCGTTGTAAGCTTTTCACTATAGCTGCCAGCACTCAGATCAGCGCATGTTCATAGATCATAGAACCCTAAGTGCAAAAAGAGGCCTTTCAACCCATCGAGTCTGCACCAACTACAATTCTACCCAGGCCCCACCCTCATATCCCTACATATTTTACCCGCTAATCCCTCTAACCTAAGCATTTTAGGACACTAAGGGGCAATTTTAGCATGGCTAATCAGCCTAACCCGCACATCTTTACACTGTGGGAGGAAACCATGGCAGACAGAGGAAACCCAAGCAGATGCGAGGAGAATGTGCAAACTTCACACAATGGCCCCAGCCGGAAATCGAACACAGATCCTTGGAGCTGTGAAGCAGCAGTGCTAACCATTGTGACACCATGCTGCCCCACCTTATACCATTTCAAAAGCTCCTTCATTCAGCACACTTTGCATCATTTTAGTATTCATCTCTCATTCCTGTCCCTTTTCATAGCTCTGCATCACGTGTTTGTTTTTCAGCTTTCAGAATCTCCAGTTTCTGCATTGAGAAGCCCTAGCAGAGGCACATCATTGAATCTTTCAGTATAGTATTGCTCTGGAGCACTCCACATTCAGTCAGTAGACCTGAAATTCAAATGACCATTGCAACTGACTTTTGCACCCTTGTTTTTCCCATTTGAAATACCGGAACGAGAATACCCAGCATTTACCAAGTATGGAAGAGTGAATGGGGCTTCACCAGGGGTGTAGTAGTTAATTCCAACAATAGTATCCAGTGAAGGAATACATCTGAAGTTTGTCTTTTATCTTAATCAAGTTTATTCTCTTAGCATAGTGGTAAACTCTACTGCTTCTCCATATCAATGTTCTGGATCTTTGAGTTTTAACCAATTAAATAAAATCAAATAAGTTGAAGGACTAAGTAAAGGAGGAAGCCTCTTGAAGGGGAACTGCCTTAAACAAAAACAAATCACAAATGGAACTTAGAATGTCAAACCAAAAAGTGATTAAAAGGGTTAATATGGCATTCCAGTCCCAGTGATAACCAAGAAGCATGAAAGGCCTCAGTGATATCCATGGCTATTGCATACTATCTCGCCAGGGACATCCAGTTGTGAATGTAGCTGCAGTGGAGGAGCACAGTCAGATCGGACAAGCCCCTCAGTCGCTCCTTGCCAGGACCTGTTAACCCATCTGTCCCAGCTGTGTACATTTATAGTTGAGCCAAAGATCATCACCTGTCTTTAACAATGTAACTGTCTTAACAATGTAATTGCCAAAGGATGTAATTGTTGATACATTGGCAGTAGTGATGGATGATTTTGTGTATAACAAGCTTTGCTGCTGTATCTTGAGAGTGTGTGACAATGGAGACAAAGACTTTTATTCAGTTTGTGTAAACTTTTGATAATGAGTTTGGGCCATAGGATGCTTCTGTGGTGTAAATATTCCATAATTCTCTGGGCTAGCTTGCTGTGAGTTCTATGTAGTTTTCAGATTATTGCATCTGTTGTTTGACATTAAATGGATTTTGGAATTAACCCATGACCGGAGGATTAAAATAGTAAATCATCACGCTCATTTCAGTTGTTCGGCATCCTGATAGTAAAACAATGTAGGCGTGATCAACACAAACTGGCAGGGGTTCCATTTCCATGTGAAAAGGAAGCAAGGCGTTGCTAGTGAAATTTTATTACTTACTATCTTCTGATGATGATGTTTTCTGCTATATGGCAGAAGGTTGGCTAATTCTCATGCAGAGTTAGCATTAGGAGGAAAACTGACCTTTATTTAAGTCAGTTCATGGTATTCATGTGTGTGCATTTTCCAGGCAGCGTCACAACTGCTGAAAGGAAAATGGAAACCGTTTCACATTTCTCCCCCTCCTCTTACCTGAAGATACTGCAATGTGTTGTCTTGATGAACACAATTAACCACATATCCTACAATAAACTAGCAGTCAGTTATCACTTTCCGTAACTGCTACATAACTGAGAAATTATATGTGGTAATGAAGAGCTCTTAAACCAGGTGTTGAGTTCACAGCAGGTTGTATATTCTGCTTTTCTGATCAAAGTCAGATTAAGTGGTCCTTGTTGAGTTGTCTGATGCAAGCATCAGATGGGTCAGAATTTTCTTGCCTTGCCCAGCCCAGAATTGGGACAGGCGAGCTGACAGAACAGAATTCTTCATTGGCCTCAAGTGGGATGCTCTGAGCCTCACCCGAGCAAGGTCATAAGATTCCACCCAAATGTGTCTGCCTGTTGGTGTGTGGAACAGTGCCATACAGCCCTGATGTTTGTGCATTATTAATGTGCGCGGATAGATTGAAAGGGTGTATAAGGGCGTATTGTCCTGCTCTTTACTTGTGTGATGGCACAGTTTCCAGGTTGTTTTCAATCTAGACGCCTCCATGGGAAAACAAACTCTTCATTTGGCCTGAGGTGAAGGTGGAGAAACAAACCACTGTGTATGTTTCATTAAAATCCAGTAATGGGTGGGAAAGAGCAACCGCAGCTTACTGGCAGCTTTCCAGCCACACAATATCGATGAGTAATTTGCACACGGTGAGATCATTCAGCCACACAAGCTTTTGTTTGTGAACAGGATCAAATCCAGGAAGCCCTGGACAAACTCAGCACAGTGCAAACAATCGTTTCTTTTTCTCCTTTTCACCTTTATCTTCCTGAAAATGCTCATTCACTCTGTCCTGTTATAATGTAGACCAACAGATCTGCTTTCATTTTATCTCGCTCATCATTCTATGTGTATGAGACCAGACAGTCAGCACTATGGCCTATCACAGGTGAGACTTGCCTTGACCTCACCTGATGTTCACAACTGTTACTTTTCAACATGAATCACGTGACCAAGATGTACGGAGGGTTTGAGAAACCCTCCAAACTACATCACTTCCTCGGTGAATTCCAGCATGTGGTCATTACTCATCATTGCGGCCTGATCAAGAGATTAAACAACTAGAGGCTTTTGTCTTTAGATAAGAGAATTCTTAAAAGTTTTGGTAGGAACATTGAACTTTGGAGCAGGAATAAATCATTCAGCCTTTCAAGCCAGCTCATGGCTGATGTGGTTGTGATATTCACTCCACTTAGTTGTACAACCCCCTTACTCCCTTCCCATAACCCTGGACTTCCTTCACAGCTCCACGGTTCTGGGTTCGACTCTCAGCTTGGATCACTGGCTATGTGGAATTTGTACATTCTCCTCATGTCTGCGTGGGTTTCCTCCCACAATCCAAAGATGTGTGGATTAGGTTGATTGGCCGTGCTAAGAAATTGCCCCTTAGAGTCCAGGGTAGCGGAGGTTAGAGGGATTAGTGGGTATAATATGTAAGGACATGGAGTAGGGCCTGGGTGGGATTGTGTTCAGTGCACACTCGATGGGCTGAAGGGCCTCTTTCTGAACTGTAGGATTCTATGATCTATGATACCAAGAATCTATCTAACTCAGCCTTCAATGGCTTCTGTGACCCAGCCTCCCTGCTTTCTGGAGAAGAAAATTCCACAGACTAATGACCCTCTGACAGAGAGAAAAAAAATTCTTTTTCCCCATTTTAAAATGGGACACACTTTGCTTGAAATTTTATCGTTCTGCCCACCACGGGAATCGGAGCAGGCAAGGGGTGGACCATGAAAAGGCCTATTGACCTCAGGCGAGCTTTTGGGACAAGCAAGGCTGTAAAACCCCGCCTTTTATATTTAAACTGTGTCCGGCCTAATTCTGGTCTCGCCTCAAGTTCCCTCAGGATCTTTATATGTTTCAGTAAGATTGTCTCTCATTCTTCTAAATTCCAATGGAAATGGGCCCAACCTGTTCAATCTTCCTTCATAAATAAGCCCTCATCCCTCGAATGAATTGAGTTAACCTTCTCTGAGCTGCTCCTGAAGAATTATATATATTTTTAAAATAAGGAGACCAAAACTGTAAACAGTATTCCAGATGTGGCCTTGCCAAGATGCTGCACAATTGTAGTAACAATTCCTACTTTTATATTCCATTCCACTTGAAATAAATGCCAGCATCTATTAGCCTTCCTAATCGCTTGCGGCACTTACATGCTAACGTATACAAAGAACAGGCCCTTGAAATAAAGGTGTTGCTTTATCTATTTTCACTAATGGAATGTGGATGAAGACCCAACGTGAATTTCCCACTCCAACTTGCCCAATTCTTTATGATGCCAATTCAGAGCACATCTTATACAACTGACAAATGTAATAGGAAAATAGAAATTATTTACTCAGAGGGTGGTTTGAATATGCGGCTTGCTACCAGAAGAAGTAGTTACAGCAAATAGTGTACATGTTTTCAAAAGGAAACTAGACGAGTACATGACAGAAAAGGAAATAGAAAGATATTTAGATGTGGAAGATGAAATGGGAAGAAACTCATGAGGAGTATTAATACCAGCAGGGACTATTTGGATCACAGCCACTGTTTCTGTGCTGCATATTGTATGCTAGTGCTGGTACGCTGATTGATTTTCTGCCTCCTTAACCTGCTCATCAATTGTAGAATGGCACTTGGGGTCTGAGGGTTGGTTGTGGAATCACCTAGTCTTTATGGCTCCATGCAGCACAACATGGGTGAACTTACAACTGATCCATCGAGAAAGCTTCAAAAGAAATCCTCCCTTTGGTTTGAACGCTTTGACAGAGCAGTAACATGTCATTAAGGCAAGAAAGGGGGCATTTTAAATCTTTCTTTGGTTGGACAGCTTTATTCTGTGACTTTGTTTTCCAATAATTGATAGAACACTTGATGCTTAACTTTGATTAGTATCATGTGAAACTTTTTGTGGGGTGCTGAAATGTTTGGGTCCCAATCTCTGTCTAAACACCACCGGAGAGAGAATGGTCATAGTGCTGGGAACATATAAATAGTCTCCCATGTGTTTACTCAGTGATTATCCTGATTTTGTGCCTGTTTTCTTGCTTTTCCTGTTTTTGGATTTGTTGAACCATTCTGTTGAGGTTTCATTATTTCCTGACTGGACGAATTTCGGATGGGATTGCATCAGTGGTTTCTATCTATATTCAAGGATGGTGAGAGTAACTGACTAAAATTTAAGTTACATGGGTCATCCAGTTGAAGATTGTGCAGTGTGATGCAGTATGGAAGTGTATGAACCAATAAAATCCCAGAGTTCAAACACTCATTTATATGTACTTGTTGAGCTGCTGGGGCCGTTGCAACAGTGATCACTCAACAGGCTAGGGGACAGGTATTGTCGCATGGATTTTATATACTTTGAGTGTAGTACTTGAGAGTGTGAAGTGTGCAAACTGTAATCATTTGAAGCATTCTCATTGGTACAGCTTTGGAATATTGTGCCACCAGACTTGAATTCTGCCAGGCGAATGTTTTCATATGAATAGCACAAACATGAAGAAGTTCGGAGGGAGGAAAGCATCAAGGACAGCTGTGATGCCAGCATGTGCTGTCTAGAGCTGTTCTACTGTTGAATCATTGCTGTATTGCCTATAGCCCATGGGACACCCAGCACAGGCAGCAACCACATTAAAGCATATTTGTAGGAAAATGACTGGCAGGCAGGAAGATCAGATTTTCCAAGTCCTCCTGACTGCGCTTATTTAATGCGAGACCATTTCACAGCCACTGTGAAAGTTTAGAGACATTGTGATCTCCCCCTTTTTGCTTGTATACTGGCCAAAGCATCTATTATCTGTGCCTGCACGTGATGCTGAAGACCCACCCAGTAGTTCATCTTGGAATAGTAACTGAGAAAGTGATGCAATGGCCTCTTTTTTGACCAGCAGCTGGTCTGAAATATTGAAGCGGTGTTGCCTTTCATACAAAGCAAAGTTATTAAGATGCAATATCAAGAACCACTGATAACTGAGCTTACGTATTCAGAACAAGAGGATGGGAGGCAAGGGTTTAAAAGTGATTCAATCCAAACCTGTTTTGTCAGATTATTTAATTTCTGGATAACTTTTGTTTGTTTAAAAAATATATATTACTGTTTGTTGACCCTCTGGTAAAGTTTGAATTTGTTGTACTCAAGTTTAAATTTGGAAATCCCATTCATTGTGTATTCAAAAAGCTTCTGGGTGTCAGTGGAAACAGGATTTTCAATTTCAAGCAGAAAGTTTGAAATATAAACGTTTGCTATATGTGGGAACCATCCTGTAGCAGCATTATCATTTTCTGAAAATAGAAGCTCATTAGCACTGCAGTTAGAGCTCTTAGCATCAGCAATAGGAAGTAGCTATCTATCAGCAGGTTCTCAGAATCTCTGAAATATTAACTGATTCCAGCAAGGTGTCCAAGCTTCAACTCCAAGCTTATTCTGCAATTTAAATATGTAGGAACTTGGGAGTTAGATAATAGGAGAATTTGTGAGAAGAATTGTTAAGATATGCTGTAATTATATCAAGGGAAATATTAAAGCATCAGAGAAAAGAAATAGGAAGTGGCTACCCCATGTCCCTAAGCACACTGGACCAAATAACTATTTTGTGCTAAATTGTCTGTGCAGTTCTTTGATGGCTTGCAATGGGGAATGTAGAATTTGTGATTTGCATATTGCTTCAGATAGAAACAAATGTTGTTATGATCCTTTACCTTGGCTTGCAGTCTGTACTAAAGTTTAATTCGAAAAACATTTTAGACATCTCTGATTTAAGAAAGACTTATGCAATGATCGTATCATTCATAGAATCCCTACAGTACAGAACGAGCCCATGCAGCCCTTTGATCCTGCACCAACAGTCCCACCCTTGCATATCTTGCACATCCATCGTAATGATCAACCATCATTTCCTATTACTGAAAATTATACAGCTGCTTTGAGAAGTGCCCAGACCTTTAGATCATTTTGAATATTGCTTGATTAAAGTATATTTTTTATGGTTGTAAAGCTGTGAAATGCATTGAGTGCTCAGCTCTTTGCTGATGTTTCAGTCAAAGGTAATCATTGATAAGTTTAGTGTCTTCTCACTGTTTAACAGGAGTTGGGCAGTGCATTTGAACGTGATTTGAATAGTTGTCGGTTAAAGCAATTAGTTGATTGGTTCAAGGTGACCGCAAATTGCAAAATTGGTGATAAACAGAATGCCAAGCAAACCGTATCTTAGACTGAACTCTGATGGCCTGAAACCCATCACAAAATTTGAAATTTATTCCTTTTGTCATAAATATGATGTATCAGTATAAAGTAGGTTATTGAGGTAATAACCAGTTCATGTTTTCCTCCAGGGCAGAGGAATGGCTGTTCCTATTAGGGACGTTAACCCTATTTCACACTGCAATGATTTGGAAATTTTAATAATGAACTAGGTGCACTTGCTTGTAAGCCTGCTTTGAACAAGTAGGATGTGTATGACCTGTCTTTGCAGTGTGGAGACATTACCTACTGCTGCACATCAAGTTGCCACATCTTACAGAGAAGAACATGTGAACTTCATCCGTTATTATTACTGTTAATCAGCTTTTGGCGCTAAGGATGCATTTTTGTTTTTTGTAGTTTGTTACCTGTGGACCTAGATTGATTTTAAAATAAACCAAACATTTAATTAAACAAATTCTGTTGTGACTAAGGAAGTCAGAATGTGATTAATTAATTATTGATAACTGAATTAGTTTTTAAAGTAGTTCCTAAAACAACTCGTTAGTCGTTTTTAACAGAAGGACCACTGCTTTATTTGCCTATCTTATCTTTTTTTCAAAATGGATTGATTCAGTTATTGGGCAAAATGTTTTCAATTTCCATTTCAAAATAGAAATTTCTTGTATGTACCAGGTTGCTGAGTACATTCGCATTACCATGCTGTGTTTGGGTAGTTACTGGTTATATTGAAAGAAATTTGAATTGTTCATTAGGCTCTTCATTGTGGTAAAGTCCCCTTTTGGCCTTCGTTGTCAAGATTCTGGACAAGGTGCTGTTTGTGTCAAGTATCTGAGTGTGAATTAGTTCAGGAGTGAAGTCAGCATTTTTTAATTCCGCCACTCCTGATGCTGCTCCGTTTCCTTTCATTGAATGCCTCTCACTCCTTTGCTTGGAGCATTTTTTTTCAGTTCACTAATCTTGGTCACTTCCCTTTGAGTACTCTGCTTAAATGATTGTGGGTAAATACTGCCAAGTCAGAACATGTGTTCTCCTAGACTGGGAATTGTAGTTTTGTCTGTCAGTATATAGTTTATTTATAACCTCTTAACAATAGAGGCAAGCTATACCTATTTTGAGTTGCCATGGCAAACCAGTTTATTGGCCTATTTCCTGCACTCTTTGATTCTTTAACTCTAAACTGTTAGGGCAACTATAATTAATCAGAGACACCATTTGCACACAGCTTCAGGTAGAATGTTTTAAGTCTATTAATTTTAATGGAATGTATTCTTTGGCATCAACTGTTTGTTTAATACACCATTGTATATGTTAACATTAATACCATGTCCACACTTAAATACTTGCCTTAAAATAATCTCAGATTTGTGTCCTTCTTGTATTTATTGCTTCCCCACATGTTTTGTGAGGTCTAAACTAGCCACTTTTCCTCTGATGCTTATTTTCACAATTTTTTTAATGTGATGTTGTGGAGAGAAAATGAATTCGCTGTTTACATATTCCTGGAATTCTTCCATACATTTGAACTGTTCCATGTCAGACAGAGGATCCGATTAGAACTGGGGCTATTTGCACTGAGAGCAGATCCACATCTGTGAGCCAACCATGGGATCAGTACTGAGGAGTGATTGCAATCTACCTCTGCATAGGTTACCAAAACTTGGTGTTAGCAATGTGCTAATTTCCTAAATTGACTCCTTTTAATTATTACCCATTAATGCTCTGGGCTCTTCTGCTAAGGTCCTTATTGAGGTTTCTCAGTAGAAAATATCATTTGATGTTTTTGTGCGATTGTACTTGATGTCTACTGTCCTACTATCAGCAGTACCTGAGCCTCGTTGCTGGTATAGCAGGAACTACAGCTGTCTATTTAGCCTCGGGTAATCGGCATTTCTATCCTTTGATTTCTTGGCATTTGGCGTGCTATTACTAGTTTTTGTGTCTCCGTTTCACTCCAGCATTTTCTTCTTCTCCTGCTGTATTGTTACCTGCACTCCCCTGGGGGATTTGGAGGTGTGTTTGAGAACAGTGACTGCAGACATGGAATAGAGTGGAAGGGTGACAGCTTCACAATGTGAGCCACATTAAACAGCCAACTTGGACAAATGCACAAAGCAAGAGATATAAGCAGCTGGGAGCGCCACATGCTCCCTTGACAATGTATACTTCAGAGGAATGGGGAGTAGCCCTTTCACAGCTGCCACCCCAACAAGCTATGTACTTGCTTAGCCTGTCAGGACAATACTTAGCTGAAAGCAAAAAGAAGATTTTGTTGGCAATCAAAAAGTGCTTCTCCATTCTCTCCCTACTGCTTTACACCAGGGATTCCAGCAGCTGGATGTAGTTTGTCCACTTTAAGCTTTTCCAGAAATTCCTCTGCTCTGTAGAGTGAATATTAAAACACTTGGTGGTAAAATAAAATTGATATTTTTTTCATCTGCTTGTGTTTTGTGGCTTTGAAACAGTAGTTATGGCTGTGATAGGGCCTTTGGTTAAATTTCATTAACTCAGCAAGTCTCAGAATGTTAGCTATGATTCAGTCTGGTGCCCTTCCTCTTTCCCATTCTGTAGAGTGCCCTCTGAGGATGCCAGTGCTGCATTTGGTCCTTATCCTGGCTGAAATGTGATGTTCCAATTGGCTGTTAGAGGTACAGAATGCACGCAGGTGTTTAGAAGTTTCGGGAATAGCACATCATGCATCAGTAAAAGCTTCCCTGGCATTAGTGAAACTTTATTCTGACTTGGGCGATTGCCTTTCCATTTGTTGTTTAGAATTGGACAGTTTTTATTGATTACTTTACAGATGAATGTTTACTGGATTAGCTGGAGATAATAGGGTCATTCCCAGTGAAATAACATAGGAAATAGCATCACGAGTAGAATTCTTGAATGATACTGCACAGAAGTCCACAGCTGAGAATGGTACTGCTGCCTCACAGTTCCAGGAACCTGGGCTCAATCCTAGTCTTCTGACTGTGCAGAGTTTGCACAGTTCTCCCCATGTCTGCGTGGCCTTCCTCCAAGTGCTCCAATTTCTTTCCACTATCTAAAACGTGTAGGGTAGGGGAATTAGACATGGGAAACGCACCAGGATAGGGCGAAAAGAAAGGGCCTGGGTCGGACGTTCTTTCAGAGAGCAGTGCAGACTCAATGGACTGAATGGCCTCTTTCTGTACTGTAAGAGTTCTGTGATTTTATTCTACGGTTCTAAGAAAGAGACCATTCAGCCCATTGTTCTGTGTTGACTTTTAATCCCTATCCTATCCAATTTATCACCTACTATTTTCCCATAGTCCTGAAAGTTATTCCTCTCTCAAGTATTTTTTACATTTGTGCATGGAATGTGGATTTTCACTGGCAAAGCATTTGTTGCCCAACCCAAATTGCCTTTCAACTAAATGGTTATCAGGGCCATTTTCAGAGGGCATTTAAGATTCATCACATGTTGGCCAGACCATGTAAGAGTGGCAGATTGCAATCCCTAAAGAGCATTAGTGAACCAGATGAGTTTTTACAACAGACAGCAATATTTGTTTGGATTCTGACACCATTACTGAGATCAATCTACAACCCAGAATGTATTAATTGAATTTAAATTTTGCCAGTTTGTGTGGTGGGATGTGAACACCGCCCCCCCTCCCCCAACCCCACCTCCCATGTATTAACCTGGGCCTGTGGATTACTAGTCTAGTTACCAACATGCCACCTCTCCTTCGTTGAATTGCTAGTTGAAAGATATTATTGAATCTTTCACCATTCCTTCAGGTAGTGCATTCCAGATCAGAGCAATCTGCTGTCTATATTCAAAAATAATTCTGACATCCAGGATTTTGTGGCCTCTCCAGTTTGGTGGTATTGTGCCACTGAAGTGAATGAAGGTTTAAATTCTTCATCACATCCACTGGGGCTGAGATGCTGCGTTAGGGCTGTAAAATTTTGGCCCATTTCTTTTTGCTAGTTACTTTAATAAATCTGTAGCCTCTGCTTGCCAACTCTCCTGCTACTATAAGCAGTTTCTCCTTAATTGCTTTATCAAAACTATTCATCATTTTGCACAAATCTATCAAATCTCCTTTTAATCTCTATGCTGTTACGGAGAACAGATTGATGGGACCAAGGTATCAGCTTTGATTCATGAAGATCACCAATTCATCCTCCCACTGTTTTCCCCTTTGTGTTTTCACTTCATTGGTTAGGTT
The DNA here is from genome assembly GCA_024679065.1 of Sphyrna mokarran. NCBI lineage: Eukaryota > Metazoa > Chordata > Chondrichthyes > Carcharhiniformes > Carcharhinidae > Sphyrna > Sphyrna mokarran. The sequence continues at coordinate 36,130,756 of JAGIQG010000029.1, forward strand.
TATCCATGACCTATTTGCTTGTGGAATATGTTTGATTACCATGTGATTTGTCACGCTGATGTTCAGGAGTTGATGAGCAAACAGTTCCTCCAGTTAAGTATTGAGAAAACAAAAGCTTTTGTGTTGACTGCTTTCCATAATCCCTATTCCCTCAATTGATTCTACTTTACTCCCCATTTACAGTTTGAAGCTGAACCAGATTGCTTGTAACCTTGCTATTTGACCCTGAGCACCCAATACCATCGTGATCTTCATCACCAAGACCTCCTCCTTCCACCTCCATAATATCATAATCTGTATCTACACCTCAGTCCATCTGCACTCAAAGCATTGTATGATTTTCCAGTTTTAACTATTCCAAGATCTTCTTGACTGTCCTTCCATCTTCCTTCAGAAACTTAAGTTCATCTGATTCTCTGCTGCCCCTCCTAGTTTGTACAAATTCCATTCACATGCTGTGCTTCTCATCCTCACTAGTTCAACAATGCCACAAATTAAAACTTTCACTCTTGTATTAAAACCCTTCTTAGCATTTGTCCTTTGCTATCTCTAATCTTATACAATCAATGTTCCTCCGATTTTTGTTTGTTGGGCCTGTTGTAATGTAATTTTAAGGGACAGCAGCATGCCATCGCTAGAAGAGAAATGTGCCATGTGATCTAGTCTCAATAACATTTTGGTCTGTGAGTAGAGCAGAGCACACACAGCCCTGCTGGCTGTCCAGCTTTCTCTCCATGTATATATGCTTTCATGCCCCTAGTCTAAATAAATTAACCCAAGATGTGTTTACACGATTCTTTTTGGATTGATGCCTTTACATCATTGGAAAAACACAACAGCATGCATCCCTTAAAATCTTTTGCACAGCTGTGCATGCATGGCAGCTTAAAGGGACCAACTTGTACTTGGCCTGTACAAGAACATTTGAGTTGCTCTGTGGTGATGCAGTTTAAAGGAAACCTTGCCTAGAATCCTCTGAAAATTTTGCATTGCTCCAATTGTGACCTCTTAAGCATCCTTTGCTTGCTTCTCCCCTCCAGCAGTAGCCACGTGCTTTTATCTGTGTCGTCCTTAAGCTTTGGCGTTTCCTCACTAAATTTCTCTTTGTTTTCAGATGTTCCTTAAAACTGCCTTCATTTCCCAAACTTTAATCATCTGTCCTTCTATTTCCTTATGGCTTTTGGAGTCAAATTACATTTGGCAACAATCCATGAAGTACCTTTGAGTGTTTTGCAATGTTGCTAGTATTATATTATGGCAAATTATTTATTTTGTAGATTGTGCTGGTCGACAGTATTTTTGTGTTTTTAGTTGAATAACTCAGATAATTTGACTTTGTTTACTTTACACAAAGCGTTCATCCAACTTTTGTGGTATTTGTATTTCTTCAGTTACATTTTCTCCTTTGTGTTCAGATCTCTTGTCTTTTTTCGCACAGCAGGCTTCAGCTGAATATTCTATGTTCCTGTTTTGTTTACTTAAACTGATGTCTCATTCCTTTACATGTTTGAGAAACTGGGAATTTATGTCCTCTGGTCTTAGGAGCATTAGGATATTAAAGTTTTAAAGTTTAATTATTTATCAGTGTCACAAGTAGGCTTACGTTAGCACTGCAATGAAGTTACTGTGAAAATCTCTTAGTCGCCACACTCTGGCACCTATTTGGGTACACTAAGGGAGAATTTAGCATGACCAGTATACCTAACCAGCACATCTTTCGGATTGTGGGAGGAAATACACGCAAACATGGGGAGAACGTGCAAACTCCACACAGACAGTGACTCAAAATGGGAATCAAACTTGCGTCCCTAGTGCTGAGAGGCTGCACCGTGCTGCCCCATTGATAAAATAAGAAAAATAATGAATCCAATTATGTATCCAAGGAATGTCTATGAACACAGAACCTCGGTGAAGTGGCTACCATCGTGTAATTAATAGTGTAGTGTACCAACCGATTACACTTTTGTGAGGTTTTACACAAAACAAAAGTTGTAAAAGTGAATTAAATAAATCTAGTAATTTCTGGTCTGGAATCGGGAAAATGGTCATGCAAGCCTGATATTTGTTTAAAACAAAACCCAACTGATTCAATAATGTTTTTTAGGGAAGGAAACCCAATGCTCTTGTCTGTTCTGGTCTACATTTGACTCCAGCTCCATATTACCCAATTCACTCTTAAATGTATTTTGTGTAAGTAGAGGTGAGCAGTAAATTGTACCCTACCAATGCTTGCCCATATCCCAAGAATAAATTCAACGTGTTTGGACCTGAAAATGAATGCACCAGAAATGGACAAGAATCAGAATCAGTTCCATCTGTCACCAACTGGTTTCTTTAATGTGCAGCATTTCAGTGGCAATTCATCCCATATCTGCAGGAAGTTTCCTGATGGGACAGTATGATACCGGGCTGTATAGACCAAGACAAACCTCAATTTTCAGTTCCTGCACTAACACTCATCGAATCATAGAATCCCTCCAGTGCAGAGGGAAGCCATTCAGTCTGCACCAACCAGTATCTTACCCAAGCCCATTCCTGCCCTATTCCCATAATCCCATGTGTTTACCATGCTAATCCCCCTAACCTACGCATCCTAGGACTCTAAAGGGCAATTTAGCATGGCCAATCAATTTGACCTGCACATCCTTGGACAGTGGGAGAAAACCAGAGCACCCAAAGGAAACCCACACAGACACAGGGAGAATGTGCAGACTCTCACAGGCAATGACCCAAGGCTGGAATTGAACCCGGATCCCTGGCGCTGTGAGGTAGCAGTGCTAATCACTGTGCCACCATGCTATTCCTGGGAAAAAGTATGGTTCAGAGTATAGTGCTTCATGGGGAGGGAAAAATACTTTTCTGCAGTTTTAAGCAATCTGGGAGAACAGGAATATTGTCCTAAAGCAGTATTTTTTTAATATGGCCAAACAGGATGTGTTTACTTGATAGCACTTTACACCAACATGAATAGCCTTCACGGTTGGATAATCTCCTAAATCCTCCCATTCTGTTTCCTGAAGGTTACACATGTTACAGTACAGATTAAGCTCTCCTTGCATTTGACTGCATGAGATAATGACCAGGATTTCACAGCCTCTCCATCATTGCAGTGACTTTGACCTCATGTTGGACAAACTCCTTTTGGCATGATGTGAGAGTGAGCTGCCAACAGTGAGAAAACTTAATGTGATTCATCTGAAAATAACCAGTCACATCTGAGGAAGGAGCTTGTTATAATTATTGTAGCATTGGCTTCTGAGCTAAGGATGATCAGTGTCACTTGCAGTGAACACAAGCCGTCACATCTCTTGTTATGTTCTGAATGCTCACAGCAAAGCCTCCTAGTATATAGATCATCTGTTGCTCTCAAATCTAATATGGCCGTAATAATGTTAAATGGAAGCTGCTTTAGTTACAATATCTCTGGGCAAGTCCAACACTTGGTGTTGTGTTAATATAGTTCTGTACCGGAGCCTGTACCTGTAGTAAGGCCACCATAACTATTGATGATCACCTACTTGGGCTGACACAGCAACACAATGTTAGCACTGCTGTCTCACAGCCCCAGGGCACCGGGTTCGATTCCTAGAGTCATTGTCTGTGTGGAGTCTGCACGTTCTCCTATGTCTGTGTGAGTTTCCTCTGGGTGCTCCGGTTTCCTCCCACAGTCTGAAAGGCATGCAGGTTAGGTGCACTGGCCATACTAAATTCTCCCTCAGTGTACCCAAACAGGCACCAGAGTATGGTGAATAGTTGCAATGTTAATGTAAGCTTGCTTGTGGCATAAATAAACTTTAAACTTTACTTTTCTCTTGGGAGTGTGGCAGATCATCTGCAATGTTATTTTACCTTTTGTGTCTGTTTTGTGCGTATTGCCATGGACTGTGGATTTCTAAATTGAATGCTTGCAGTCTTCATGATTCAATTGGTATAAGTGCTTTGTGGTTGGCCTTGAGATCTGTGCTAATCTGGAAGGGAATGTTGATTGGCAGGTCGACCAATGTGGCCACTCTCATTCATCAATGGTTTTGAAGGCAGTGCATTATGTGGGACATCTTATGATCTCTGTCTACATGGCATACTTATACCAGTGAAGCCCCCAAATGTTGTTTGGAAATGGCATTGGTCATCGATATTCAGTCCTGATTGTTCACTCCCTCTAGGAGCCTATGTATCTACTCCATGTGTCTTGGGCAAAGAAGACAGTTGTTTATTCTGAGCTTGGTGCTGAATGACATCTTGACTTCCATTGTAATTAGGTAACCCTTGCTTGCAATCTCTATTCACTGACATATCTCTCCTTCAGTGACACCAGGTGGCACATGATCGATTAATCAAAATTGGAAAATCTGTTTCTGGATCTCTGTAGTCACTTTCTATCATATGATTTTGTAAAAGTGACACCTGACATCCAGCCATGTCTGATACCCTGCCTTATCCAACTGAGATCCTTAACTTTATCACTGGGCGGAATTTTATGAGAATGGTTCTAAGTATCCAGCTAGGATGAAAATGGGAGAGTTGTTGACTTGGTTTTTTGGGTGCGTTTTCACACTCAATCTTATGTATTAGACATTGAATAAATGGCCTAGACTATTTTTAGCTGATGCTCACAGTGGGCTGGACTTTATTCAAAACATTTCCTTTTGATGTCCAGTGCCATTACCATCACTGAACTTCTCCACCATCTACATTATGGAGGTTATCATTGACCAGGCACAGAGCTGGACCAGCCATATGACTACTATGGCTATAAGAGCAAGTCAGAGGTTGGGAATCTTGCAAGGGGAAATTCACCTCCTGACTCCCCAAAGCCTATCTATTATCCACAAGAGTTCAGTCAGGAGTATGATGGAATACTCTCCATGGCTGGATGAGTACAGCTCCAACAATTCTCAAGAAAGTCAACATAGATTTTCATGGGTATGAAGACAAGGCAGTGGACTAGCTGAGTTGCAGAGAGCCAGCATGAATATGTTGGACAAATGGCCTCTTTCTGAGCATTATTCATTCATGATTTCATGACAGCATCTGAGACTAAGCAGCCCACTTGATCAGCATACTATCTACCACCTTAAGCACTCATGCCCGCCATCACTCGCACACTCAAGAGCAGTTTGCACCTGCAGCAACTCACCACAGCTCCTTCATCAGTGCCTTTCAAACCTGCAGCATCTATCACCTAGAAGTACAAAGGCAGCAGACATTTGCAAACACCCACCACCTTCAAATTCTCCTCCAATCCATACACCATTCTGACTTGGAACCATATCACCATTTCTTCACTGTCACTGGCTCAAAATCTGGAAACTTCCTCACTTCCGGAAAGGTGTCTCAATACTATAGACATTCAAAATTACACACCACTGGCACCTTCTCGAGGACAACTAGGAGTGAGCAATAAATTCTGGCCTTGCTTGCAAGACCCATGTCCTATGAACGAATAAAAGAAGATGCATATTGCTGAGACTGCAGCCATAGAAACAATATGTGGATGTTTGACATTATCTGGAAAGAAATACTAAGATGGTGCATTATGTGCAGTAATCAAGTGATTTGCAGAAGGAGAATCTGATGGCTAAGATGTGTGTGTGTGCTTGGCTGTTGGATTAATATCTCTGGCAGCTTAGAGGAGTGGGTTTCAGCTGGGAATGAAGTTTTCTCCTGGAGGAAGGATGAAAGCTCAAAATCCTTTGGCTGCCAAAATGACACTGGTGACAGAATAACATCTAGAAGATTCTTGCAGAGAACTTGGAGTGTCTATGACTAGTCTGGTGTGGAAACAGATTGACTGCTACCAATCAGAGATGACAAATCGTGGAGAAGATTTTGATCATGTGGCGATTGGAGCACTCAGAATTGCTCACCAAGTGCTGCCCAATCAAAAAATCATATCAAATAAAGTAGTTTTGAGTATTGCAAACATGAACTGGATGAGTACAATCTGTCTTACAAACAGCTGCAGGAATATATTGTTTGATTCAATCAGCCAATTATTCATACAATCTACCTACCTGACACTGCAGCAATTCTGAATTGTGCAGTTGGCAGAACAATTTTTTTTGGATTGATAGCAGTATGCTGTTAGTGGAAAGTATCACTTGCGTCACCACTGCAATGTAGCAGTGTGAAAAGACTTAGTGCAGTAGTACTAATCTAATGGAAATGAATAATGAATATCTTATACTGAAGGATCCGGGGAAGGGGTCAGTATGGGGTACTGTGATAATTGGTGCTCCCAGACTTGGCAAGTCACTCTAATGCAGAAATAACACATCTTTTGATTAACAACCAGGGGAGACAGTGACACAGCAGTACTCCTGCAGGACTAGTAATCCAGAGACCCAGGGTACTGCTTTGGGGACTCGAGTTCAAATCCTATTACGAGTAGTGGAATTTGAATTCAATAAAAACCTGGAATTAAAAGTAAAATGATGACCATGAAGCCGTTGATGATTGCTGTAAAAACCATCTAGTTCACTAATTTCCTTTAGGGAAAAATTTCCTCAGTCCTACATGTGACTTCAAACAAACTTCTCTGTGAAATGGCCTAGCAAGCCACTCAGGGTGGACAATAAACCCTGGCCTAACCAGCAATGCCCACATCCTGTGAAAGAATTAAAAAAAAGCCTGTCGCTTATGTTTTAACTGCAAAATTGGTGTCCATAATTGCATGCAGCCAAAGATTCACCAGACTGATTCCTGGGATGGCAGGATTGTTGTATGAGGAGATGTTGGGTCGATTGAGCCTGTATTCACTGGAATTTGAAGGATGAGAGGGGATCTAATTAAATCGTATAAAGTTCTGACAAGGCTGGACAGATGCAAGGGATGTTGTTTCCTCTGGCTGAAGGATCTAGAATAAGGGGTCACAGTCTCAGGTTATGGGCTAGGCCATTTAACACTGAGAAGAGGAGAAGCTTCTTCACTCAGGTGAAGATGAATCTGTAAATTCTCTATCACAGAAACTGCCATGCCGAGTTCTGGAATTGGAAAAGGATCTCTTCAGCATCTACTCTGCCAAGACTGCTAAGAATTTTATAGAAAAGCCATGAGTAAATAATGTTAGAAGTATTGCATCTGAGGCCTGAATCTTTTCAGTATCACTTGCATATCTAATATTTGTCTCATGCTAGTCTTGGATATATTGCTTGGATATAAAGACAAGCTGCTGTCAATATCAGAGACTGCCTGCCAGGTATACCAAGTGTGAAGTCCAGGGAGGGTGTTTCATATCAATCAAAATACAGAACGAAATAACAAGGGTTAATTCAATTTCTTCTGAGTTCCTCAACTCAAAGATACAACAGTCTGAAGTCACATACTCAAGAACAGCAGCTTCCCTGCTGCCATCAGACTTTTGAATGGACCTACCTTATATTCGTTGATCTTTCTCTACATCCTAGCTATGACTGTAACATTACATTCTGCACCCTTTCTTTTCCTACGAACTGTATGCTTTGTATAGTCGGCAAGAAACCATACTTTTTGCTGTACTCCCCAACGCATGTGACAATAATATCAAATCAAATCAAATCCTATCAGTATATTGAAGCTTTATTTTCAAGCCATGATATGACATTGGGTCTCAGAGACAACCTGTTCAACGGAGATGAAGGCAAAATCACGTGGCTGCTGGAATCTGAAATAAAAATGGAAAATGCTGGAAAATCTCAGCAGGATTGACAGCATCTCTGGGGAGAGAATAGAGCCAATGTTTCGCTGAGTCATCCAGACTCAAAACGTAGGCTCTATTCTCTCTCCACAGGTGCTGTCAGACCTGCAGTTCAAAGGGGATCTGTTTAGTCAGCACCTTACTGTGTGCTCTAATAAAGAGCTTCTGTGTTAGAGGTAGAAATTAGGGAAAGATGGAGGGTGTTCTTAGCGAATGTCTGAATACAAAGGCCTTGTGCATCTGCTTTCAATTGTAGTTTACTGCATTACAACATCTGCAGAAATAATTTGTCATTTTGAGAAATGTAAAGATAGAAAATTGAGGGGAGTAAACATCATTGTCTTATTAAACTTGAATGGAAAGATTTTTATCCAAAAGTTCCCAGTAGGCGTGGTTGGCATTGAACAGAATATTCAGAGCAAGGGACAATAAAAAAGCCACACCTATTCAGATAGGGCAAGGGAGGATATGTCAGGCTAGGCCAGTTCTCTTCATTGGAAATTTGTTTGTGCAACAGCCCAGGGATCCAATCATTTCAACTTGAGTGAGAATTTAGCTGTATTCATTTCACTCATGCTGGCTCCCAGTAGTCTCAAGAGTTCATATTTATCCTCCAGCTGAAGTATAAACTGCATTTACAACAAAGAAAATTACAGCAAAGGAACATGTCCTTCGACCCTCCAAGCCTTTACTGACTATACTGTCCGCCTGAATTAAAACCCTCTTCTTCTGGGGACCATATCCCTCTATTCTCATCCTATTCATGGATTTATCAAGATGTCCCTTAAAAGTCACTAGGATATCCATTTTAACTATCTCCCCCAGCAGCGAATTCCAGGCACCCACCAGCCCCTCAAAAAAATAACTTGCTTCGTACATCTCCTTTAAACCTTGCCCTCACATCTTAAATCTATGCCGCCAAGTAATTGATTCTTCCATCCTGGGAAAAAGTTTCTGACTATCCACTCTGTCCATGCCCCTATAATCTTGGAGATTTCTATCAGGTCGTCCCTCAACCTCCATCATTCCAATGGGAACAAACTAAACTCCTACAACCTCTCCTCATAGTTAATGCCTTCCATACCAGGCAATTTTTTAGCAGCTACTCTTAATCCAAGGACCTTTATTCAGTTGAGTTGTTTCAGTGCTTGTTTTACCAGAAACAGTAATGTTACCAGAAACTGCGTTAAATGTTCCATCACCCATTCTGGAGAACTGAAAAAAGTTGCCAGCATAGCTGGCAATATCTTTTTTTTTTGCTCCAGTATTCTCAAACAAAGATCCCTTTGGAGATGTTGAAATGCAGGTATCTGTTGCCCATCTGATGCCAATACATTCATTCCAAAAAACACACACTTACACCAGGAAAAGAAATGGTCCGGCCCATGCACACATCCATATCCACCTTCAGATGGGCAACTGCAAGTCGACCTTCTTGTATCATATTTGAAAGCCTCTTGCAGAGATTTGTTTTGAATTGTTGGTTATATTTATAATCTCTCATTAGAAATGATTTTCTTTGACAACATCATATAATTGGAATCGGGCGAGAGAAAATTGGTGTGTGCACTAAAGATCTGCTGTGTAATTTGGATGATTTACTGTAGAGGTTTACTGTATATAAAATCAAATTTACCCACTCATTTGCAGTCAGAACTGAGGAACACATTTGACCCATCAAGCCTTTCAGTTAGAGCACGGCTGATCATTTATCTCGACACATGGGAAATGGTGATGTGGTGGCATTTTCGCTGGAATAGTAATCCAGTGACACAGGCTAATGCTTTGGGGGGACCCAGGTTTAAATCTCTGTGTGGCAAATGGTAAAATTTGAATTCAATAAAAATCTGGAATTAAAAGTCCAGTGATTACCATGAAACCATTATTGCTTCAATAATGTTCTTTAGACAAGGAAATCTGCCAACATTACCTGGTCTGGTCTACATATGACTCCAAATCACTCTGAAATGACAAGACAAAGCACTCAGTTCAGAAGCAATTTGGGATGGTAATGAATGTTTGCCCAGTCAGTGGTACCTTTGTCACATGAATGGTTTTTTTTAAATCTGGTTGTTGGCACTATCCCCATATCTCTTGATGTCACTTGTATCCAAAATCTAATTGATTTCAGTCTTTGTAATTGAACTTCCATAGCTATCTGGGGTAGAGGATTCCAAAGGTCCACCACCCTGAGTGGAGACATTTCTCCTCATCTCAGACCTGCCCCGATTCTGAGACTGTGCCCCTTGGTTTAAGTTCTCAAGCCAGAGTAAACTTTGAATCTACGTCTACACTTGTAAAAACTCAACGTTTAAATGAGGTCCCCTCTCATTTGAAAAAAACTCTAGAGAATACAGGCTTGGTTTCCTGAGGGTCTCCTCATAAGACAATCCCGTCATCCCAGAGATCAGTCTGGTGAACCTTTGTTTCTGTCTGTCTCTGTCTCTCTGGCAAATTATCCTTCCTTGGATAAGGAGACTAAAACTGTACACAATAACATGGAATATAATTTGACGAAACATAGCTTTCTGTGTGAGAAGTGAATGAGCTGGAATTGGAATTAAGCCCTTCATTTTAATGAACTAGGATGGTCAGTGCTGTTTGGATTATTTTTGATATCCAGGAGACCCACCTTTTGAAAGTAGAATGACTTTCATGTTTTCATTATAAGCATGTATATGGTTAGTCTCCATTATTTTTTACTCTTGTTCACCATTTATCTGAGAAAGTGATGAAATGACAAGAATGTAAATCAAAGATTTTGTTCATCGTGTGAAATTCTACCATGAAAACTTCCTTCAACCAACTCAGCTCATTGTCCTGCATGAATGTGCAAGTTTAATATTGTTAATTTATTCTATAATGTTCCCAATTAAGTTCTGAACCCGCAATTGATGAAATAAGGCCAATGTGCAGACCACTGAACTAGTGAGAAGAGCTAAAGCAGCTTGTGGACATTTGTAGCAAAACCCAAACAGTGTTTAGGCTTAGGTTGGTGACTAGCAAGTAACACGCGCAAATACACCAAGAAACTATTGACCCAAAACTTGACCGGACAAGCCATAGAAACACTTTAGCTACAAGAGCAGGTCAGAGACTGGGAATTCTGCAGCAAAAAAACTCACCTTTTGACTCTCTGAAGCTTGTCCACTAACAAGGTGTGTAATGGAAAACTTTTCAGTTGCCTGGATGAATCCAGCTTCAACAAAATTCAAGAAGCTCTGCAACGTCCACAACGAAGCAGTCCAATAGATAGGTATCCCATTCACCATCTTAAACATTCACTTTCTCCACCATCAATCTACAGTGGTTGCATCTACAAGACACAGTGCAGTAACTCACCAAGCATTCTTCATCAAATAGTTTCCAATCCTGCAATTTCTACCATCTAGAAAATCAAAGGGCAGCAGCTGCACATGAAAACCATGACCTCTAAGATCTCCTCCAAGTCACACCATCTATATTGCCATTCCTATCCTGTTAGCCAGTCAAAATGCTATTAATGCCTTTTATAACAGCACTGAGTGTAGCTACACCACAGGGACTATAGTGGTTCACAAGGCGGCTTATCACCACCTTCTCAAAGACAGTTCAGGATAGTCAGTAAATGCTGGCTTTGCCAGAGCCACTCACAGCCCCAGAACAAGTGAAAGAAAACCCAAGAGAACAACTCCAAAACAATGCAAGTACTGATTATTGATATAGAACATGATGGGCCAATCAGCACCAAAAGAGAAAAGGGTAGAAACTTGCATGCTGTACAGTAGAGTTTATTACAGTAAGGCAGATTGCAATCACTGGCAGTGGAGCTGGGTTTGTTGATTCTGCTATATTTTAAAAACTCATTTGCAATTAAGAGTTTCATAGATGGTAAGAGGAGATTACATTCACAAAATTGCTGGTGAAGGTGACTGAAAGCAGATCTGTGCATGTGTAGTGTATCTGGCCAGTACATGCCTGAAGTCTGAATCAGTGCTGGAGCGCGCACAAACCAGAATGGCACTGGTCCAAGCTGTAAAATTAGTCCAGCTTGCAAACCCAGTCTGTGTAACTTCTGGAAAATCAGTATTTTAGTCAGTAATTGGATTAGAGAGTTTAAGTATTTAGGCCGGCACTGAGAGGGTCTCCTACTGTGGACTGTAATAAGGAAACTCTTGGCATGAAAGGTGAAGAAGAATTACTTGAAAACACAGAAAAGTAGCAACATGGCTACAAAAATAGCCTATTAGGCAGAATTTTATGTTGGGGAATGGAAGGACAAGGTTGATGTTGCATTGCTCACTTAGGTTTTATATCCATGTTACTTTGTCAGAGTGGACCAGCTGCAGGTCAGTGGGACTCGGCAAAAAATTGTTTGGCACAGATAAGAAGGGACAATCCTCCATGAACCCGTCCAAGTTTTTCTTAAATGTTAAAAGTCACCCTGCATTTACCAATTTATGCCAGCAGCTCATTCCACGCTCCTACCACTCTCTGCATGAAGAAGCCTCCGCCCCCACCCCCCTGCAATATTCCCTTTAAACTTTTCTCCTTTCACCCTTAACCTATGCTCTTTTTTTTCTCCCCTAGCGTCAGTGGAAAAAGCCTGCTTGCATCCACTCTATCTATCTATAACCATCAAAATCTTATACACCTCTATCAAATCTCCCCTCATTCTACGCTCCAGGGAGTAAAGTCCTAACCTATTCAATCTCTCTGTAACTCAGCTTCTCAAGTCCCGGCAACATCCTCATGAACCTTCTCTGCACTCTTTCAGTTTTATTTACGTCCTTCCTGTAACTAGATGACCAAAACTGTACACAATTCTCTAAATTCAGCCTCACCAATGCCTCATATAACCTTACCATAACACTCCAACTTTTATATTCGATACTCCGATTTATAAAGGCCAATGTACCAAAAACACTCTTTACGACCCTATCCACCTGTGACATCACTTTTAGGGAATTCTGTACTCATGTTCCCAGATCCCTCTGTTCAACTGCACTCTTCAGAGTCTTACTATTTAGCCTGTGCGTTCTACTTTGGTTTGTCCTTCCAAAGTGCAATACCTCACACCTTGTCTGTGTCAAGTTCCATCTGCCGTTTTTCTAGTTGGTCCAAGTCCTTCTGCAAGCTTTGAAAACCTTCCTCACTGTCCACTACACCTCCAGTCTTTGTATCATCAGCAAATTTGCTGATCCAATTTATCACATTATCGTCCAGATCATTGATGTACATGACAAACAACAATGGACCCAACACCAATCCCTGTGGCACTCCACTAGTCACAGGGCTCCGCTCAGAGAAGCAATCCTCCACAACCATTCTCTGGCTTCTTCCATTGAGCCAGTGTCTAATCCGATTTACAGCCTCCCGCCTATATCTAGCAACTGAGCCTTCCTAACTAATATCCCATGAGGGGCCTCGTCAAAGGCCTTGCTGAAATCCAAGTAGACAACATCCACCATTTTCCCTTCATCCACTTCTCTGGTGACCTCCTTGAAAAACTCTGACCAGACATGACCTTCCACGCACAAAGCCATGTTGATTCTCCCTAATAAATTCCTGTCTATCCAAATATTTGTAGATCCTATCCCTTATCACACCTTTCAATAACTTGCCAACCACTGATGTCAAACTTACTGGCCTGTAATTTCCCGGATTTCTTTTGGAACCTTTTTTAAACAACAGAAAAACATGAGCCACCCTCCAATCATCCGGCACCTCCCTCGTGAATATTGCAAGTTCAACACTATCTTCCGTCAAGGACTGTGGGAATACCCTGTCTGATCCTGAGGATTTATCCACTCTGATTTGCCTCAAGACAGTCAGCACGTCCTCCTCTTTAATCTGTAAAGGTTCCATGACTCCCTGCCTGTTTGCCCAATTTCTGTTGACTCTATGCCAGTTTCCTCAGTAAATATGGATGCAAAAAAAACATTTAGTATCTCCCCCATCTCTTTTGGTTCTATTCTGGTCTTTAAGAGGACCAATTTTATCCCTCACTATCCTTTTGCTCTTAACATACCTGTAGAAACTCTTTGGATTTTCCTTCACTCTGTCTGCCAAAGCAACTTCATGCTTTCTTTTAGCCTTCCTGATTTCCTCTTAAGTAGCTTCTTGCATTTTTTTTATACTCCTTGAGCATCTGATCTGCTGCCTGTACACTTCATACAGCTCTCTCTTCCTCTTAATCAGTGTTATAATCTCCCTCGAGAATCAAGTTTCCTTATCCCTATTTGTCTTTAACCGTGACAGGAACATACAAACTCTTCACTCTCAAAATTTTTCCTTTGAAGGCCTCCCACTTCCCATTTACATTCTTAGCAGAGAACAGCCTGTGTCAATCCACACTTCCCAGATGCCTTTTCATTTCATCAAATTTGGCCTTTTTCCAGTTCAGAACTTCAACCCGAGCACCAGATCTATCCTTGAACATAAGAACATAAGAAATAAGAACAGGAGTAGGCCATACAGTCCCTTGAGCCTGCCCTGCCATTCAATAAGATCATGGCTGATCTGTAATGGTTCAGTACCACTTTCCCACTTTTTCCCTCTAACTCTTAATTCCCTTGTCAATCAAAAACCTATCCACTCTTGACTTGAACACATTCAGTGAGGAAGCCTCCACCACCTCATCAGGCAGAGAATTCCAAAGATTCACCACCCTTTGCATGAAGAAATCTCTCTGCAACTCCGATCTGAACAACAACAACAACAACAACCCCCCCCCCCCCCCAGCAACCTTAAGGCTGTGCCCTCTAGTCCTGCTATCTTTGCTAAGCGGGAAGAGTCTCTCAACCTCTACCCTGTTCATCCCCTTCATTATCTTATATGTCTCTATAAGATCCCCTCTCAGCTTTCTAAATTCCAAGCCAGGTGTTAGGCTTGGAAGTTGGTGAACATTTTGGTGATAGTGACCACAATTCGGTTACGTTCACCTTAGTGATGGATAGGGATAGGCATGAAGCTGGGGGCAGTAGTTATAGCTGGGGGAAGGGTAATTATGAGGCCATCAGGAGAGAATTAGGGTGCATAGATTGGACTAGGAAGCTACAGGGACTGGGAACATCTGGAATGTGGAGCTTATTCAAGGAGCAGCTGCTGCGGGTCCTTGATAAGTATGTCCCTGTCAGGCAAGGAGGAAATGGTCGAGTAAGAGAACCTTGGTGTACGAAAAAAGTTGATTTGCTGGTTAAAAGGAAAAAGGAGGCTTATGTCAGGATGAGGATTGAAGGCTCGGTTAGTGCAATGGATAGCTATAGATTAGCCAGGAGGGAGCTAAAGAGTGAATTGAGGAGAGCGAAGAGAGGACACGAGAAGACTTTGGCTGATAGGATTAAGGAGAATCCTAAAGCTTTCTTTAGATATGTTAAGAATAGAAGATTGGTTAGGGCAAGATTAGGGCCAGTCATAGACAGCAGTGGGAAGTTGTGCGTGGAGCCTGAGGAGATTGGAGAGGTACTGAATAAATATTTCTCTTCGGTATTCACGCAGGGTGATGTAGTTATGGAGAACACTGAGGTACAGGGTAGCAAACTGGAAGGTATCAAAGTAGATAGGGAGGATGTGCTAGATATTCTCGAGGGTTTGAAGTTGGATAAGTCCCCTGGGCCGGACGGGATTTACCCTAGGATTCTCTGGGAGGCAAGAGAGGAGATTGCAGAGCCTCTGGCTCTGATCTTCAGGTCGTCGTTGGTTACGGGTGTGGTTCCGGAGGACTGGAGGATAGCGAATGTGGTCCCGTTGTTCAAGAAGGGGAAGAGAGACCTTCCAGGGAATTATAGGCCAGTGAGTCTTACTTCTGTGGTGGGCAAAGTGTTGGAGAGAATAATTAGGGATAGGATTTATAATTATTTAGAGAGTAATGAATTGATTGGAGATAGTCAGCATGGTTTTGTGAAGGGTAGGTCGTGCCTTACTAACCTCATTGAGTTTTTTGAAAAATTGACTAAGGAGGTGGATGGGGGTAAGGCGGTTGATATGGTATATATGGACTTTAGTAAGGCGTTTGATAAGGTGGCTCATGGAAGACTTCTGCAGAAAATGCAGATGTATGGGATAGAGGGTCATTTAGCTAATTGGGTTAGGAATTGGCTAGCAGATAGAAGACAGAGGGTGGTGGTTGATGGGAGATATTCATCTTGGAGTTCGGTAACAAGTGGTGTACCTCAGGGGTCTGTTTTGGGGCCCCTGCTGTTTGTAATTTTTATATATGATCTGGATGAGGGTATTGAGGGATGGATTAGTAAATTTGCAGATGACACTAAAGTCGGTGGAGTGGTAGATAGTGAAGAGGGGTGTTATAGTTTGCAGAGGGACTTGGACAAGTTGCAGAGCTGGGCCGAGAGGTGGCAAATGGAGTTTAATGTGGAGAAGTGTGAGGTAATACACTATGGCAGAAATAATAAATGTGTAGGTTAGGGCAAATGGTAGGATTCTTAGTAGTCTAGATGAACAGAGGGATCTTGGTGTGTATGTGCATAGATCCCTGAAAGTAGGCAGTCAGGTCGAGAAGGTTGTTAGGAAGGCATATGGAGTCTTGGCTTTTATTGGTAGAGGGATTGAATTTCGGAGCCGCAACGTCATGTTGCAACTGTACAAAACTCTAGTGCGGCCGCACTTGGAGTATTGTGTGCAGTTCTGGTCCCCACATTATAAGAAAGATGTGGAGGCATTGGAGAGGGTACAGAGGAGGTTTACCAGGATGTTGCCTGGTATGGAGGGCAGGTCTTATGAGGAGAGGCTGAGGGATTTGAGGTTGTTTTCGTTAGAAAGGAGGAGGCTAAGAGGGGACCTGATCGAAACATATAAGATGATTAGAGGTTTAGATAGGGTGGACAGTGATAGCCTTTTTCCTAGGATGGAGAAAGCTAGCACGAGGGGACACAGCTTTAAATTAAGGGTGATAGTTATAGGACGGATATCAGAGGCAGGTTCTTTACCCAAAGGGTGGTTCGGGAGTGGAATGCCCTGCCTGCAGCAGTTGTAGATGCGCCAAGTTTGGTGGCGTTTAAGAGGTTAGTTGATAAGTATATGGAAGAGAAGGGAATGGTTTACTTTGGAGGGGCATTGCTTTTTATATTGGTCGGCGCAACATCGAAGGCCGAAGGGCCTGTTCTGTGCTGTAATGTTCTATGTAAACTCCAAAGAGTACAGACCTAACCTATTCAGTCTCTCCTCGTAATCCAATGCCCTCATCTCCAGTATCAGCTTAGTAAACCTTCTCTGCATCCCCTCCAAGACCAATATATCCTTCCTCGAATACGGCGACCAAAACTGCACACAGTACTCCAGCTGCGGCCCCACCAGCACCCTACATAGCTGCAACAGTACCTCCCTACTTTTATACTCCAGCCCCCTAGCTATAAAGGCCAACATTGCATTCGCCTTCTTAATCACCTGCTGCACCTGCAGACTGTGTTTTTGTGATTCATGCACAAGGATCCCCACGTCTCTCTGCACTGTCGCATGCTGCAACTTTTCTCCATTTAAATAGGATTTCTTTCTACCATTATTCTTGCCAAAGTGGATAACCTCATATCACAACCTTATCCACGATAAGGTTGAAACTATTGGCATTATGATCACTGGATCCAAAGTGTTCCCTCACACTCATATCCATCACCTTCCCTAACTCATTTCCCAATAGGAGATCCAGTATCGCATCCTCTCTAGTTGGCGCCTCTATATATGACGTAGAAAATTCTCTTGAACACATTTAACAAACTCTACCCCGTCTAAACCCTTAACAGTATGCGAGTCCCAATCTATATGTGGAAAATTAAAATCCCTTAATATCACAACTTTCTGTTTCTTGTAGTTGTTAGCTATCTCTCTGCTCATTTGCTCCTCCAATTCTCACTGACTATTGCGTGGTTTAATGTGGTCATACCCTTCCTGTTTCTCAGCTCCACCCATAAGGCCTCTGTAGACAAGCTCCCTAATCTATCCTGCCTGAGTACCGCTGTGACATTTTTCCTGACCAACAATGCCACCACCCTCCTTCCCCCACCACCACCATCACCATCACCTTTTATCCCTTAGCCTCTACCACACCTGGAACATTGGAACCCTGGAATATTGAGCTGCCAGTTCTGCCCCTTCTGTAGCCAAGTTTCATGAATGGCTATAATGTCATTTTCCACGTGTCAATCCACGTTTTCAGCTCATCTGCCTTCCCCACAATACCCCAGCACTGAAATAGACACACCTCAAAAGATTATTTCCGCCACACTCAACCCTTCCATTTGTGATTTTGCTTGAACTAACCTGTCTTTTTACCCCCGCTCCACTATCTGCTCTGGCACTCTGGTTCCCATTCTCGCAAATCTAGTTTAGACATTCCCCAATAACACCAGCAAACCTCCCTGCAAGTATATTGGTCCCCTTATAGTTTAGGTGTAACCCTTCTCTCTTGTACAGGTCCCACCTGATCATGTGCATTAAACAAGCACAACTGTGTGCAGTGATTGGTGACGTTTTGGGATATAATATCTCTTGATGTATGGTTGGATGAATAAATATTCAGTGATTATTAATCTGCAGCTGAATTGATTCAACTGAGAGGTTTTTGAATCACATGGACAATCAATAGAAAATGGTATATTTGGGTTTTTGGTCAGTTTGGCTTTTTCAGACTGGTTGCAAGGGAGTGTCATTGGTAACAGTTCTGCGGGAACCTTTTCTAAACCTATGTGCTCACTCAAGTATTCCCAGACCAGAATCTAATGCTATATGTAAAACAGCACCTGCATTGTCATTTGAAAGACAGATTTTGCAAGCTAGTTTCTGAAATAGGAATAGTTGCACAATATTTCTTACACTATTGCTGTCTATTTTACCTAGTTGGGATAATGTGCCTCATACTCTATCCCATACCCTTCAAACAAGAGCTGTGAATGATATTTTGTAAACTGATTATCTGCTGATGGCAAATTCCTTGCTGAGTGACACTGTCGTCTCTTCAGTGAGAAAGATTTGTGGCTTTAAACTCTTCAAGACCGAGCCATTAGCGTGATATTTAAATGAATACAGTGCTGTCCAAGACGCTGTCCATTGATTGAAACCGTCTATCTGCACTGTTGCACTCTTGAAGAGAAGCTGCCAAGTTTTTCCAGCATCTTGGCCAACGTTCATCCTTCAATCAACACCACCAAAAACGGAATACTTGAGCCTTTGTTTCTAATGGTGGGATTTGCTTGTGATCCAAGCTGATTGTTCTCATTAACGACATTGATTATTTCATGACACATCATTGGCTCTGAGGCACTTCAGGACTTCCTAAGGATGTGAAAGCTGATAAATAAATGCATGTTCTTTTACATGTTTTACAATGATTTGAACAGTGTACGTGCAATGTGGTTGATCATGCTGTGGCTGACTTCTAACAAGAAAATGTTATTATAGTTTTACAGGCTCAAACAGTGACTGTGGATGACAGCGTGTCTGGATTTGTTGGAACCGACGTGACCTTGCGATGCACCTTCACAAACAACAATCCAAATATAAAAATCACTCAGGTGACGTGGCAGAAGGCAACCAATGGATCAAAGCAAAATATTGCTATTTTTCATCCTACAATGGGGCTATCTGTCTTGCCTCCATATGAAAAAAGAGTGTCTTTCAAGAAGCCATCTCTGGACGATGCCACAATCAAACTGTCCAGCTTAGAGTTGTCAGATGAAGGTGTGTACATCTGCGAATTTGCAACCTTTCCGACTGGAAACCGAGAGAGCCAAGTTAACCTCACAGTCTTTGGTAAGCGTCTAGATAACAAAATGTTTCAACCTGTGAATAGTGTGTGTGGAGTTACAATTATGTTACTGTGCTAGCAATCTAGAAGCCTTGACTAATCACCCCAAGATCAAGAGTTGAAGTCTCATACTGAATGTTTGAGAATTTCAATTCAGCTTTTAAAAAAGAAGCTGGAATCAATAAAAGTGAGCATAAAATTCTCTGAAGTAAAAACAAAATGTTCACTATTGCTCCTTTAGAAAAGAGAACCTACAGCTTTTACCTGACCTGAGTGACCCCAGCCCTGTGCAAGTCTGGTTTCCGCTTAACTGCTCTCAAATGTCAAAGTCTCAAAAGTATTTTTTTCTAGAGTCATGAAATCAATGGCACAGAACAAGCCTTTCAGCCCAAACTGGCCTGGGCTGACTGAAATGCTCATCTAAGCTAACCCTATTTGCCTGTATTTGGCTCATATTCTTCTAAAACTCTGCTATCCATGTATCTGTCCAAATGCCTTTTAAATACCAATGTCTCTCACCACTTCCTCTGGCAGCTCATTCCGCACGCCCTTTGTATAAAAAAAACTTGCTCCTCAGGTTCCCGTTAATACTTTTCTCTCTTCATTTAAACTTACGTCCTCTAGTTTTCTATTTCCCATCTCTGGGAAAAAGACTGAGCATATTCACCCCACCCATGCCTCTCATGATTTATACACCTCAAAAAGGTCAGTCCTCAGTCTCCTATCCTCTGAAGAAAAAAGCCCTAGTCTGTCCAGTCTCTCCCTGTAACTTCCTTGAGTCCTGGCAACAGCCTTCTAAATCTCTTCTACACTCTCTCTGGTTTAATAACATCTTTCCTATAGGAAGGTAATCAAAACTGAACACCGTACTCCAGTTGCGGCCTCACCAATGTCTTGTACAACTGCAACGTAATGTCCCAACTTCTGTATCCAATGTCCTGATTGATGAAGGCCAGCCAAAAGCCATCTTCACTGCCTATCTACCTGTGACTCCACCTTTAGAGAACTGTGCAGTTGAACTCCAAGGTCCCTCTGTTCCATGTTACTCCGTAAGGTCCTACCATTCACCATGAAAGTCTGACCTTGATTTGACTTTCCACAATGCAATAGCTCACACTTACCTGAATGGTGTATTTCTGAATGGAAGAATGTGATAAGTGGCGTTCCTCAGGGATTAATGCTGGGACCTTTTGCTGATCGGAATATATATGAATGCAGTTGGAATATAGTGTTCAATTCTGGTTGCCACACTACCAGAAGGATGTGGAGACTTTGAAGAAGATACAGAAAATATTTACCAAGATTTTGCCTCACATGGAGGGCATTAGCTATGAGGAGAGGTTGGAGAAATTTGGTTCATTCTCACTAGAATGACAAAGGTTGCGGGGTGACCTGATAGAAGTCTACAAGATTATGAGGGGCATGGGCTAAGTTCATAGTTAAAGCTTTTTCCCAAGGTGTAAGAGCCAATTATTAGGGGCCTTATGTTTAAGGTGAGAGGGGCAAGGTTTAAAAGAGATGTTCGGAATGTTTTTACACAGAGGGTGCTGGGTGCCTGGAACACTCTGCTGGCAAAAGTATTGGAACTAGATACGATAGTGAGTTTTAAGAGGCGTCTGGACAAGTACATGAATTGGATAGGAATAGAGGAATATGGTCCCTAAAATGATAGGGTGTTTTGGTTCAATCAGGCAGCATGATTGGTGCAGGCTTGGAGGGCTGAAGGGTCTGTGCTGTAATTTTTTTTGTTCTTTGTTTGAACTCCATTTGCCATTTCTCAGCCCACTTCCCCAGTTGATCAAGGATCTGCTGCAGTTTCTGATAACCTTCCTCACTATCTACAATACCACCTATTTTAGCGTCATCTGCTATCTTATTGATCATGCCTTTTACATTCTCATCCAAATTTTTGATATAGATAACAAACAGCAATGGGCCCAGCACTGACCCCTGAGGCACACCACTAGTCACAGACCTCCATTCCGATAAGCATCCTTCCACCACTACCCTCTGCTTCCTATCGTCAATAAGAAGTCTCGCAACACAGGTTAAAGTTCAACGGGTTTATTTGGTAACAAATGTCACTAGCTTTCAGAGCGCTGATCCTTCGTCAGGTGAATCCAAAAGCTCGTAGCATTTGCTACCAAATAAACCTGTTGGATTTTAACTTGGTGTTGTGAGACTCCTTACTGTGTTTACCCCAGTCCAACGCCAGTATTCCACATCATTCTTATCATCAAGCCAACTGTATATCCAATTTGCAGCTCTCCCTGAATTCCATGTGTTCTAACCTTTCAGAAAAACCTACCATGTGAAACTTTATCAAAAGCCTTTCTGAAGTCCACATAGACTATATTTACTGCGCTGCCCTCATCAACCTTCCTGGTCACTTCATCAAAGAACTTAACAAATTTGTAAGGCATGATCTGCCATACACAAAGCCATGCTGACTGCGCCTAATCAAATCTCTCTTTCCAAATGCCTATATATCTTATCCCTCAGAATCCTCTCTAATAACTTACCCGCCATAAATGTTGGGCTTACCGATCTGAATTCTCAGGTCTTCCTTAAATAAGAGCACAACGTTTGCTATCATCCAGTCTTCTGATACCTCACCCATGTCTAACGATATACCAAAATCTCAGTCAGAGCTGATCAAGAGTTGCATGAATACTGAGACCCACTCTTAACAGAATTGATTCAATTGAAATGCCAATAGTTCTTGATCTGACTGCAATAGAATCAGATAAATATGTTCTTCAACTCATTGATTCATGGAGTTGGTCTACAATGCAGCATATTGGTGTACAGAACACATCTATAACCTCATAAAACTTCCACAAATAAAGCATCAAAATGCATATATATCTACCAAGGTTATGTTAAACTCGTATGCATGAAATATATAGCACCAAAATTAAGCCATTTGGTCCAACCAAGTCATGCTGACATTTAAGTTCTGGTCAAGCTTCCTTCCAACCCTTCTCTTAAAGTCCCGTCAACACACCTTTCTATTATTTTCTCACATGCTCAATCTAATCTCTTCTTAAATGCATTGATGTTATTTGTCCACTCCCTGTAGTAGCCAGTTCCATGTTGTGACTAAAGAAAGTTTTTCCTCAACTCCCTATTGGATTTTATTAGTGACCATTTTCTATTGTTCCAGCACCTGCCTTGGAGCTCCTCAAAATCGCTTCTAGATTTTCTTCACTGTGTATGATTGTTTTGCTAAACTTGGAGTTATTACGCTGAAATGTGAAGATAGTCATTTGGTTGTTACAGAGCTCGGGTACTACTCAAAAATAAGGGCATGCTGTTGAAGATTTACATCTTGGACTCATCAGGGCAAGCACCAGAATTTAAAATTTCAAAGGGAGTAACAATCTTCAACTGCATGAGAAAAAGGGTATTGATTCTTTGGCAAGTTGGTTCTGGTCAAGGCATTGCTATAGAGAATGTGCCAGGGAACTATGGTGCCCAACACTTTATTTAATTCAAAAAAAGGTACAATGCTTGGATATGTTCCTTTTGCTTCCACGATGGCACCTTGACCATTCAGAATTGACTTGCCAAACAATCAACACCTTTTCTCATGCAGTATAAATTGTTGATTCTTTTGAAATTTGGTATTCTTATGTCTGTCCTGATGAGTACAAGCTTAAAAGCTTTGACAGCATGTCCCTTTCTCTCCGCAATATTGAAAATATAAAAATAATGCTATTTGGAGCTAGATTTAGTAATGAGTTGTGTGCAATGACCTGTACTGTACTCAGTGACTTAGAATAAATATCAGGCCTGAGCACTGAGAAAGAGATCATTTATGATTTGTTGGATTTATGCACAATTAGGCATTCAATAACTGTTTAATTGTCGCCCATTAATATAAAATAAGACAGTTCCAGAGTCATGTTCCCCATACCACAATAATCCAGAATTGGAACATCTATAATAGTAAGAAACCACTATGAATACTCAGCAGGTTGGGCAGTAACAATGAAGAGAGAAACAAAGTTAGATGTGACCTTCCATCAGAACTTTTACTTTAGTACAGAAATATCTGAAACTGGAACATGCCAATAATCGGATACCCACTATTTAGTACCCAAGTGTCACAGCTTGAAAATGGCTCTCAAATGTACATGGAAACATTGAATCAGAACATTGATACTGACTAATAACTGACAAGAATATCCAGACTGATAGTCTAGTGACAAAGTGAACTTTTCTGTAATTTCCGAAGGTCAGTCAAGGCTCAATGAGTAGCACTCTCGCCTCTAATGCAGAAGGTTGAGGGTTCAAGGATTCCAGGTTTTGAGTGCAGTAATCAAAACTTATTCCAGTGAAGTACTAACACCGTTGTCTTTCAGATAGAATGTAAAACTGAGGCTTCGTATCGGGTGGATGTAGAAAACGCCATGGCGTCATTTTAAAGACCAGCAAGGAACCTATACAGTCTCCTTGTCGATATTTATCCTTCAGTCAACATCACAAAACAGATCATTTGGTCAATTGCTATTAATGGGAGCTTGCTGCCTGCAAAATAACTGCCATTTTCCAACAAGTAATTGTCATTGGCTGGAAGTTACTTTGGGCTGCTTATTGGCCTTGAAAAGTGTTCTATGAATGCAAGTCTGTCTTTTGTGATTTGTTGAAAAGGTTATTATGTGCCATACCTAAACTACCAGCACCCAACTGTTAACAAGCTGATTGAATGTTTTATCCATTTGGATGTAGTTTCCTCATCTCACTTTCCCACATGTTGCAACTTTTGATCTGTAGCCTTCAGCCATATAGCAGTCCTATTGCCAGTGAATGTTCACTATCTGAAAGTTGGAACCAGGAATTTCCATCTTCACTATAGACCCTCTGCAAATTCAATATGAAATATACAAGAGGATAAATCTGTCTAGTGATCTATCAAACAGTGTCGCCTTCCCTCCTGCAGTGTCTTCAGTGCTAGAATATCAACACCATGTAACAATACCTTTCCAGTCTGTGTCCATGTTGCAGCTAGAGCTGTATTCTACAATAATGGAAATTAGCTTTAGTTCCACTATAAAAGTAGTTTGGAAGATAATCTCTAGCCTTCCCTGCTTCCTCCAAGGTATCTGAATCCAGTATTTCAAGAAAGGCAATGGTCTCGTGGTATTATTGCTATACTGTTAATCCAGAAACTCAGCTACTGTTCTGGGGACTTGGGTTCGAATAAGCAAATAAAAATTAAGAATCTAATGATGACTGTTGTCAGTTGTCATAAAACCTATCTGATTCATTAATGTCCTTTAGGGAAGGAAATTTACTATCCTGACTTGGTCTGGCGTACATGTGACTCCAGAACCACAACAATGTGGTTGATTCTTAGAGTCATAAAATCTGTACAATGTGGAGGCTGTTTGGCCTGTCAAGTCTGCACTGAGCACAATCTTATCCAGGTTCTATTGCCATAACCTTGCACATTTACCCTGCTAATCCCCTGAAACCAGAGTCAATTTAACATCGCTAATCAACCTAACCCACATATCTTTGGATTGTGAGAGGAAACCGGCGCACCCGGGAAAACCGCGCAGACACAGGAAGAATGTGCAAGCCCCACAACAGATAGACACCCAAGATGAGAATTGAACTTGGGTTCCTGGCACTGAGGCAGCAGAGCTAACCACTGTGCCACCGTGCTCCCACCCTCTGAACAAGGGCTTTTAGAGATGGGCACTTATGCTGGCAGCCTTGCTCCGTGAATTAATATATTAAAAAAAAGCTAGTGTATTCTCATCTTGGTCAATGTACAATCTATAATTCACATCATCAGGACTGGTTTGCTGGTAAGAGAGAGCCTGCAGGCTGAGATTGCATCATTAGTGTTGCCTCATCTTGCATTACGATTGATTGTGCTATGTTCAGATATCAGTTCAGATTATTACTGATGGTTCCTGTCTCTCTGCATCTGTCTCGTCATCTCTCTCTCCCCCAATTCCTCTCTGTTTTTATCTGTATGATTTGTATCTCTCTCTCTCTCTCTCTCCCCCACTGTGCAGTGTTTCCCCCTCTCACATACTCTTCCCCCCCCTCCCTGTTAGTATCTGTGTCTCTCTCTTGCCCTTTTTTTTCCACTGCTTTTCTCTTTACATCTCTTTCTCATGAGAGATTCACTTATTTGTGCTTTATGGCTGCTGAACTTGGTGATGTTAGATTGTTTACACGACACCGATAACTGCTGAAGAGAACATGGAAATGTAAATTTTAATGTTGGGTTTATATTCTCTCTTTTCAGAGAGAAGTATTATTATCTTGCCAGTTTCAACTGCAGTTGTGCAAATTTCTTGATCAATTTGCATTGCCTACATGATGCAAATTGTAAACTGAGAGAGGAAGTGGGCGAAATTAAAGTTTTCAATAGAACTGATCAGTCGAGCCTGTAGCAGTACTGTTTCAGATACAATAGCCATTGTCTAACCAAACATAGCACATTCCTATTCAGAATTTACTTCTGCTGACCAATGATCAGATAATATATAGAGGGGCTTCATGAGCATTGTATGTGAACTCCACCATGTTGTACATCCAGATTCCTGAAGTGGCTCTAGTCCTTGACAGGTTTGTGTTCCTTTCTCACAATAAACTCATTAGGGAAAAATAGAGGATTTGAATCCATGTTTTCTATTGGTGAATTTGTCATGATGGATTGAGCTGAGAAAATCTATGTCTGAGTGATGCAAGTAAGAAGCATTGAAGTCGCATGATTTGTGTGTGTGTGTGTGTGCGCGCATTAAACCGACTGGGCACACTGGCTTTTGTTTGAGCTCAGTGCATAAACTACATTTCAGATTTTAATATCAAACAGTGTCTAGTGTGCATAGAATAGTCTCTGTCATAGAATAGTAGCCTTCCTGCAATATACAAGAAGCCATTCAGCCAATTGAGTCTACACCAACTCTCTGACAGTGTATTTTAGCCAGGCTTTCTCCCCCCCACCCCCCCAACCAATCTTTTTACCACGGCTAATCCATTTAATCTACACATTTTGGGACACTAAGGGGCAATTTTTAGCATGGCCAATGCATTAAACCTGCACGTCGTTGGACTGTGGGAAGAAACCGGAGCTCCCAGAGGAAACCAATGCAGACACGGGGAGAAAGTGCAGACTCAGCATAGACAGTGACCCAAGCCAGGAATTGAATCTGGGTCCCTAGCACAGTGAGGCAGTAGTGCTGACCACTGTGCCGCCCTGTGCACCATGTGCAATCTTGCAAACCATATCGTAACTAGTGGATCTTCCATTGAATGATGGTAGGAATGCGTTCACAGCAGTTCCTCAGTTAAGGATTCCTTCTAAATTATAAGAAAGGGCTTGCATTTATATCGTGCCTCTCAGAACCAGCGGACAGTTTAAAGCACTTTGCAACCAATGAAGTACAGTTAAGATGCAGGCTGTTGGAATATAAAAAAGTTGGCAGCCAGTAAGAGCACAGCAAGATTTCATAAACTGATATGATGATGTTCAATAATCTGTTTGAGTGATGTTAACTGAGGATAAATATTGACAAGGACACCAAGAGAAGTAGCTCTGCTGTGCATTGAGAAAGTACCATGGGATCTTTACACAGGCCGATTGAGCCTCCATCTGAAAGGCAGCACCTCTAACATTGCCACACACTCAGGCCACTGCATTGGAACGTCAATTTTAACTCTTGCGTTCAAAGCCCAGGAGTTGAACCCACAACCTTGTGACTCAGGCAAGAGTGCTGTTAACTTCTCCAAGTACCACTTGAATTTGGCTTGCAAATTCTTGTGTAATGAAAATATACCCAGTCAGCTCATTATAAATACAGTACCGGAATCTTTTGTTGTGTGCAGATGGTCCATTTCTATGTCGCATATTCTATGATGTTCAAAAGTCATCCGTATAACTGTGGCTGCCAAATGAAAAGCAGCAGCTGTCTGTATCAGTCCCTGATTGAGGCCTTGTTCTTCCATAAAACAGTATTTGACATCCACCAAAATAAGGATACATGGCCCCTCTTGGTTGAAGCATAGCAGCAAATCATCTCTGCAATGTGGCTAAGAACAAAACACGGATAATCCACGGAAGAGTGCATACTGACATTCATTCACAGTCAGAGGCTGGAAACACATTTAGTCTTTCATTCGGAAACTGGTAGCCATAAATCATTTGTTTTCCATGACAGTACGATGAGGATGGACTGGGGTTAAGCCACTTGGCTTCCCAGCTCTTCATTTTGTGCTGTGCATACAGATCAGCTCCTGAAGATTGTTTTATTTGTATTTACTCAAAAATTGCAAAAATTCTTGTCCCAACATTCCAGTCTTGATCCTGTTAATAGAATCTAGTTGTTAGTTCGTCACTGAGATTGATTATGGGAATGTTGCTTTTTTTTAATTTCATTCATGGAATGTACTCATTGCCTTTGACTGACAAGGTGGTGGTGAGGTGCTTTTTTCACTTCACTTATCTGCAATTGACTTGTCAGACAATTTGCACCAACAAATAAAAGGCAGAACGTACCAGTGATTAACACCTAGATATTTGATCTAAACTAAAACTCGATCATCCCTTTTGGGTTGAGGTCAAAAACAAATATTATTGCATATTGGGCCCTTTGTAATTGCAAGTGTGGAATTGAGGCTCTATCTGAAGGGTTAGCATGCCTCGGTTCAAAGATCACACGTGAGCTTTGCTTTCCAAACTGGTGATTCTGAATGGAACCATTCACACCTCAACCAGTGAGGTAAGATTTTCAATATATTTGCACAAATGTAAAGCTTACCGATCCTGTCATTCAGAAAGCAAAGAGCCTGCTGGTTACCATTCAACCGAGACTGTTAGCCCCCCGATGCTTCTTGGCCCATCAGTCCGCCGCTAATCCTGGACCTTTCTGTCCAATGCTAACTGCTGATCTGTTTATACCTTACTGCTCACATTCCCATTTAACTGCTTAACTTAGCCATTGTTTATACAGAGTAATCTGATGTTTTGTCACACTTCACATGCTAGTATTCATAGGTAAGAACTCAGTAAGAATTTAGCAACACCAATATTCATAGGCCACATCTTTCTCTCACACTATCTTCATGCCCTCTCCCGTGTTTCTGTCTCTTTTTCTCTCTCCTGTCTCTTTTTTTCTCTCTCCTGCCTCTTTTTTTCTCTTTTTAGAACATAGAACATTACATTTTTTTTCTCCTGTCTCTCCTACTATCTCTCCAAATGTCTATCGATTTCCCCCTCTCTCTTCCTCCACTTCCCCCCACACCCCCACCCCCAACCTTGCTTTTCCTAGTTGTTGTAATATATATATACCTATTGTGAACCTAACAATAAATGCAAAGGATTGCACTTTATACTCCAACATTGAAGCAACTTGTGTTGTTAATCCCAAATTGATGACCAACCAGGTGATGTGATCCATTAATTAAGCAAACTTCAGAAGTAATCCAATGTTCTGCACACACACATTCAGCTCACGTGGTGTTTTTTTTTAAATCCCACCTCCAATCTGATGCATGTGAAATATTTAAGACCTGAATTGATATCAGGACATTATATTATTATTGACAGAGGTGAATGGAGAGTTATAAATGTATTACATAAAAACAGAAGTTGTGTCTGAGAATAGAAAATGACTACAAAAACATGTTTTATATCTGTTGGTGTTTGATCTTTTCTCGCTCTCTGTAGCTCCAACTATTTCATAGAAACAGTATCATAGAATGGTTACAGAAGAGGAACAGAATGGAGCTATTTAGTCCATCATGTCTGTGCTGACACTAGTAAGAGCTACTTCGCCTGTCCTATATTTTTGCCTTCTCCCTGAAGCTTTGCAGTGTTTTCCTTTTAGATTTATTTGATCAGTCATAGAACCCTACAGTGCAGAAAGAGGCCCTTCGGCCCATCGAGGCTGCACCAACCACAAACCCACCCAGGCCTATCCCCATAATCTACATATTCAATCCGCTAATTCCTCTAACCTAAGCAGCCTAATACACTAAGTGACAATTTTTTTTAAGCATGGCCAATCAACCTAACCTGCACGTCTTTGGCAGGAAACCGGAGCACCCAGATGAAACCCATGCAGACGTGAGGAGAATGTGCCAACTCTACACAGACAGTGACCTGAACCGGGAATCGAACCCACGTCCCTGACTGGTCACTGTCCCAGGACCAGTCATCGCTGACTGGGACAGTGCTTGTTACCCATCCCTAATTGTCCTTGAACTGTTTGTCTCGTTCAGCCATTTCAGAGGGCAGTTAAGAGTGAACCACATTAGTGTGGGCCTGGAGTTTCATGTAGGCCAGACCGGGTAAGGATGGCAGATTCACTTCCTGAAAGGGCATTAATGAACCAGATGGGACTTTATAACAGTCAATGCTAGTCTCCTTACTGAGACTAACTTTGCTTTCTAGGTTTTTGTTAATTGATCCTATGATTCTATATCAAGAACTAGAAGAAGTAGCGTTAAGCTAAGAGGGAAAAAAATTGAGAACCTGAGGAGCAACTTTTTTTGCACTAAAGATGGCACATATGTGGAATGAGCTGCTGAAGGAAGTGGTTGAGGCGGGGACATTGACAATATTTAAAAGGAATTTGGACAGATATATGGATAGGAAAAGTTTAGAGGGATATCGGCCAAATGCAGGCAAATGGGGTTAACTTAAATAGGCATTTTGGTCAGCATGGATCAGTTACATTCTAAGATTCTATGAATTTGTAAATTGGTATGCAGTAACAGTTTATTTATTAGTCACAAGTAAGTCTTACACTGCAATGAAGTTATTGTGAAATTCCCCTATTTGCCATACTCCAGTGTCTGTTTAGGTCTATGCACCCTAACCAACACCTTTCCAACCATGGGAGGAAACTGGAGCACCCAGAGGAAATCCATGCAAACTCCACACAAAACAGTGACCCAAGCCAGAATTGAACTCAGGTCCCTGGCGCTGTGAGGCAGCAATGCTAACCACTATGCCGTTCACAAGCATATAGTATGCTTTGTCTACATAGCGTGCAAGAAACAATACTTTTCACTTTATACTAATACATGTGACAATAAATCAAAGCAAAATCCTACCAGTTGGCATAATGGCCACCTTCTCCCCCTACACTTACCTAATTCTCTTTTGAAAGCCACATTTGAATCTGCATCTACCACATTCTGTGCATTCCAGATACTAACAGTTGCTGTGTATAGAAGAAAACATATTTTCCCACATGTCACCTCTGGTTCTTTTATGTGCTGGTTAGGTAAATTGGCAATGCTAAATTGCTACTTAGTGTCCAGGAGATTAGCGAGGTAAATACATGGGATTACAGGAGTAGGGCATGGGTGGGATTGTGGTCGCTACAGACTTAACAGGCTGAATGGCATCTTTCTGCACTGTAGGAATTCGAAGATTCAGTTACTTTAAATCAGTGTTCATTGATTTTCAACCCTTCCAAGTTTTGCTTTTGCTGTTAATATCTCATTTTGACTCGTGCTGTGATCCTGTCTTTATCTGTGTCTGTTCCTACTCTCCAGTTCTGATTTCTGCTCCCATTTCTTGCTCCTCTGTGTCTGTTGTAATGTGATGAAAATGCATAGGATCAAATCACTTCATTCTCCTATTGCTTTACCCTCTAATTAGCTTTACGTAAAGTTAGGTGTTTATAGCAGCAACACAAGGATCTCGCATGAATATCAGCAGCCCCAGAGACTTCTGTTTTGCCCAGTGACCAGATCAATCTGGAGAGGAAAACAGGCTAAGATTTCAACCCTATCCTCTCATTACAGATGCTGGTTGATTTCTGTGTTAATTTCAACAGATTGTTCTCCTCTTCCTGGTATCCTGCATTAGCAGGTTTTTTCCTGTTCACTGTGGTGCTGTCCTGACTACATGAGATCCATCCAATTAGTGGGTTAGCAGCAATCACATTGCTCGTGACATTAAAAACAGCCAGATTCTTTGTAGACACTTGCACACATTGAACCACTTGTCTCTGTCTTTCTCATCTCTTCATAATTTTATTTTTGCCTTTTCTCTTATGCATATGTTTCCCTACTCTCTTGTTCTCTCTGTCTCAAGTGCTTGTGTTTTATGTCTCACAAGCTGGTCAAGGGAATATAATCCAGGGAATCAGAAGATCTCCCTATTCTTTGAAATTGTAGAATTCTTGTAGAATTGTAGAAATTCTTTGAAATTGGAGAAGTTTAGGTTGATTAGAAATAGTCAGCATGGTTTTGTAAAAGGCAGGTCGTGCCTTATGAGCTTATTAATTGAGTTCTTCAAAAATGTGACTGAATACATTGACGAAGGAAGAGCAGTGGACATGGTGTACATGGACTTCAGCAAGGCATTTGACAAGGTCCCCCATGCAAGACTTCTTGAGAAGGTGAGAGGACATGGGATCCAAGGGGCTTTGGCCTTGTGGATCCAGAACTGGCTTGCCTGCAGAAGGCAGAGGGTGGTTGTGGATGGCTCTTTTTCGGCATGGAGGTCGGTCACCAGTGGAGTGCCCCAGGGATCTGTTCTAGGACCCTTGCTGTTTGTCATTTTCATAAATGACCTGGATGAGGAAGTGGAGGGATGGGTGAGTAAGTTCGCCGATAACACGAAGGTCGGTGGTGTTGTGGATGGTCTGGAGGGATGTCAGAAGTTGCAGCATGACATCGACAGGATGCAAGACTGGGCGGAGAAGTGGCAGATGGACTTCAACGCGGATAAATGTGTTGTGGTCCATTTTGGAAGATCCAACGGGATGAATGAGTACACTATCAAAGGTAGGAGTCTTAGCTGTGTGGAAGAGCAGAGGGATCTTGGGGTCCGGGTCCATAAGACTCTCAAAACGGCCTCCCAGGTGGAGGATGTGGTTAAGAAAGCTTATGGTGTACTGGCCTTCATTCATCGAGGGATTGAGTTCAGGAGTCAGGAGGTAATGCGGCAGCTTTATAGGACCCTTGTCAGACCACACTTGGAGTACTGTGCGCAGTTCTGGTCGCCTCACTATAGGAAGGACGTGGAAGCTATTGAAAGGGTGCAGAGGAGATTTACACGGATGTTGCCTGGATTGGGAGGCATGCCTTATGAAGACAGGTTGAGGGAGCTGGGACTGTTCTCCCTGGAGAGACGAAGGTTTAGAGGCGACCTGATAGAGGTTTACAAGATGTTGAGAGGAATAGATAGGGTGGACTCTCAGAGACTATTTCCCAGGGCTGAAATGGTCGTGACGAGAGGGCACAGATTTAAGGTGCAGGGAAGCAAGTCCAGAGGGGATGCTAGGGGAAAGTTTTTCACTCAGAGGGTGGTGAGTGAATGGAATCGGCTGCCGGCGGTGGTGGTCGAGGCGAACTCACTGGGGTCTTTTAAAAGACTTCTGGATGAGTATATGGGATCCAATGGGATTGGGGGTTATAGATAGGTCTATGGCTGAGTAGGTTTTGATGTGTTCGGCACAACTTGTGGGCCGAAGGCCTGTTTGTGCTGTAGTGTTCTATGTTCTATTGTGCAATGTAATTCTTAGTGTTCAACAGAGATTTAAAGTTTGATAGTAAGGACAGCACGTGCAGTGGTGCAGCATCCCTCCAGTATTACACTGGAGAGAAGACAGCCTAGACTGTGCATCAAGCATGGCCTTTAGGAATTGGATTGAAACACACCAAACAGGTCCCTTCAAGCCAACAGCAGCAGTGCCATTAAGCATTTATATCACGTCTTTAAAACCTCTCAATGTTCTTTACAACTGGAAGTCAAACTCAGACAGGAAGGATGTTTCAGAACGTGACTGAAGAGGCTGTTAACGAAAATGATATAATGAGATGGATTCAGTTGCCTCTAGTGAACCTACTATGGCTCTGTCGCAGTGCCCTTGCCTTCCTAAACATCCATGAAGCATTTGATTCGCTTTTCTTCTGTGTACATAAGAATGACAACTAACATTTAATCTTTCCCTTGTATGGCAAAGATGTGTTAATATAAAATTGGAGAAGTTATTAGTAATCATGTTGCGAGATTCCTATTATTTTATTGTTGAGTGAATTGAGGTGACAGTGCTAACAGATTCCGATTTTATATATAGGGGTGTTGGTTGGAGAATTCAGTCACACATTATCATTCTTTGTTTTTTGCTGACTGTTCTCTTAATTTCCTTACAGCCAGGCCAATCATTGATGCCGAGCTCAGTCCAAACACAATTGTTGCACGAGCCGGCTTTCCTGGGAAGATTGTTGTTGCAACTTGTACATCTGCCAATGGGAAGCCGCCAGGTATCATCACCTGGGAGACGAAAGTTAATGGGGAGACAATTGTCAAAGAATCTCGAAACCAAAATGGCACTATCACCATGACCAGCCAATACCTGCTGGTCCCATCCAGAGAGGCTCACCGGCAACCACTGACGTGTGTCGTGAATTACCAAATGGACCGCACCACCAAAGTGCTAATGTTAAACGTGCAGTGTGAGTATCCATTATATCATTGTTATTAATGTTCTGAAGACTGAGCTAAAGCATTTTAGTATTCTGCTGTGACTAATGTGTGGGACTTCCCTCATGCCGATCTGCACGTGCACCCCCTACACCTATCTCTGGTGTATCTGCACTCTAATGCCCATGGACAGCACCCTCACTGTGACGCTCAACTCCCTGCTAAGATGAGCTGAATTCCTTGTTGTGCTGCCAAGCGTAGGGAGTTGCCTGAAAACACTTTATACAAAGGATTAGATAGTGGACATGCCGTGGACGAGCAAAGGATAGGCTGAAAAGAAGAACTTTGAAGCGGTTTTTCAAAGTGAGGTAGGTAGTTATCCACTTTTGGTAGAAATAATAGTAGGAGGGATTATTATTTAAAGGGTGAAAAGCTGCAGCATGCTACAGTGCAGAGAGACCTGGGGGTCCTTGTGCACGAATCACAAAAACCTAGTCTGCAGGTTCAGCAAGTGATCAAGAAGGCAAATGGAATATTGGCCTTTATAGCGAGAGGGATAGAATATAAAAGCAGGGACGTCTTGCTTCAACTGTACAAGGTACAACTGTCTTATGAAGAGAGGCTGAGGGATTTGAGGTTGTTTTCGTTAGAAAGGAGGCGGCTAAGAGGGGACCTTATCGAAACATATAAGATGATTAGAGGTTTAGATAGGGTGGACAGTGATAGCCTTTTTCCTAGGATGGAGAAAGCTAACACGAGGGGACACAGCTTTAAATTAAGGGGGGATAGTTATAGGACGGATATCAGAGGTAGGTTCTTTACCCAAAGGGTGGTTCGGGAGTGGAATGCCCTGCCTGCAGCAGTTGTAGATGCGCCAAGTTTGGTGGCGTTTAAGAGGTTAGTTGATAAGTATATGGAAGAGAAGGGAATGGTTTAGTTTGGAGGGGCGTTGCTTTTTATATTGGTCGGCGCAACATCGAAGGCCGAAGGGCCTGTTCTGTGCTGTTATGTTCTATGTTCTAACCGTAGTACTGTGTGCAGTTTTGGTCACCACATTTACGAAAGGATATATTGGCCTTGGAGGGAGTGCAGAGAGGTTTCGCTAGGCTGATACCGGAGATGAGGGGTGTTAGCCTATGAAGAGAGATTGAATAGACTGGGTCTGTACTTGTTGGAGTTTGGAAGACTGAGGGGGGATCATATAGAGACAGATAAGATAATGAAGGGCATAGATAGGGTAGAGGTAGAGAGATTCTTTCTGCTTAAAAAGGATAGCAAAACTAGAGGGCACAGTCTCAAAATAAGTGGGGGAGGCACAGTTTAGATTGAGTAAAGAAGTTCTTCTGCAACTCCGAAGGGTGGTGAGTCTCTGGAATTCTCTGCCCATTGAAGTGGTGGAGGCTACCTTGTTGAATATATTTAAGTCACGGGTAGATAGGTTTCTGATATACAAGGGAATTAAGGGTTATGGGGAGAAAGCGGGAAAGTGGAACTGATCCACTTCAGATTAGTCATGATCTTGTTGAATGGCGGGGCAGGCTTGAAGGGCTAGATGGCCTACTCCTGCTCCTATTTCTTATGTTCTTATGAAAATCAGACTGAACAAAGCAAGAAATTCCAGAAGACGAGAAGGTAGACCTGAACGAGCAGTTACTGGTGATGGGACAGGAACAAGGACACTCACTGTAATTGACTCTGGAATACCTCATGTGCAGTAGACCAGCATGACTCAGTGTAACATAATGTTTTCTCAGGTCTTCCATTAGTGCTCATTAGTTGGAGAATAATAGACCATCATCATCTAATCAACCAAGAGTGGGTCTTGGAAGCAAGGTCAAGTTTACATGTATTTAGTTGTGCTGTCAGCAGATATTTAAAACAAAAATGTTAAATGAAGTAAAATATTTGGGCACTTGGGTTTGATTACAACTGAAACTATCTTTGAATTCTCTATGTTGGTAACATTATTTATCCATGCAGATGAACCTGAGGTTACAGTGGAAGGATTTGATGGGAATTGGTACTTGAACCGGGAAGATGTGCGTCTGACATGTAAAGCAGATGGGAACCCACCTGCAACGAATTATAAGTGGAAGATGTAAGTACACACACTGGAAATATATTGCCAGTCCATTTGTAAAATAATACATTTTGGTTGGTATCTTGGATGGAAAACAAACATCAGAACTAAGCTTTTCAGACAGCTTCTCCACCCACAACACAGCCCATTTTTTTCCCCTTTCAAAGCCTGGTGTGAGTTTTTAGTGTTTACAGATTTTCCTTTCATCTCAGCTGCTTTCTTTGTTTTACCAGGGGCAACTGTCAGAGAGATGTCCCTCTCTAAGTCTATAACTCCCTCCAGCTCTGCAGTTCTCCATCATCTCCGTGCTCCTCTAATTCTGGATTCTTGAGCCAACCCATTTTTCATGATTGCATCCTTGATGGCCATGCCTTCAGCTGCTGGGCCTTAATCTCTTGAATTCTCTTCATACACCTCTCCAACCTGTCTCCTCCATTAAAATGCTTCTTAAAACCAACCGCTTCTTACGTGATTCAGTGTCAAATTTTATTTCGTTCTTGTGAAGCAAATTGGAATGTTTCACTTCATTAAAGGTGCATGTTGGTGTGTCCATCGGGTATCCCCATGGCAAAGGCGTTGTTACCAGGTGCCCCCATGAACAAAGGCAGTGTCAGCAGCAAAATCCTCAGAGTAGGATTGCCTCTCTGGACATACGGTTACACTAACCGATCCATTGCAGTTACGATGAGAGCCATAAATGTTTAGCAGATCCTGTGTGTGAAATTGTTGAAAACTTTTTACTGTTTTTTTTAAATCTTTTGATTCAAAGTTTGTGAGATGGAGTTAATTGTGGAAAGTGCTGGGTTTGTACCAATTTGTTAATGCCTAAGCTCCAAAAAAGCAGCTAACTGTAAACATAGACTATTG
Organism: Sphyrna mokarran; assembly: GCA_024679065.1. Classification (NCBI taxonomy): domain Eukaryota; kingdom Metazoa; phylum Chordata; class Chondrichthyes; order Carcharhiniformes; family Carcharhinidae; genus Sphyrna; species Sphyrna mokarran. The sequence goes on from JAGIQG010000029.1 coordinate 36,167,525, forward strand.
CCCTCCTGCAGTAATGTCCTTCCCCTCACAGCCATCCTTGTATCCTCAATCAGTCATGTCAGTGTCATTGGTGTCTATTGGTGGATTGGTTTGTATTTTGGATGAGCAGTGGGCTAAGACTGCCAAAGCTTGTTGAACTTTTGACATTTATAGCTGTCAGATTCTGGTCTGGATTTAAGGTTGGTCCCAGAGATCATGTTGTATCTGGCTGTGTTACCCAACAACAACTTGCATTTATATGGTGCCTTTAAGGTAGTCAGTGGTCCCCAAGGAGTTTGATGGGAATGTTATAAAACAAAGGTTTGACATAGAACATAGAACGTAGAACACTACAGCACAGAACAGGCCCTTCGGCCTTCGATGTTGTGCCGACCAATATAAAAAGCAATGCCCCTCCAAACTAAACCATTCCCTTCTCTTCCATATACTTATCAACTAACCTCTTAAACGCCACCAAACTTGGCGCATCTACAACCGCTGCAGCAGGGCATTCCACTCCCGAACCACCCTTTGGGTAAAGAACCTGCCTCTGATATCCGTCCTATAACTATCACCCCTTAATTTAAAGCTGTGTCCCCTCGTGCTAGCTTTCTCCATCCTAGGAAAAAGGCTATCACTGCCCATCCTATCTATACCTCTAATCATCTTATATGTTTTGATTAGGTCCCCTCTTAGCCGCCTCCTTTCTAACGAAAACAACCTCAAATCCATCAGCCTCTCTTCATAAGACCTGCCCTCCATACCAGGCAACATCCTGGTAAACCTCCTCTGTACCCTCTCCAATGCCTCCACATCTTTCTTATAATGCGGGGGACCAGAACTGCACACAATACTCCAAGTGCGGCCGCACTAGAGTTTTGTACAGTTGCAACATGACGTTGCGGCTCCGAAATTCAATCCCCCTACCAATAAAAGCTAAGACCCCATATGCCTTCTTAACAACCTTCTCGACTTGACTGCCTACTTTCAGGGATCTATGCACATACACACCAAGATCCCTCTGTTCATCTAGACTATAAGAATCCTACCATTTGCCCTATACTCTACACATTTATTATTTCTGCCATAGTGCATTACCTCCCACTTTTCCACATTAACCTCCATTTGCCACCTCTCGGCCCAGCTCTGCAACTTGTCCAAGTCCCTCTGCAAACTATAACACCCTCTTCACTATCTACCACTCCACCGACTTTAGTGTCATCTGCAAATTTACTAATCCATCCTTCAATACCCTCATCCAGATCATTTATAAAAATTACAAACAGCAGGGGCCCCAAAACAGACCCCTGAGGTACACCACTTGTCACCGAACTACACGATGAATATCTCCCATCAACCACCACCCTCTGTCTTCTATCTGCTAGCCAATTCCTAATCCAATTAGCTAAATCACCCTCTATCCCATACATCTGAATTTTCTGCAGAAGTCTTCCATGGGCCACCTTATCAAACGCCTTACTAAAGTCCATATATACCACATCAACCGCCTTACCCCCATCCACCTCCTTAGTCACTTTTTCAAAAAACGCAATGAGGTTAGTAAGGCACGACCTACCCTTCACAAAACCATGCTGACTATCTCCAATCAATTCATTACTCTCTAAATAACTATAAATCCTATCCCTAATTATTCTCTCCAACACTCTGCCCACCACAGAAGTAAGACTCACTGGCCTATAATTCCCTGGAAGGTCTCTCTTCCCCTTCTTGAACAACGGGACCACATTCGCTATCCTCCAGTCCTCCGGAACCACACCTGTAACCAACGACGACCTGAAGATCAGAGCCCGAGGCTCTGCAATCTCCCCTCTTGCCTCCCAGAGAATCGTAGGGTAAATCCCGTCCGGCCCAGGGGACTTATCCAACTTCAAACCCTCGAGAATATCTAGCACATCCTCCCTATGTGACACATGGTGTCATATAAGGAGGTATCAAGACAGATAACTAATGGGTAGGTTTGAGTTTGAGGAGAAAGGCTTAAGAATGAATTCCACAGCTTAATGTCGAGGAAGCGAAAGGCCTGACCCTCAACAATGGAGCAATTAAAAATGAGATGGTCAGGTTGCCAATCTCATCTGGATTATCCTCAGTAATCTTCTGTCCTTAGGATTGTTCTGTAGTGAAGGACTATTTTTAATGGTTATTGTAATGCATTTTCATTGGTGATAGTAGTGGGACAGGGTACCAGTTGTCACAACATTGATGGGGGCAGTACCCAGTTCAAAGGATGCCCATCCTTTATTCAGTATCTGCGTGGCTGAGGTGGCAGTTGGCACAACTGATTAGGGTGAGGTCAGGCATGTCAGAGCAAGAAACACAGCATGGCAATACAGGGCTGAATTGAAGGAAGAGATTAGGAAGCGTGAAAAACTCGTTATAAATAGGTCAGGAAATGAAAATGATATTTAAATGAGTGAATATGTACTGCCTTGACAAGACCGGATGAGCAAGTGTGGGCAACTCCTCAATGTTTGATTTGACTTTATTTAGAACTTGCCCAGATTTTGTTTATTTTTATGTTGAAATATCAAGTGCAATGCGACTCAAAACTCGTGCTACAATGCTCACTGCACTTGAGTTTCACTTGAGCAACATTGGGTTTCACTGGGCAATGTCACCTTTACGGCAGTTTCAGTGTTTATGGAAACAAGCACATTTAACCACTCGGGCCATGAGTGGCAGTGGGAGGATGTATTTGTGCATGTGTTTTTAACTGAAAACTGTAGCCTCTTCAGCCCCAAACAGATCCTGTGATAATGATTCACTTATTCTACTACAAATTATTTGGGTGGTTGTTTCAGCTTTTGTGGATGTTTTTTGGGTCAGGCTGCCAGGCTTGATGGTCACTTTAATCAGCTGTTGTGATCTCGCACTGCAGCTTAATTAACAGAAACATTTTATTAAAATGTTCAAAGAACTGTTTTATCTTTGAATGTATCTGTGCAGGTGGATGATAGGTCAAGTACCTTTTAATCAGCTTCTAACCCCCTGAAGTTCCATCTGTTCCAACAAATGATGGAAGTAAATTGCAATTGTGAGCAGGCAGAAGTAACATGTTTATTAGAAAATCAAAGCATCCAGAGGTGAAACAGTTGTGGATGGAAAAATATTATTGGGGGTTTAAGTGGAACAAGTTTTTGTTGTCCTTTCTCTGTGTTTCATTAGTAGTTAATGCTGAGTTTTTAAGTGAATGAGGATTTAATGGATAGATTCAGTGGCAGATGTGACATGCAGGGTTGGATTCAGCAATAACTGCGTTGAGTCAGAACATGCCAGTGTGATCTAACTAAGGTTGGCAGCTTGATCCAATTCCCGGTGAGCCTAAATTGAATTCAAATGGTTGTTTCTGGCAAGGATTTGAATGTTATATTAATCTCATGTTAGCTGCTCATGCAACATTGGATCAGTTACACCAATAATGCCAAGAATTGTAATAATAAAAATACATCCCCCCCAACTCCTACTTCAGTAAAATAATGGAAATTCACAGCCTTTTCTGGGACTCTAGTAACCTGTTGAGGGTTTATTAGTTGGGAATGATCTATTTCACAGGATGTGTTGGGATTTGATTGTTTTTTGGTCATTTAGAAATAGTGTTATTTGTTCATCAGTCAGAGGTGTGATTTGGAATCATGCTTTAGGAGATGGCCCATTGAGACCAACCCAATTAGTCCCAGTCCTTCTCTTCCGCTACATCCCTGCATTTCTTTCTGTTTCAAGTACTTAACCAATCTTGTTCGGAACATAACTATCAAATTTGTATTCAGTACCCTATCAGGCAGTATGTTTCAAATCTTATTCATTGCATTAAAGTGTTTCTTATTTATTCATGGGACATGTGCATTGCTGGCTGGCTAGCATGTATTGCCCAACTGTGGTTGCCCTTCAACTGAATGACTTACAAGGCCACTTCCAAGGACAGTTGAAAATCAGTTATTGTGGTTCTGGAATCATATGTAGGCCAGACCGGATAAGAATGGCAGATTTCCTTCCTTAAATGACATTAATGAACCAAATGAGTTTTTCCAACAATCGACAATGGTTCTTGGTCATTATTAGATTCTTAATTACAGATATTTTTTATTGAATTCAAATACCATCAGCTGCAGTGGCGGGATTTAAGCCCAAGTCCCCAGAACATCAGCTGAGTTTCTGGATTAATAATCTAGCAATAATACCACTAAGCCATCCCCTCTCCTCTGGTTCTTTGCCAGCCAATTTCTCTACTAGAATTCTCTATTTTTGTTCACCTCACCACTACTGCCAGTGAGAACAGAGAATTTGACACTCAGCCAAAACTCCATTCCTGGCAACAGATCCAAACAATCCTGGCCCCGGCAAAGTCAGAGAATTCTGGCCATTATCTACCTTTCTGCCATTCCAATTATTTCTGTTCACTTTAAACACCTCTGTTAAATCCCTGCTCTAAGTCAAGCTACTCCAGTTTATCCATGTAACTATTCCCACTGTCCTGAATTATTCCAATAAATTCTTCTGTCTTGACCAGCAGAATTCCATTTTGTTCTGTAATCGGCCCCACTGTTTCTCTTACAGCCCTTTCACTGATAATATTCTTATAGAAGATCTTTGCATTCCCTTTCTTGTTCTGTATCAATCTAATCCTCTACTCCCTCTCTATTACTTCTCCAGTATCCTCCTGTTTGCTCCATCCAGTGGCATCAGCATATTGATTTCTTCATATTTTCTTTTGCTGCTCTGATTCATTAACGTTTTTGAATGAGCAGATTCCAGATGTTGTTGTTAAGTAAGTTAGCTCGACAAACCAAATTACTCATCACAAATTACCATGTGGTTGGGTTGGCTTGATAACCGAAACTCTGAAGGCATAGTTCAAATTAATTGGAATTCTCATAGCCTGGTTGCAAGATTCAGCTAAGGGGTTTAGAAAGGAACAGTCATTGGAAACTGCACTGAACAAATGTTTTGGAATAAGATTATTACTCAACAGTTTCAGAAAAAAGGGCCAACAGAACTGTTAGGTGCATTGTCTTTTCCTCACCCTGTTCTTTGCCCAAATTTAATTTTCTTTTCCCTCTTCAGATTGTTGGGGAGGGAACATTAATTAGTTATTTCACTGTGAGGTTCAGTTATACATGGACTAAAAGTACTGTGCTTTCCTTCATCAATGAGCCTTAATGCTAACCTCCAAGGCTTCAGTTCTGTATATCACAGAATCACAGAATTGTTACAGTGCAGTCATGTCTATGCAGGCAATTTGCCTAGTGCCATTCTTCCATGTCCTTCCTTTTTAGGTAACTATCTAATTCCATCTTGAATGCCTTGATTGAACCTTCCCATGCCACAACTTCATTCCAGAATCTAATCCTCAGTGTGTGAAAATGACTCTCATGAATCTTTTCTTCACTTTTCATATCTTTCCTAAACTGTGGCACTAAGAACAGCACACAACACTTCAGCTGAAACCAAACCAATGCTCTATACAAGTTTAACATAACATCCTTGCTTTTATATTTGTAACACCTCGGGAAATTGTATGTTTTGATAATCATCCTGTCCTGCCACCTTCAATGATTTATGCACACGTACACCCATGTTCCTTTGTTCCAGCGTGTCTTTAGAATTGTACATTTTGTTTTATATTGTCTCTTCATGTTCTTCCTACCAAAAGTATTCCACTTCTTGCCTTTCTGCATTGTTTTGTCTGCAGCTTGTCCACTTCTCTGGACGAAATTTTATTTTTAAAAAGTAGAACATAGAACATTACAGCACAGAACAGGCCCTTCAGCCTTCGATGTTGCACCGACCAATTAGGAAAAAGCAATGGCCCTCTAACCTAAACCATTCCCTTTTCATCCATAAACTTATCTACTAACCTCTTAAACGCCACCAAACTTGGCGCATCTACAACTGCAGCAGGCAGGGCATTCCATACCCTTAACACCCTCTGGGTAAAGAACCTACCTCTGACATCCGTCCTATAACTACCACCCCTTAATTTAAAGCTATGTCCCTTCGTGCTAGCTTTCTCCATCCTAGGAAAAAGGCTATCACTGTCCACCCTATCTAAACCTCTAATCATCTTATATGTTTCAATAAGGTCTCCTCTTAGCCGCCTCCTTTCTAACGAAAACAACCTCAAATCCTTCAGCCTCTCTTCATAAGACCTGCCCTCCATACCAGGCAACATCCTGGTAAACCTCCTCTGTACCCTCTCCGATGCCTCCACATCTTTCTTATAATGTGGGGACCAGAACTGCACACGATACTCCAAGTGCGGCCGCTCTAGAGTTTTGTACAGTTGCAACATGACGTTGCGGCTCCGAAATTCAATCCCCCTACCAATAAAAGCTAAGACTCCGTATGCCTTCTTAACAACCTTATCGACTTGTTTGCCAACTTTCAGGAATCTATTAACATATACACCAAGATCCCTCTGTTCATCAACATTATTGAGAGTCCTACCATTAGCCCTATACTCTACACATTTGTCATTCCTGCCAAAGTGAATTACCTCACACCTTTCCACATTAAACTCCATTTGCCACCTCTCGGCCCAGCTCTGCAACTTGTCCAAGTCTCTCTGCAAACTAGACCACCCCTCTTCACTATCTACCACTCCTCCGACTTTGGTGTCATCCGCAAATTTACTAATCCATCCTTCAATACCCTCATCCAGATCATTTATAAAAATTACAAACAGCAGGGGCCCCAAAACAGATCCCTGAGGTACTCCACTTGTAACCGAACTCCACGATGAATATCTTCCATCAGCCACTACCCTCTGTCTTCTATCTGCTAGCCAATTCCTAACCCAATTAGCTAAATCACCCTCAATCCCATACATCTGTATTTTCTGCAGAAGACTTCCATGGGCCACCTTATCGAACGCCTTAGTAAAGTCCATATATACCACATCAACTGCCTTACCCCCATCCACCTCTTTGGTCACTTTTTCAAAAAACTCAATAAGGTTAGTAAGGGAGGACCTACCCTTCACAAAACCATGCTGACTATCCCCAATCAATTCATTTCTCTCTGAATAACTATAAATCCTATCCCTAATAATTCTCTCCAATACTTTGCCCACAACAGAAGTAAGACTCACCGGCCTATAATTCCCCGGAAATTCTCTCTTCCCCTTCTTGAACAATGGGACCACATTTGCTATCCTTCAGTCTTCCGGCACTATACCCGTAACCAACGACGACCTGAAGATCAGAGCCAGAGGCTCTGCAATCGCCTCTCTCGCCTCCCAGAGAATCCTAGGGTAAATGGCAGTATGTTGTCTCTGGCGAGGGGAGTGTGGTGTCTGAGGGGTTCCCCTCACCACCCTCAATCAGAAAGACAGGACCGCTTTCCACTACCACCATCCCCTCCCCCACCCTGTTCAATACAGACTCTCAATCAAATTTCAATGAATTCCCCCTCCATGAGGCACTCACTGGGACCAACCTGTGCCAAGGAGTAATGCCAGGGGGCAGTGCCTGGCCATGTCCCTCACCCTGGGGGTGCTATATTCATCTTTACACCACCCCCCCCCCCTCCCCCCACCCTGTGAGGACCCCCATAATATTTCACATCTAAATGACGTGTAACGTCACTCTAGTGTCTACTGAAAATCTGGTTTGGCGGTGGGATTGGGGTGTGAGGGGGGGTGCAGGGAGATTGCTCACTAATGTATTAGTGAGCAATTATTAAAATTAACTTTCCATGGACCTGCAGTGTGTTTCACGCCATTCTACCAGGGAGGGGCTGGGAAGATTGGAACTTGAAAAGTGGCCGGCGTGGTTTTGAACGTCTTCTGCCATTCCCACAGACGAGGAGTGCAGGCTCAAAATCACGCCCTTGATGTCTTTTTGAAGTTTTATCCACCTTGCACTTCATAATACTTCCAAGTTTTAAAGAACAAAGAGCAAAAAACAAGGAACAATACAGCACAGGAACAAGCTCTTCTAAGCCTGTGCCAATCATAATGCCCTAACTAAATTGAAGAACAACCTTTTGCCCTTACTCAGTCAATATCCTGGTACTCCCTATTTATGTACCCATTGGAATGCCTCTGAAATGTTCTATTGTGCCTGTTTCCATTACCACTTCTTGCAGCACATTCCAGGCACCCACAACTCTCGGCATGAAAAACTTGACCCACACATCTCCCTTAAACTTTCCCCCTCGTCTTGAGCCTGTGCCCCTTCATAGCCTCTGACTATCTTCCCTGTCTATGCCTCTCATAATTTTGTAGACAATCAGGTCTCCTCTCAGCCTCCGTCTTTCCAGTGAAATCAATCCTAGTTTATTCAGCCTCTCCCTCATAGTCAGCACCCTCAAGACCAGGCAACATCCTGGTGAACCTTCTTGGCTGTCTCTCCAAAGCTTCCACATCCTTCTGGTAGTGTGGCGATCAGAACTTCACGCAGTACTTCAAATGCAGCCTAACCAAGGTTTTATATAACTATAACATGATTTCCTAACTCTTGTACTGAGTGCGCCGGTCGGTGAAAGCAAGCACGCCATATACCTTCTTAGTCATCTTGGCCACCTATGTTGCCACTTTTAGGGACCTGCACACTCAGATCTTCTGTATGTTAAAGTTCTTGATGGTTCTGTTATTTACAGAAGAAGTCTCACCTAAATTTGATCCTCTAAAATGCATTACCTCACATTTGTTTGGATTAAACTCCATCTGCCATTTCTGTGCCCAAGTCTCCAAACTATCTATATTCTGTTATATCCTCTGACAGTCCCCAGAACTATTTGAATTTACTTCTTTACCTTGGATGTCACAGTAGCATAGTTGTAGTACTGCTGCTTCACAGCTTCAGGGACCTGGGTTCAATTCCTGGCTCGGGTCACTGTCTATGTGGAGTTTGCATATTGTCCCCATGTTCTCCGGTTTCCTCCCACAGTCCAAAGATGTGCGGGTTAGGTTGATTGGCCAAGCTAAGAAATTGCCCTTAGTGTCCTGGGATGCATAGGTTAGAGGGATTAGTGGGTAAAATATGTAGGGATATGGGTGGGATTGTGTTCGGTGCAGACTCATAGGCCAAAGGGCTCTCTGTCTGCACTGTAGGGTTCTATGATTCTATGAATATTTCCAGTTACCATTCATCTGAGCATGTGAGATTGAAGTGATGTTTTACGATATGTGGAACAGTTTTGAGCTAGGTTGATTGAAATGCTCAAACCTATGTTGGCATCACTGTGTATGTGAAAGAACTGGATGTTTGAGGCATTCTTACCAGCCTGTCTTCCATTGATTTATTTTTAATCACAATGTGGAACCTTGGGTTTAGTGAATGCGTTTAGATAACAAAGACATCTATGTCAGACTCCTATTTATTGACTACAGCTCAGCCTTAACCCTATTATTCCCACAAAACTCATCTCCTAACTCTGTGGCATGGGCCTCAGCTTCTTTCTCTGCATCTCAATCCTGAACTTTCTAACCCACAGACCACAATCAGTAAGGATAGGCAACAACACCTTCTCCACGATCATCCTCAACACTGGTGCCCCACAAGGCTGTGTTCTCAGCCCTCTACTACACTCCTTATACACCTATGACTGTGTGGCCAAATTCCCCTCCAATTCAGTTTTCAAGTTTGCTGACATCACCACTGTAGTGGATCAGATCTCAAACAATTGCATGACAGAGTTCAGGAATGAAAGAGAATCTGGTGAACTGGTGCTGCAACAATAATCTCTCCCTCAGTGTCAACAAAATGAAGGAGATTGTTGTTGACTTCAAAAAGTGTAGAGGATTCTTTGATTTGATTTATTATTGTCACATGTATTAACATACAGTGAAAAGAATTGTTTCTTGCACACTATACAGACAGAACATACTATTCATAGAGAACAAAACAGGAGAGTGCAGAATGTCATAGCTAGGGTGTAAGGAAAGATCAACTTAATACAAGGTAAGTCCATTCAAAAGTCTAACAGCAGCAAGGAAGAAGCCGATCTTGAGTCGGTTGGTACGTGACCTCCGACTTTGGTAGCTTTTTCCCAAAGGGAGAAGGTGGAAGAGAGAATGTCTGGGGTGCGTGGGTCCTTAATCCTCCTGAAACTAGGTCAGTTTAGCATTTAGGAGAACAAGTGGGCTGTGGGGAAAAAACTCGAGCACCTGAAAGAAATCCACACAGGCATGGGGAGAACATGCAACGGAGACAAAGTGGAAAGGGTCAAGAGTTTCAAGTTTTTAGTTCACTGACAACCTGTCCTGGTCCCCTATGCTGACACTATTGTTAGAAAAGCCCACCAATACCTCTACTTTCTCAAAAGACAAAGGACAATGGCATGTCAGCCACGATCCTCACCAATTTTTATAGATGTACCATAAAAAGCATTCTTTCTCATTATATCACAGCTTGGTATGGCTCCTGCTCTGCCCAAACAAGAAAGTACAAAAGGTTGAGTGTAGCCCAATCCATCACACAAATCAGTCTCCCATCCATTGACTCTTTCTTCACTTCCTGCTGCCTCAGCAAAGCAGCCAGCATAATTAAGGACCCCAGGCGTCCCGCACATTCTCTTTTCCACCTTCTTCTATCGGGAAAAACATATATAAGTCTGAGGTCACGTATCAATCGACTGAATAACAGCTTCTTCCGCTGTCATCAGACTTCTGAATGGACATATCTTGCATTAATTTGATCTTTCTCTACACCCTAGCAATGACTGGAACATACATTCTGTACTCTCTCATTTCCTTCTCCATGAATGATATGCTTTGCCTGTATAATGTGCAAGAAACACTACACTATATGCTAATAAATGTGACAATAGTAAATGCTAAATTGCCATTCCTCCTGGAACTACGGTCAGACTAAATATGCGGTGTTACAAGGATAGGGTGAGATTGTTGTCAGTGCAGGTGTGATGGGCCGAATGGCCTCGTGTACTGTAAGGATTTTATTATCTAATAAGTCAAATCAACTCTATTCAACTGAGCATTAGACAGTGAATAATGAAGGAAGAAATAAAACTGACTTTTAATGACCAAAAGCAGTTTGACTGTCTCCCAATCTGTATGATGTCTGTGTACATTATCTCTGTATTTATAAAATCTCTACAGGTGCATAAAGAGGTCATTCGGCCTTTCGAGTCTGCACCGACTCTCTGAAAGAGTATCCCACCCAGGTCCTCCCCCTCCCATAACACCACACATTTTCCATGGCTGACCCACCTAACCTGCACATCTTTGGACTGTGAGAGGAAACTGGAGCACCTGAAGGAAATCCGGACAGGCATGGGGAGTATGTGAAAACCCCATAAGGTTGGAATCAAATCCAGGTCCCTGACGCTGTGAGGCAGCAAGCAGCACTAGCCACTGTGCCATCGTGCATTCAATTTCCTATCTGTTGTATAAGACAACCCTGCATATTGAGGTTAATGGCAGATTTCTAGTCTGTTAGTGAGTGAGCTGTTGACAGAGCCTCAACAAAAATCAGGAGGTGGCTTTCACAATATTGCACTTTTATCTGGGAACTGTACTTGTTCAAAATATGCTCTCTGCTGTCCAAATCCATTCATTTGTTTTCCATAACCTTGTATCTCCTGAGGTCAGGTGATTGTTGTCATTTTTAAAAACCACATTTCCTTGCTGCAGCTGCATCACCCAATCAGCAAATTGACTCATTGTTCATAATGGAAGCAGTGGGCAAGGGCATGCATACCTTTGAGACGTAAATTAACTGTGTGGGTATTATCCAAATGAACAGATGTGTGTTACACAGGAGCTTTAGTTGTTTGGTTGGACAGGGTTTGTAGGAGGAGGAAGGTTTTGTGGGAGGGGCAAAGTTGATATTTTCTGAGATTTGGACTGTGAGTGGACGATTCTTCCGGCCCATTGCACTGCCAGGAGACATCAGCGGAGGCCATTTCACATACTTCCCAATGGGCGCCATGACCTCCACAAGTCCCCCAGGCAGAGATTGCCAGAAATTGGCATGGAGCTGATTGCAATATGAAAATTATGATTTCCATTTGACTGGCAGGACTGGGATTGAAGTCTTCATGCCTGCGAGAGTCTCCACACACTGCTGCCAACTCCTGCCCTGCCCCAGACCAAAGTGTTCCTTCCAGCAGGGTTTGCTATTGCTCTCCCTCCAACAGGGAACAGGCCGCCAACCACACTGTAAGGAAAAGGGACCATTAAGGCCCTCCAGGACTGCCAACCTGGCTCTGTCCATGGGGCAAACTGGCACCTTGGCACTACTCACCAGGTATCAGGCAGTGTGAAGGGATAGGGCCACAAGGTCCACGGTCTATGGAGACAATCAGTGGGAATGGGGGGAACCCAGTGCCACTCTGTATTGGGATCGCAGGCAGAGGGAGAGAAGAGGTGATCAGGGCCGGCCATTCTGCAGGGGTGGGGCGTGGTATTGAGGTCATTGGAGGGCTGTCTGGGTAGGCCGAGGTGAGGGAGGTTAGTGGACGTAAAGGCTGACTCAGTATTGTCTGGGAGTCAGTAGTCAGGGGGTGACGGATGGAGAAAGTAGGCTGGTCAGCAATGGGGTGATAACAGGCTGGCCAGTGATATGGGGCCACTGCACACGTGTGATCTCCATGCTAACGGAATGGTGCATATGCAATGACTCACTCAGTACTATGCTGCCAGCCTCTTGCGCAAGAATAGACCCCACCCCTGCTTTCCAGAGTGAATCATGCCAGGACACTCTGTGATAGTGTCGAAGATTCATTCTGGAAATAACGCTAAAAAAACTAGCAGGATTTATTCCCTCTTTCCCACAAATTGGAGACTTAGATTTTTTTTGGGAGGTTTCCTGCCTGGATGCTTAATCACAAACTCTCAAAGTGGAGCCTTTGATCTGTGTCAATCTATTGTTTTGAAAACTAGCAATTCAGTTGTTATTACCCATATACATGTTGGATCAATTTGTCAACGTGTTTCTATTTATAGGCAATCTCCCAAATATATGGTACCCTGTTCCGATTCTGCTATTAACCCGGAACAATAGCAGAGTAAAAACTTGTCAGGTAGTAGTTTTAAACGGCTGGAAATGGATCAGCCATTATTTGTAGACAGTTCCTAATACTTAATACTATTGACTACAATGGAATTAAATCGCAGGTGCAGTGTTTAACTGGCAGTTGGTCTAAAGCCACCCATCTTGGGCCACTGTTTGCTGTACTTCCCTGAAGATCTGAATTACGATGGTTGGGCACTGAGTGCGGTTTCATCTTTCACTGGGTGTGCTTCCTGCATATTAGCTCTGCAGCTTTAGACGTAAATAAACACCAATTGCACCAGCTTCAGTCAGGATTCTTTAGCTAAATTCCTGAGGTGGTCTCCTTGTTCCAAGACCAGTGATACAACACAAATGCAGTTTAGTTTTTAGTTATCTCTAATGGTGCATTACATAATGAAGGGATGCAGGATTTCTTTTGCTGTAATATTATTCAGAACACTAGCCTCTTATGACATTGCCATGTGACCTTGTTTTTGGTCTGTCTATCTTTGCACAGGAGATCTTTCACAACAGTTTTTGTCAATACAAAACTCCAAGTTTAATATCTTTAACTGCACCCAGGCCAAGTGCCAGATTGTGAGTGATTGGATAGGGCTTAACTGTGATTGTGATGATGGGAGAAACAGAATTCATCCTGACAATTAATCGGCTTTTCAGCACTCTGAGCTTATTCATCGCTTGCCTGTCAGTGCAGAATTGCACACAATAACAGTCAGATTTCAACGCAGCAGTGTTAAAGGGTTTGAGTTTTATGAGCTCAGAGGCACCTGCAGCCATTGCCAATCAGCAGTTGCAATTAGTATAGCAATAAAGTGGAAAGGCTTGTCATCAGAACAACAACACTGCACCTTGATTCACTTTTATCTTTTGGGACATTGTCATTTCAGATATTGTACGCTGTAGAGGCTGGAAGCAGAGAAGCTTTCTACTTTTGGATTAGGAGTGTGTGTCTAGTGTTAACAGTGCCATGAGCTGTTGCACAGGCCGAACAATTTCAGGTTTAAATAATATGCTGTGCTGCATTTATTGTTTTTCATTCGGATGCCATTAGTGATCTATGCACCACAGACAAAGAACAGAAAATTAGCCAGGATTTCTGTTTCGCTGCTGTTCAGGAAAGGTTGTAAAGACAATGCCAACAAATGCAGAGCAGTTAGCTTCACGTCAACGACGGCTAATCTTCTGAAAATAATTATTTGGAACAGAATTAACCATAGAATCCGTTAGAATGCCTCCAGCGCAGAAGGAGGTCATTCGACCCATCGACTCTGCATTGACCACAATCATGATGTAGAGATGCTGGTGTTGGACTGAAGTAAACACGTAAGAAGTCTGACAACACTAGTTTTAAATCCAACCAATTTATTTGATAGTAAATAAAATTTGATGCTATCAAATAAATTGGTTGGATTTAAAACTAGTGTTGTCAGACTTCTTACTGTGTTGACCACAGTCATAAAGGCCCTATTCCCATAATCCCATATATTTACCCTGCTAATAATTCCTTGACACAAGGACCAATTTGACACAGCCAGTCAACTAATACATACATCTTTGAAGTATGGAAGGAAATCAGAGCACCTGGAAGAAACCCACACAGACACGGGGAGAATATGCAAACTCCGCGCAGTGTGATCCAAGGCCAGAATTGAACACAGGCTCCTGTGAGGCAGCAGTGCTAACCACTGTGCCACCGTGCCACCTACAATTAGTAGTCACATGGGAAATGTGGGTTGATAAGGAAGAAATAGCATGGATTCCTAACGGGGAAATCATGTTTAAGAAACTTGTCAGAGTTTTTGAGGACATAACAGAAAGGATTGAGGAGGGTAATGTTGGTGTATGTGGACATGATATTTGATCGAGTACCATACTCTTTGAATTGCTGTTCCTGATACATATTAATGATCTAGGTCTTGGTTTGCAGAATGCAGTTTTGAAGTATGCGGATGATCCAAAATTTGAAAGTATTATGAACTGAAGAGTACAGATAAGTTGATGTGCTGGCAGATGGTTCGATGTGGATATGTGTGAGGTGATGCATTTTGGTAGGAAAAACATGGGAGCACAGTGGAAACAGAGGAGGCTGTTTCCAGGGCTTCCTGATGGACGCCATGGTCTCTGCGCATCTCCAGCCATATAATTTATAACTGTATAATTTATTCAAATGTGCACTTTAAAACAATTTGACTGAAATCTCCAAGCTTGCTAGCCTCCCACCAACCACCCCCTCTCCCTGCCAGGAATGTTTCACTCCAGCAGAGTTTACAACAGATCCTGATGAACAGGAGCTGATAGCCCAACACTGTTAGAGTGAAGGGGGGTCCATCAGAGCCCCACAGGAGGTTGTGGGTAAGGAGGTGAGGGGTGCCCCGGGTATTGCCAGCCTGGCTGCTGGCACTGCCGAAGGAGCAAAGCACTAAGGCCCAGGGGGCACTTTGGCACTGCCCACTGGGCATTGGGCAGTGCTGGGGGTGAGGCCTAATGGGAGGGCAGGCTGTTGAGTAAGATTGGTGAGAGGAGTTCCGCTGCCATTCTGCAGTCTGCCTGGATGATAGAGGGAGCGATCAGGGTTGGCTGATGAGGTGGGGAGGATCTGCCAGTGGGGGGATATCAAGATGGGTAGGGGGGACGGAGTGTTGAGGCTGGCCTGGACACATCTGGGGAGCCAGTGACCTGGCCGTGGGGAGGGGTCAGTAAGCCAGTGTGCGGGGAGGGTGGGGCTGGCCAGCTATTGAGAGAGCAGCAGGCAGGGGCTACTGCACATGCACGAATCACAGCACTGACAGATCAGCACAGCACTGACAGATCAGCACATCACTGACTCATTCAGCATTATGCTGATGATCTCTCCAGTGGGAATAGGCCCCGCCCACTGATTTTCAGCATGATTCACTCTTGTGCACTCTGCAGTGCAATGAAGGTGGAAGATTCATTTTGAAACACTCACTGAAAATAGCTGGCAGGATTTACTCCAGTTTTTCCATGAATTTGAGACTTAGAATTTTTTTGGGAGAATCTCTCCAAAGGAGAGACCATATAAAGTATGAAATTATTAAGAGTGCAGTTGCAGAGGACCTAGTTGTAGATATGCATAAGTCATTTAAGGTGGCAGGACAGGTGGAGAGAGCAGTTATAACCTGGAGTTTATTAATATGAGTAGAAGAGCAAGGATGTTATGCTGAACTTATAGAAGATGTTGATGAAACCTTAGTGGGGTATTTGTGTCCAGCTTTGGGTGCCACAGGAAGTGCAATATTCCCATCTTTCACGTCCATTGTTTACAGAATTATAGTGAACCAACAGAAGGCCCGATCCTGAGGAGGAGAAAGTAAAGAGTATGATGAGTATTTGCAGGGTTAAAAATCTGATTAGAGTTGAACAGGATGTAGCTGCTAAGCGCTTGTTTCTGCCTGAGCAAGCACTGGGGAAGTCACTGTGACTCCCTAAAAACATCTAAACAATCATAAACTCTTAACAATTCATTACGAAAAAGAGAGAATCACAAAAGTCTCTTAGCATGACCTTTCGCCACTCTACCCCAGTCAGATAAACGTGGGAAGCAAACTCCAAGAGGAGGCTTAATTCAAATCAGGTAGCAACTAAAGCATTAAATTCTTTCTATTCACCTATCTTGTATACAGCCATTAGAAGTTAGAGTCTCGACATGCCTGTTTTGTATTGAGACGTTTGAAAGATTTCAGAGCACTGCTATCAAAGTTTTAACTCTACTTTGAAAATTTTCTGTTTAATACTTGGAAATTTTGTGGACAGAAAACAAGTGCAAGAACTGCTTTAAAAGCAGTATGTTTATCATTTGTTTAGAAACTGACACAAAGCAGATTCTCTGGTGACAATACAATGGTGTAGAGATGCTGGCGTTGGACTGGGGTGAACACAGTAAGAGGTCTGACAACACCAGGTTTAAGTCCAACCAATTTATTTGATAGTAAACTCATACAAGCTTTCGAGGCTCTGCTCTTCGTCAGGTGACCTGACGAAGAGCAGAGCCTTGAAAACTTGTGTGAGTTTACTATCAAATACATCGATTGAACTTAAACCTGGTGTTGTCAGACTTCTTACTGTGACAATACAATGGCACAGCGATTAGCACTGCTACCTCACATCACTAGGAGTCTGCACATTCTACCGGTGTCTGCGTGGGTTTCCTCCAGGTGCTCCGGTTTCCTCCCACAACCCGAAAGATGTGCTTTTTTAGGTGCATTGACCTGAACAGCCGCTGGAGTATGGCAACTAGGGGATTTTCACAGTAACTTCATGGCAGTGTTAATGTAAGCTTACTTGAGACTAATAAATGAACTTTACTGTAAAATAAAGTGACTCTGTACAAACTTTATCTTAATGAAGTATTTGAAATTTATCCTTTAACTTTGTTTTGAGAAGTAACTGAATGCAGGCAGCTGGATTATTCCTGCAAGAAGGAGACTGAACACTGAACAGGCCCAAACTCTGCTCAAGTGTTTCTGAAATGCAAACTTATGGGTACCATTACTGTTGTGGCCTGGTATCTCCCTGATTCTCTTTGGGGTAGCAGAGTGGTTAGCACTGCTGCCTCACAGTGCCATGGACCCAGAATTCAATTTCGGCCTTGGATCACTGTCTGTGCAGAGTTTGCACGTTCTCCCTATGTCTGTGTTTCCTCTGAGAGCTCTGGTTTCCTCCCACAGCCTAAAATGATGGTTGGATTAGATTGATTGGCCAGGCTAAATTGATCCTAGTGTCAGGAGATTAGCAGGGTAAATGTGTGGGTCGCAGGAATAGAGTCTGGGTGGGATTGTGGTTGGTGCAGACTTGATGGGTCGAATGGCCTCCTTCTGCAGTGTAGGGATTCTATGATTTTGTGATGGTGCACTGTAATATACTGTATTTTGGCTTTTTCACATGCTGCTAGTTTCCTTGACTGTTGTATCACTTGTTGCTAATTTTGTTGGTCAATGAATAGGCTATCTCTTCCAAATTTAAGACCTGGTATCACAGATGGAAGATCACTTGGTGCGATTCACCCCACTGTGTCACCATCAGAGGAAGGAATCATTAATCTGTTTTGTCTCAGCTAAATTTAACCTTGTGTGCCTCGGATGAAAAGCCACCGTTCTAATGCTCTGCAAGCTTTGATCTTTGTTTAAATTACCATGTGTTTATTTTTATAGGTTAAATGGCTCATTGCCTGTAAATGTGGAACCACAGAACACCACGTTGCTCTTCAAAGGGACAGTGACCCATGAGCTTGCAGGGACATATGTCTGTGAAGCTACAAATGCAATTGGCACACGGTCAGGTCTGGTTGAAGTCAACATCACAGGTAGGACAGAGCCTGGGGGAAATCCTTTATTAACAAAAGCTTTGCTAATCTGAAACCTGCTATCTTTGCAGTAACGGGAATTGCATGATTGGTGTGTGGAGCCATGTTCTCAATGCTTCCTCTCTGATTCTAAATGCCTCATTGTTCTCACCTCTTCTCTGTCAGTGAGCAGTTCTCACCTTAGTTTAATTTGACAAATCCAACTTTCATGCAAGAATGTGTCATCAACTTACAGTTTATAAGGAGATGGAAGAGGACCAGTTGTAAGAATTAAAAAGTATAAAGTGAGACATCCTGCCTTGTACAGATTATAGCTGCATTTACACTAATAGAGCAGTGCAGTGGGCTTAGGGTGTCAGGGATATGTCCTTCATTTTCAATTAGTTGTCATGCTGAATGACAGACAGGAGAATATGACCATTGGTCTTCATCCTTTGATCAGATTAGAGATTAGAAATAAGGATATAAATATGCTATTGTCATGGAAGAAGGTGTAAATTCAAAATTGGGGTTCTCCAAACAGATTCTGATATTCACTGGATTGTCAGATTTACAATGGGAGGGAGCACTTTGTCAACATTGAAAAGCACGATCAGGGAGCGGGGGAGTGGAATGGAGAGAGAACTCTATTCTGTATGATGTAGAAGGGAGTGAACTAAACTGTTAGGCTTGTTGGTGTATAAGAATGTTTCAAGGAGCTGGATTGATTTGACAGATTCTATCCTCAGAACTTCATCTGTGAGATCACCAGGAAGTGGCGTGTTAATTACTGAAGGTTGTGGAAGTTAATTGCCATTTGATTGGGGTTCGGGGTTGGGTGCAGAATGCACTGTTCAATAGATTCATGTTTCCAGTGGTTTGTGGACTATCCAAGTTATAAAAATTTATCTCCAATTATTACAGTATAATTCCATTTCATTCAATATCAATACCCAAAACCTTGACAAAAGTTTGTATTTTAAGTTTCTGCATTTGCACAATATAAAATGATGGTTGAGTGAAGGATTTAAGTGATGATCACTGAATCTGCATAAAATTATCATGGAATCATTATTCATCAGAGTAAAGATTACTCCCTGTGTAACTCTCAAGGTTTTTGGTTATTTTTCCATCTAACAGGATGGAAATACTTCCACCTCGCCCTCCAAATCAACAATATGTGGATGAACAACTAAAGTAGAAAATGCTGTAATATTTGTGTCTAGCCTGCTGATATGAAATGTGCTTCTCTGCAAGTTTCTGTACTGCTGACAGTAGAAGTGTTATTTTGTGACGTGACTGGGGAATGGGAGCCATGTCAAGCGTAGTTAGTATTGGGTACAGTTTATTCCAGTGTGGGTTGGAAGGAGTCGGCTTGGAGTTTGGGGTGGGTGGTGGTGGGGGGGTGGTGGCTGTTGCAAATTTTAAAGTCTGCGCTGTGTAAAATGAGACCTAAAAGCGCCCCTTCCACCCTGGATAACTTAGAGCCAGCTCCTTAAGGAGTTACAGGATGATTTGATGCATCTTTAAGGTGCAGTATTCCTCGAAATGTTGTGCCTTGCCATTAGGCGCTGGTGATTCTCAGCAATTCCTAGAAAGAGATGTTAAGAATAGAGCACACACGTTCTTAGCAGCTCTACCAGACAAAATATCAGCTTCAGATGTCATAGTTTAGAGGTAATAATATCAAATGTTATCTTTTAAATATAGGGTTATGCAGAGGTAATTTTTAGCTTATATGTGACCGTAACTAACAGTGTATCGCTAGTCCTGGGGGAGTCTCCTGCTGGCATAGCTGGCAAAGAACTGACTTCTAAGGTCAAAAACAGATCCAGTATTGGACTGTGATTTGGTAAGTTCTGCCTGGGCTACCTCCTATATCACCTGCAAACTTAAGATCTTCTGTACAAAATCATTAACTGTAGACACTTAATTTTTTTTTCAGTCACAGATCCATTCCTAAAATGAATATAGATTTATTTGAATTCGCAAGCTTGTGATTTCAAATCAACTTATTGGACTCTAACCTGGTGTCATGTGACGTCTCACCTTGTCCACTCCAGTCCAACACCAACATCTCCACATCCTAAAGTGAATATAGTCAGTGTTCCAAAAGCCTGAATGAATTCTGCCTTCAGTTATATTGCACTGCTTGTGATGTTATGCCAACTGTGGTCTCTGACTGATGCGATGACTGGGTGTGAGTAATGCTACTCATAGTATTGTCAGTGAGTCCATTCGTAGGTTTTGCATGGAGAGGAAAGGAAGGATTGTCATTCAGATAATAAACTGGGAGTCTCAGCTCCTGGTTTCTTTGCGAGTCAGAATTTGAAAAATATTTGGTTCAGTCTGGAATTTGTTAAACCTGCGTTAGTAGCTGGCAAAGAAAGCTGCTCATACCTAACATTTACTGATCAAGGAGCCAGAAATTTTGGCAAAATATGTTCTTAACTGTTCCTGAATAGTTAAGAACAAAACACAAGGAATGTGGGAGACATGAGTTGCCACAGGATCTCATTCTGATTCAGAGGAGCAATCATTCTTATTTCTGAAATAAATGAGAAATATTATGAAATGACAGAATGGTGTAAGGACTGGAGGAGAGAGAACTTTTGAGTGTCAAGCAACAAGATTGATCTTGTCCCTATTGGTGTGAGAGGGATCGCAGTAGATCTAGAACAATGGACAAAACAGCATGGGAAACAAGCCCTTCGGCCCAATGAGCCCACGCCGCCACCTCGGTGTTCCCACTTCTACCCTTGATCCCTGTCTATGTTTGTAGATCTATGGATTGAAACCAAATTTGAACAATTTAGGGAGAATTTGTTCTGCCAATTAGCCTAAGAGCACATCTTTGGGATGTGGGAGGAAACCAGAGCACCCGGAGAAAACCCATGCAAGCATGCAAACTCCCACAGACACAGGCCCAAATCCACATATCTGCACAGTACGTGATAGTTACTGAGCTGTCATGTTGCTCATCAAATGGTCCAGGTCAAGCGTACACTAACGACGTGAAGCACTTGGATACTCTCAAAATCCAAGAGCAGCCCTCCCGTGGCCCATCGCGTGTACGCCCTTTGTTAGACAACAAGGCGGACCAAAGTACCTGTAGGATAAAAACAAATACATCAATGTCATCATCTATTTACACACTTCCCAGGGATTCCCAATGCTCATGACACCTATTTTAAATCAGTTTTCTATATCCCTCCATTCCCATTCTGTTCATGTGCCCATCTAAGTATTTCTTAAATAACTCCAGAGTGAATCCATCCTAGGAAAAAGCTTAACCCAGTTTACTCTATCTATACCCCTCATAATCTTGTACACCTCTATTAGATCTCCTCTAAATCTAGTCTTTCTAAGGAAAACAGCCCCATTTGCCTAACCTCTCCTCGTAACTCAGACCTTCCATACCAGACAGCATCCTGATAAACCTCCTCTGCACTCTCTCCAGAGTGTCCACGTCCTTCTGATAGTAAGGCGACTAGAACTGGACCCAGTATTCCAAATGAGGTCTAACCAACGTTTTATACAACTGCAACATTAAAGGCCAGCTCTTGTACTCTATATCCCTTCTTATAAAGGCTAGCATACCATATGCTTTCTTCACAGCTTTCTCCACCTGCTCTGCCACTTTCAGAGCCTTGTGCACCTGCACCCCCAGGTCCCTCTGCGTTTCTATACTCTTAATAGGTCTACCCTTTATCATTTACCTCCCCCCTACGTTCTTTCTCTCGAAATGCATCACCTCGCATTCATCAGGATTAAATTCCATCTGCCATCTATCTGCCCAAACTACCAGCCTGTCTATGTCCTGCTGCATCGCCTGACAATGCTCCTCACTATCCGCAAGTCCAGACATCTTTGTATCGTCTGCAAACTTGCTGATCACTTACTCCCTCTTCCAAGTCATTTATATATGTTACAAATAGAAGAGGTCCCAGTACTGAGCTCTGCGGCACACCACTAGTGACCGACCTCCAGCTAGAAAAACACCCTTCCACTATTACTCTCTGTCTCCTATTACCAAGCCAGTTACTTATCCATCTAGCTACCTATCCTTGTATCCCACTACCCTTGACCTTTTCAACTAACCTCCCATGAGGGACTTTGTCAAATGCCTTACTGAAATCCAGAGACGACATCAACGGCTCACCCTTCGTCGACCATTTTTGTCACGTGCTCAAAAAATCTATAGGATCATTATTCATTGCCTCAGTGGGTTAACGAGAGTTGGAAACTGTTGAATGAAAAAGTATTTGAGACAAAGAATAGAGATGATGAGTCTATGAACTGGTCTTGAAAGATGTAAAGAAACAAGTGTGAGATTAGCTACTGACCTTCTTTTCAAAGGTTTCAGATTGATCCTCCATTGCATTGCCTTTATTTCAGATTTCCTGCACATACCATTGTTTTATGCCCTCCCACCCCATTATCCCCTCATGTGTTTTATCACTTTATTTCGCTGTTCATGCACTAAGAGTTTTCATGCTTTTTCATCAAACTACGGGAACTAACAGAGAAGGAGGCCATTCATCCTATCATATCTATACTTGCTCTTTGTTGGTTCAATCCATAACAATTCCCACTGCCCTCTTCCATTCCAAAGCCCTCTATCAATCACAAACTACTCCTGTTTTTCCCTGCTCCCTCATAGTCTTCTATTATCTTCAGCTTTACATATTTATTTAGTTTTCCAATAAAATATTCCATGATTTCTGCTTCAATTATTCAATGCAGCAAAATATTCCAAGCTCCAACAACTCTGTATTAAGCGATTTATCCTTCTCCAGTCCTCACTCTGACCATTTCAAATTGATGATCTCTGGCTACTAAATCCACAATTGATCTTGCTCAATTCACTTTGTCAAAAGCTTTCAGACTTCTGCAGTTTTCCTTACTGTTACGATATCCATATGTTTTTCACCAGTTTTCAACTTCACATGCTTTCAAGCTTCCAGAGCTCTCAATTTTGGAATTCTAGCTGTAAACCTCTGTGCCCAGTTATCTCTCTCCTCTTTAAAACACTCCTTGGGACCTATCTCTTTCACTAAACTTTTGATTGCTCACCGTAATATCACTGTCATCTGTCACTCGGGTCTTGTTTTATAATGCCCCTGCAAAGTCTTACTACATTAAAGGAGATTCCAAATGCAAGTTGTTTGGCATTGACCTCTTTCAACCCTTGTCTCTTATACACTTTTGTTTACATTGAGAAATCAATTTATTTTTGCTCTTTTGAAGGAACCAAATTGTTAATTGATACTAACTGACAATCGTTTTTTTTTTTGAAGGACCTAAATACTATCAAGATACCTGATTCAGATATTAAATGCAAGGTTCATCTATTGCTGACCTGATGATTGTATGTTAATAACCAAATATAGAACATCAAATGTACTGTCACCGTTGCAAATGGTTTATCTCATTTGCTAACACTTATGAACCTTTATATTTGCACATTAATGTTTTGCCTTTCTGATTTGAAACAGCGCTGGCGAGAAACAGAGAGGAATTTCAAGGTAGCTGAAAGTAGGAATAATCAGGAATTAATGTGTTTTCCTGCAACTTGACTTAAGTGTCTTAAGAGGTTAGACATGTTTATGATAGGTGAGGCTGCAGTACTTCTGGATGAGGGGGAATTGAGAGACCAAACGGATCTTGTCTTTGGTTTTTCATATGCTTAGTGTTGTACAAACACTATTACCTAGTAGGGGCAATGTAAAAAGAACAACTGAATTAATGCATTTGTAAGTCATAAAGAAACATTACAACCCTCAGTTGTTTAAGGATATCTCTTCAGCAAACTTTCACGATTTTAAGAGTAAGGTATTTTGAATAAACTAAAGCAGATTATAATTGAGCTATTGAGCCTGAATGAGCAAATTATCCCTCGGGCATCTGTATGTGTAAAATAAATTGATAGGTTCTATTGATCAGCCTCTAAATAATGTACTCCAGCTCAAACTTTGCAATGTTTTTATATGTTAGGCTGATTGAGGGGAACATTTATGTATTAAATGCATACATACAACAGGATGGTTATCCTCATGGTGCCAGGGACCATGGTTTGATTCCTGGCTTGAATCCCTGTCAGTGTGAAGTCTGCATGTTCCCCCCATGTCTGAGTGGTATTCTTCCAAGTGCTTCAGTTTCCTCCCACAGTCCAAAAGACATGCTGGTTAGGTGCATGGGCCATGCTAA
This sequence comes from Sphyrna mokarran, assembly GCA_024679065.1. Lineage (NCBI taxonomy): Eukaryota > Metazoa > Chordata > Chondrichthyes > Carcharhiniformes > Carcharhinidae > Sphyrna > Sphyrna mokarran. The sequence continues at coordinate 36,192,014 of JAGIQG010000029.1, forward strand.
ACTCCCCCTCGGTGTATCCGAACATACGCCGAAGTGTTAATCTTTCCGTGTTAATGTAAGCCTACTTGTGACACAAATAAATAAACTTTAAATTTTACATTCTGAAACCACTTTACTTTCAGATGATGAAGGCTTTGAAGGGAGGAGAGTAATAATTAGTCACAAATAGAGGAAGGAGCAAGCAGGGAATAGTAATAATTGATCTCCAATGACGGAAGCAGAGAGTAGGGGAGAGTAATAATGCTTACTTCAGCTAGAACAAACAGCTACAATTTTCCAGATGCTGTCTATTATATCACTGTGTTTATGTACTAGATTTTTGGGAAAGGAAATTTCATGTTAACACATGGCAGATGTGGAAGACACAAAAGTTCATAACATGCTGGATTTTTGTGGATAAGTTGGTAAAATAATTTTTTCTCTCCAAGGAAGAGATGAGATTTTTTAATATTTTTTATAATGTGGATTGCACTTCCTGAAAAGATGATGGAAGCAGATTTAATTGTAATTTTTAAAGATGAATTGTATGAATACTTCATAATTAATAAATTACAGGGATATGAGGAAAGGAGGAAACAGGATTAATTGGCTAGCAGTTTTGAAGCAGGCATAGATTCATTGGGTCAATTGGCCTCCTTATGTGCTGTAAAATTCTATGATTCTCTTTTGTTTTCTCTACTACTTACTCTCCACTTTTCTTTCTCTCTGCTCTATCTCTTCAATCTATTATTACAAAACCATGCCAGCTTCACCCCTTTTACTATGAAAGAAAAATTGCAGTTCTGCCAGTCCTGCCAGATCTGTATTAATGTCAGTGGTGGTAATTAATGGATAATGGGTGTGCAGATATTCAGAAATATTTATTTGATCACTTACACTATTTTTTCTGTTAGCCAGTGGCATGAACTGCTGCTGTGATGGACAGTACGCAGGGTTTCCAAGTCCCATGTCCTGCGGTGGGATCTGCAAAGTGGCAACACTTGATCTTATGTTTGTACTGCTGATTGGATTGTCCTGATAGAACTTGGAGATCTGGAAGCAGAAAATGGCTGATTCCGAGTCCTGTTACCTCATTGGTGAATAAATCTTGATCACAACTTGGGGATCTCTTAATGACCTTGTTTAAAATTCATTTGTGGTCCATGAACATAGTGGCTGGCCAGTATTTATTGCCCATCCCTTGTTGCCCTTTAGAAGATGGTGGTGAGCTGTCTTCTTAAAATGCTACAGACCACATGTAATGGGTTAACCCACAATGCCACTAAGGGAGGGAATTTCAGCATTTTAACTGGGCGATTGCAAAAGAATGGCGATATATTTCCAAGTTAGGATGATGAGTGGCTTAGAGAGGAACTTGCAAGTAGCAGTGTTTGTGTCCTTCTAGAAGGAAGTGGCTGTGGGTTTAGAAGATGCTATCTCAAGATCTTTAGTGAATTGCTGCAGTGCATCTTGTAGATAGTACACGCTGCTGCTACTGAGCATTGGTGGTGGAGAGAGTGCATGCTTGTGGATATGGTGCCAATCCTGAATTGCTTTATCCTGGATGGTGTCAAGCTTCTTAGTGTTCACATTAAAAAATTTCAATATCAGGTTAAAGTCCAACAGCTTTATTTAGAATCGCAAGCTTTTGGAGTGCTGCCCCTTCATCAGGTAACTCAAGTGGTGTTGTGAGACTTCTTACTGTAGCCATCCCAGTCGAACACTGGCATCTCCACTTCACTTGAGTATTGTTGAAGCTCCACCCATCCAGGCACGTGTAGAGTATACCACCACATCCCTGACTTGTGCCTTGTTGGATGGCTTTGGGGAGTCAGGAGATAAGTGATACACCACAGTATTCTTAGCTTCTGACCTGGTCTAGGCATGCAAATAAAAACATCCGAAATTGGAGCAGAAGTTGATCATTTGGCTTCTCGAATCTGCTCTGCTGTTTAGCAATATTGTGGCTGATCATCAACCACAACTCCAGCCTGAAAATCTAGCAATCTCCATTTCGAATATATTCATGGACTGAGCATCAGGTTTTCTGGACTAGAGAATTCCAAAATAACAAACTCTCAGTGAAGAAATTTCTCTCCATCTGTCTTATTACCAGCCCATTATCCTGAGACTATGCCCCTTAGCTCTAGACTCTCTAGCTAAGACAAACAACCTCTCAGCGTTTAGCCTGTTAATCTTTTAAAAATATTATAGGTTTCAATGAGGTCATCTTTCATTCTTCTAAACTTCAAAAGCAGAGGCCTACTTTACAATAAAGTGGGTCCATGGTTTGATTTGATTTGACTTATTGTCACATGAATTGGGATGCAGTGAAAAGTATTGTTTCTTGCAACAAAAATACCATTCATCGAGTATATTTGGGAGAAGGAAAGGAGAGGATGCAGAATATAGTGTTACACCTGTACCTACTAATTGGCCTCACATTACCAGATTAAAGTCGAACAGGTTTATTTAGAATCATGAGCTTTTGGAGCGCTGCTCCTTCTTGGGTAAGTGGACATAGCTAAAGTGTAGAGAAAGATCAGCTTAATATAAGGTAGGTCTATTCAAAAGTCTGATGGCACACCTCAGACTTCTATATCTTATTCCCGATAGAAGAAGGTGGAAGAGAGTATGTCTCAGTTTTAAACTTCCACGGTGTCCAATGATAGCGTGAGCATCCATATACATGCACAGCAGTTTTATAAGACTGACACATTATGCATTTGTATGCCTCATGAAGACCAGAGGTTTGGACAAGCCTGCCTCAGAGGGTGAGTGCTGATATATCCACAATAGATGCACAAAGTAAGAACATAAGTTGGGGCTACAGATGAGATCTGTAATGAGAAATGGGGACTATTTTGTCTGAGTCTGTGAATGAACTGTGATCTTTATATTGTATGCATTAGGTTGTAGAAGGATAGAAAGCTGTATGAGTGATTAAGTATAATTACTATCTGTGTTTTCATCCAAGTATATATCTCCCTCTCTCATTCACTCTCTCTCTCTGTCTCTCTCTTGTTTCTAATTTAGGTTGTGTTTGCTATTCCATAAAGGCTGAGATGTGAATCATGTGTGGGCCTGTCTGTAGAGATGTCTCTAAGCATTTAATATGATGCATGTACAGTCTGAATTCTCTGTAGAGTGCTATTAAATAAATTGATTCCTGTAGATGGGTCATGTATTCTCAGTAAACCTGGATGAGCATTAAGATATCTGTCATAGGGAGTGTCAGAAGTGGAGATCAGAGGCATGCTGACTTGCTGTTTGAGAATGTCCACCACTGAATGTGGGCCCATTATACATGTGAGTAATCGGTGATGGATAGCCATGCACTTCCTGGATACTGCCCTACAATAAAACTGATATTTATATAGTGCCTTCAATGAAATGAAACATCCCAACAGCAGAAACATTATGAAACCAAGTATTATCACACTGAACCACACAAGGAAATGTTAGTTCAAATGACAAAAAGCTTGATCAAAGAGGGTAGGTTTTACGGAATCTCTTAAAGGAGAAAAGCAAGATAGAAAAGCAGAAAATTTTAGGGAGTTAATTCCAGAGTTAAGGCCGAGGTACCAGAAGGCACAGCCACTAGCGTTGGACTGATTCCTATCAGTGATGCTCAAGAGACCACAATGAGTCAATGCGGATATCTCAGAGCCTGTGGAGGAAATTCAAGATTGGGAGACATTAGAAACTTGAGAATTTTAAATCAGGACGTAAATTATCTGAGCAATAGCAGGCACAAGATTGATAAGTGCACTTATTGCAGGTGAGAACGAAGAACAAAACAGCCCGGAAAACAGGCTCTTCAGCCTAACGAGTCCGCGCCACCACCCCAATGTTCCCACCTCTACCCGTGATCCCTGTCTATGTTTATAGATCTATGGATTAAAAACCAAATTTGAGACAATTTAGGGAGAATTTGTTTTGCCAGTTAGCCTAAGATGTCTGGGATGTGGGAGGAAACCCCAGCACCCAGACAAAACCTACGCAAGCACAGAGAGAATGCGCAAACTCCCACAGACACAGGCCCAAATCCATGTATCTGCACAGCACAGCGATAGTCACTGAGTTGTCATGGTGCCTATCAAATGGTCCAGGTCAAACATACATTAATGACATGAAGCACTAGGATACTCTCAAAAAAAATCCAAGAGCAGCCCTTTCACGACCCATCACATGTATGCCCCTTGTTAGACAACAAGGTGGACCAAAGCACCTGTAGGATAAAAACAAGTACATCAATATCATCATCTATTTACACACTTCCCAGGGACTCCCAAGGCTCATGATCCTATTTTAAATCAGTTTTCTATACCCCTCCATTCCCATTCTGTTCATGTGCCCATCTAAGTATTTCTTAAATAACTCCAGAGTACCTGCCTCCACCACTTTACTTGGCAGTGCATTCTATACCCCCATCACCCTCTGTCTGAAAAAACTCCCTCTAGCATCCAAATTATACCTTACTCCCCTCACCCTAAGTCTGTGACCCCTCATGCTATTCGAGTCCATCCTAGGAAAAAGCTTAACCCTGTTTACTCTAAATATACCCTTCATAATCTTGTACACCTCTATTAGATCTCCTCTAAATCTACGTCTTTCTAAGGAAAACAGTCCCAATTTGCCTAACCTCCCCTCGTAACTCAGATCTTCCATACTAGGCAGCATCCTGGTAAACCTCCTCTGCACTCTCTCCAGAGTGTCCGCGTCCTTCCGGTAGTAGGGTGACCAGAACTGGATGCAGTATTCTAAATGATGTCTAACCAATGTTTTATACAACTGCAACATTAAAGGCTAGCTCTTGTACTCTATACCCCTTATTCAGTACAGACCATGATCCTGACACTGACAGTCTATCACCTGCACTGTCTATACTAATAGGCTTATACATATTGAATATAACTGTAATTTATTATCACCCTAATGAGATGCAGTGAATTCTAGCATGCCACTGTTTCATCTGGTTTTGTTCATAATGATGTTTTTAGTCAAATTTAAATTCAATGCTCAGCAAGCCAGGTTCCAAGACAGACCCTTAAAAAGACTCACTATTCACAGATGGAAACTTCACTCAAGTATCCGAACGTGATAACAGAGACAGAGCACCAGTCCCAATATTTCTTAAGTAGGGGTCAACTTGATCAGTTCTAGAGATTACAGAAAAAAGTAATGCTGTCCTGACGGTGTCCACAAATATCTGAAATTCTGTTTATTGGGGAGGAGGGATTATCCATACCACATTTCAGAGACATGTGGAAGGTAGAAAGAAGTTTACAGGTCAGGAAGTGCATTAATTTACCTTAAAGAGTCCAGAATGTCTTCTGCTTCACACTATTCCCCACCCCCTGCCAGCATGGTTTTGTGAAGGGTAGGTCGTGCCTTACTAACCTCATTGAGTTTTTTGAAAAAGTGACCAAAGAGCTGGATGGGGGTAAGGCAGTTGATGTGGTATATATGGACTTTAGTAAGGCGTTTGATAAGGTGGCCCATGGAAGGCTTCTGCAGAAAATGCAGATGTATGGGATAGAGGGTGATTTAGCTAATTGGATTAGGAATTGGCTAGCAGATAGAAGACAGAGGGTGTTGGTTGATGGGAGATATTCATCGTGGAGTTCGGTGACAAGTGGTGTACCTCAGGGGTCTGTTTTGGGGCCCCTGCTGTTTGTAATTTTTATAAATGATCGGGATGAGGGTATTGAAGGATGGATTAGTAAATTTGCAGATGACACTAAAGTCGGTGGAGTGGTAGATAGTGAAGAGGGGTGTTATAGTTTGCAGAGAGACTTGGACAAGTTGCAGAGCTGGGCCGAGAGTGGCAAATGGAGTTTAATGCGGAAAAGTGTGAGGTAATTCACTTTGGCAGGAATAACAAATGTGTAGAGTATAGGGCTAATCGTAGGACTCTTAATAGTGCTGAAGAACAGAGGGATCTTGGTATATATGTGCATAGATCCCTGGAAGTTGGCAATCAAGTCGATAAGGTTGTTAAGAAGGCATATGGAGTCTTAGCTTTTATTGGTAGTGGGATTGAATTTCGGAGCCGCAACGTCATGTTGCAACTGTACAAAACTCTAGTGCGGCCGCACTTGGAGTATTGTGTACAGTTCTGGTCCCCGCATTATAAGAAAGATGTGGAGGCATTGGAGAGGGTGCAGAGGAGGTTTACCAGGATGTTACCTGGTATGGAGGGCAGCTCTTATGAAGAGAGGCTGAGGGATTTGAGGTTGTTTTTGTTAGAAAGGCGGCGGCTAAGACGACACCTTATTGAGGGGACGTAGCTTTAAATTAAGGGGTGGTAGTTATAGGACGGATGTCAGAGGTAGGCTCTTTACCCAGGGGGTGGTAAGGGTATGGAATGCCCTGCCTGCTGCAGTTGTAGATGCACCAAGTTTGGCGGCGTTTAAGAGGTTAGTAGATAAGTTTATGGATGAAAAGGGAATGGTTTAGGTTAGAGGGGCATTGCTTTTTCTTAATTGGTCGCCGCAACATCGAAGGCCGAAGGGCCTGTTCTGTGCTGTAGTGTTCTATGTTCTATAATAATGAGTGTGTGTAAGCCCGTGTCAATATAAATTTTGAGACTGCAACTATGCAAAACTGCAGTCCAGAATGACTTGCCATTCAGTCTAGCCTATCCTTTGAAAAGATCTTACCATCACTTTCCATCGGTGACCCAAATAAGACCAGGAACTTATCGTTGAGGGTACTCGTAGTAGTTTAACTTACAAATTCTATTAATTACCATAGTATGCCAACGTACATTGTTTATTTTGGTTTGGCAAATTGTTCTCTAATGCAACAGACAATTGAAATGATTTTAAAGTGAGTTTTGGAAGATATTTTCAACAATCGAGATTTGCAAAATGAATGTTCTAAAAATAGTACAACACAAGTTTGAAGGAAAATAAACTGATGAGCTAAAGCCACTCATGTTTTACCAGTTAGTTAGGTGTTTCCATGAAGAAACCATTTTCCCTAATAGTTTATTACACGTAAACATATATGAAAGTTCTATATGAAAAGAACTACGAAGGAAAATGTGACTTGAGCCACAGTACAGAAATATGTCGCAGCTCTGGAACTGAAAGATTGAAAGTTGTTAAAAATTTTAAACATAACTAAATTCAGCATTTTGCTCATACGTTTTGCAGAACAACATATCTTAGCTGTCTGTTTGGAAAAAGCTCACCTGTCAGTTGGTATCTGTGGCACAGTCACCACTGGTACTGCTGCTCACCGCTCTTCAAGAAAATTTCTAATTTTTTTAGCTTTTTGTTTAGATTTAACTTTGGTCTTTTTAGGCGATACTTTCTTCGGACTCTCACCATCACCAACGTCTCTTTCTTGGTCCTCTTCTTCTTCCTCAGCCTCATTATCACCCAATGCAAGAATTTTTTTCACTGATCCTGGCAGGGAGTGGTTATCACAATATGCTGTTTTACGGGCACTGAAAGTTGTCCCGTTGGCACTAGTTTCTCGTACTGGTTCCATCTTCATGTACAAACCAGTCCTCTGAGCACAGGTCACATGGAATGCTGTGTAGCAATTAGCTTTGTGACATTGAATAGATGCTCCAGCACCTTTCTGTTTGCAAATATAGCATATTAATTTCCACCTAGTAGATGGAATGTTCTCTAAGCTGTCTATTGGCTCCAAATGTGGGCAGCAGAACTTTGGTTGACCTCAAGTTTACTGATGGTAGATTGTGGGAGAGCAGTTGGGAGTATATTGGAATGGCTTAGTCTCGAAATGACAAAGGCATGACATACACAGCAAGGTAATGTTAACAGTTTGCTAATCTTCCTGAGTTGAGTCTGCATCAGACTACTTCCTAAATGGTCATGGTAGCTCATGATCTTGATTTGAAGAGGAATTGCCATGGTAACAATATTTTAAATGGGCAAAGGAAAGCACAATGTAATGGCAGCAGATAGCCGATTCTGCATTGACAATCCAGCAAATGACTAATTTTTTACAGATTCCTTGTGGCTCATTTGCCGCTCTCTATTTGTCGTGCTGGAACAGATCCTGGGGTCCAGTGAGTTGCCAAGCTGATCATTGAAGTAGTCACCAATCACACGCTCTGATTGCTGATGGGTTTCATTATTGGAATTGTTTTTAGTGTGGTGGCACAGTATTGCATCAGTACTATTGAGCTAGTCCTGTATTCAGTGACCCAAATCCTGCAGTGTTTGCTGTAACAGAGAGTTGAGCCTATTGCTGTTTGTCACTCCAATCAGACAGATGGTTATTGTGACTGGCTTTGCTTGGATAGTCTAGACTGCAGTATTCGTTACTGGTTTTAAATTTATTTTTAAGATTGAGATTGGTAATATCTTAGATCAAAATGTAAAGTTTAGTTAATGTATACAGTTTAATCCTTTGCAAAAGCACTTTTTATTCAAATTTAGATCCTGCAATTGCTAATTTAATCTTATTTTTTCCATCGCTTGTGTTGTCGCAAAAACTAGGAGATCTGAGTGGAATGTCGACTTAATTCCAAACCAGCAATAGCAATTAGGTTCCAATGTACATGGTGGAATAACAAACCAAGGTCTGTGTCATGTGTGATGTAATGATGTGGAGATGTCGACGTTGGACTAGGGTCAGCGCAGTAAGAAGTCTCACAACACTAGATTAAAGTTCAACAGGTTTATTTCATCATAAATCATAAGCTTTCAGAACGCTGCTCCTTTATCGGGTGAGTCACCTGATGAAGGAGCAGCGCTCTAAAAGCTTATAGCTTGTTCTACCAAATAAACCTGTTGAACTTCAATTGATGTTGTGAGACTTCTTCATGTGCGATATTACAGAGAAGAGTTGGCTATGGTTTGCTTCTGTAAAGTGCTGCCATGAAATTTGTCCTGCATCAGGGATAGTTTGACCAGCAGTAGATTGGGTGGAAAAGTCTGTAATGCATTAAGGTGAGCCTTGCTTACAATTGGATTAGAAATTTGGGTTAGTTCGTGACGGGAAAAATCACAGCATTGGGAGGCAAAGCTACAGTCATAGATTGAAAGCCTGACAGAAAGCTTGATATTCCATAATTGTTTGTGAGCTGACCAGATTAAGCCCAAGGAGCCAGAACTTTGTAATGGTTTACAGCACCAACACTTTTGAAAAATTTAAATTTTAAATTATTCATTATTCAAACGTGGTTGTTCAAAATGATTGGAGTTTAATATTCCATCTCTCATTCCAATTATGTTTTCTTTTACAAATGCATGTTTTCTCAACAGACAGTTAACACGAGCTCCCTCTCTCCTATCTCTTTTGGTTTGGACGTGGCTACTTTCCAGATGTTTTATGTCATTTTTGATCACTTGTGCTGGCTGCAGTTGGCCTGAGGTATCTGAGGAAGGGCTAAGGTATGTTACGCACAGTGTTTGGAAGGATCCTGGGGTCAGAAAGCACTAAATCATGAAACAAATCATATAATTCCTACAATGCAGAAGGAGGCCATTCAACCCATGGAGTCAAGTGTAGAAATCTGAAAGGTGATTTTACCTAGTATCCATCATTACATTGCTTAATGTCAACTGGGTGTCCAGTGGTTAATTTCAAATTTTCAGAGGATTTGAAACTCAAACACTGAGGAGAATAAGATTCCAGAGAGACATAGACAAACTATTGAAATAGGCAGTTACTTGGCAGATGAAAATGAATACCAAGGTGTTAATAGGTAAGAAGAATGAGGGAGTACAACTTGACCAATGATCAGTCTTGGGGCTAGATCCATTAGACATTGCAAATGATAAAAATATATACATCAAATTGCATTGGTTAAACCACTCAGATCAATTGTTACCAGTCTGAATGGAAAGGATACAGTACCGTAAGTCACATTGGAGTTCAGCAGTAGTGTCCTGTTAGCTCTCACTTCCTTCAGTCATTTCTGTTCACAGTGACGTCCCCATTCCCACCACCTGAGTGGAACTTTTATAAATTGTGCATGGCTAGATCACCTGTATGTACCCTGTCAGATGGGAAAATGTGCTCACATTTCATAGAATCCCTACAGTGCAGAAGGAAGCCATTCGGCCTATCGACTTTGCACCGACCATAATTCCACCCACATATTTGCCCTGCTAATCCCCTGACACTAGAGTATATTTAGCATGTCCAAACAACCTAACTTGCATATCTTTGGACTGTGGCAGGAAACTGAAGCACCTGGAGGAAACCCATGCAGACACGGAGAACATGCAAACTCCACACAGACTGTGACTCAAGGCTGAAATTGAACTTGGATCCCTGGCACTGTGAGACAACTGTGTCACTCCTTGCAGTTATCCTACTCATGGAATCACACTGTGTTCCTTGGGCTCTGCTTGAATGTTCTGATAAGCTCCTGTTGAAGGTGCACCAAAGCGTTGTTGCACTTAATCCCTTTCCAGAGAACAGAAAATAAAACAAATCACTGATGTTCTGGGATATTTTGAAATGATGAAGAGAAAATTAAATTATTAATGTACCGGCCAGCATTTGTCGAATGCTAACCTTCATCACAGTTATTGATGAGCTGTAGAAAATCTTTGCCTGGGTGTTAATTGGCATTCGGAGTGTTTGCCGAAAGTGTGACATTTTACCCGCTGCAGCTTAATAAGAATTCTGATTATAAAATGCCATCAAAATTGAATTAATAATTGAAAAATTTTAATCCATGTCCAGTCTTTCTGACAAAATTACAATTTTTTGAAGATTCGTCAGGCTATGGCATCAGTTTAGGGCTTTTCAGCGCGATTAAGGCAGGAAGCTACTTCCATGTAAACTGGGTTAGTTTGTGCTTATCAACACAAGGAATGACAGCTGGGGAACCAGCATGTCTGCTATCAGTTCAATAATTGTTTTTAAAAAGAATCTAGATCCATTCATAATAATAACACAGCAGCACTGAACACAGTTAATCTTGTGGTTTCTAAATAGATGGGAGTCTCCTGCTGGGGTTGGTGACATTAATGGGCCTGTGACCAAATGTGCTAAAATTAAACATTTTTAAAAATTTTTTTTTCAATCTTCTCAGGTCCTTCTCTCCTCTCCAGATCCCTTTAGGACACAATTTTACTAGCCGTCCTTCACTTTTGAATCCAGGCAAATCATGTTGTCAAGGTATTCTATCATGGATCGTATCAATGCCTGTTCTGTCCCTTTCTGATGCCCAAACAAGCATTCAGGGAGAGGAGCCCTAGCTGATTATTCCTTGCCTGATTACGGCATGCTCAGACTACAGGTTCTGTCCCCCTGTGAGACCAACTGACGAGAAACCTTTTGTTTTCCCTGTTTAATAAAATAAAGAATATATATTTTGGGAACTGGAATATTTCCCACTCTGTCAAGATGAAATTGCTTCAACTGCAGCAAAGTGTCACTTAACGCAGAGTAGAGTGCTTCTCGCTGTGGTAGAAACTGTGCTAACTGCATCAGCAAATGTGTTAATTCTCCCAATTACTGCACCAATCAGGTGGTCTCTGTCTAGTGCTGTCACTGTTATCCCTGTGTTGTTCTCCATGCATCAAACAGCAAGGCAGCTAAAAGAAGCCACCTAAACTCTGACAGATGATGCCCCATCCGTACTAGAATTCAAATCAATTGTTGCGCAACTACAGCAGCAAATTGGACTAAAATTGATAATTCTATCAAAGAGCTGACACACTTACAACGGCCCAAAAAGCCTGCTTGTGTTGCTTCATTCTTGGATCCTGTAAATCACTGCTTTGTCACAAGTGTTTTTTCATTATAAGTGGATCAGTCTATGCTATGAGGTGTATGGACAGGTTGAGTAGGGAACAGCTGTTCCCCTTAGTTGAGGGGTCAGTCACAAAAGGGATAGCTTTAGCATAAGTAAGAGGCAGGAAATTCGGAGGGGATTCAAGAAAAAGCTTTTTCACTTTTGTTGACAATCTGGAATGTACTGATGGCAGTGGAAGCCAGAAAACTTACAACCTTTAAAAAAAAAATTGGATGAGCACTTGAAATATCAAGGATATGAGACAAATTCTGAAGAAATGGGATTAGTGTGCCTTTCGTGGTAGTTATTGTTGGTGCAGACTTGATGGGCCAAAGGGCCTTTTCTGCACTGTATGACTCTGACTGTAGTAATTTGAAGATAGTCAATGTTGGAGCATATAAATGGCTATTGTAAAGCTTGTGGAAAAATATTTGATGTGTTTATGAGAGTTGGTGTTAGATCATCAGATTTTGTCTTTTTCAGCTATTTTCAGTCATTAATACTGTTGGTAGAAGGCCGTTGAGTTTGTTTCCAGTGGCATTGAAAGGCTGTGTTTGCATGTAGGACCCTTAAGTGAGATTATAGCTTTGCATCATATCCTAATTATCTCATCTCTCTCCAAACAGTATTTCTAAAATACAATTTAAAAATTCCTGCAAGTTATTGGAGAATACTATATGCAGCACTAAAGTGTTTTGAGAGCAATTGGAAATGATTCTACTCTGCGTATCTCTTACAGAACGTGCTTCCTTATTTTAGATGCAATTAGAGTATCAGTAAACGTGGTGTCTATTTTCTAATTGGTTTATTATTAAGGCTGAGTGCTCAGTTTTAACACGGTCACTGGCGTAGAATACACTTCAGTGTATGTATTTTCAGACAGTTAGTACCCAAAACCGACCTTCTTTTGGTGCATCTATATTTCACATCTCCCCATTCTGCCCAGCTGTGTGAGTGGGTAAGTGTCTATAATCAGAATTGCAATAAAAAGATTCACTGAAATTTGATGTATCTATTTGATGATCTATAGGAATTCAGATGTGGGCCAAGGTTCAGTAGACAGCTCTCTTTCCCCTCCTGAATCAACAGGCTCAAGCTTCCAGAGGTAGTAGTAGAGGCCGGTGTAATTTTATCTTTTAAAAAGCACTTTGATAGTTACATGGGTATGATGGGTATACAGGGATATGGGCCAAATGTGGGTAATTGGAATTAGCTTAGTTGCTTTAAAAAAGAGGCAGCATAGATGGGTTGGACCGTAGGACCTTTTTCCACGCTGTGAACCTTTGACTCCATGCCTATGACTCGAAGTCCCACTGAAACCCATAATCCAGGCCAACACTCCCAGTAGTGGGGCATGCTGCAATGTTGGAGTTGCCATCTTTCAGGTGAGATGTTAGATTAAAGCTCCATCTGCCCTGTCAGATTGATGTAAACATTACAACAGTCATTACACTTCAACAGTACCTTATTGGTTATAAAATGAATTGATACATGTTGACTGTATGGATGCAGTTCCTTTCATATTGCTTCTTTCTACTTTCTACTCTTTATTCATTGAATTCTATTGGAGATGATCGAATCCTCTTGTACAAGAGATTAGCATGTTTGTGTTTCTCTGTATTGGGAAAAGGGGCCACCAAGAGCTGGTGCCTGCGTTCCTCAGATAGAAGGATATGAAATTCCTCCTGAACATGGAAGAATTGCAAGGCCTTTCTATAGTAGATTTTGGCAGTGACCAATATAGTGTTGTGGATCCACAGTCAAGCAGTAATAAGTGGGTAGAAATCAGAAGCTGCTGCTTAAACTAAGCAGTGGTGGTGGGAGTAGTGTGCAGGGGCTGATTTGTAAGCTAAGATGGTGAGAAATTCTGCCTTTCAAGCCTGTTCTGTTCAGCAAAATCATGGCTGATACGATTGCAGTTGCTTCCTTGTTGATCAAAACTCAAACTCAGCCTTGAATATATTCAATGACCAAGCCCACAATGCTTTCTGGGGCAGTGAATTCCAAAGACAAATAACCCTCTGAGAGAATTAAATCTCCTCATCTTTGGTTAAAATAGGAAACTCCTCCTTTGTAAATTGTGTCCCTTAGTTTTACATTCTCCCATTAGAGGAAACACCCTCCCAACATTTACACTGTCAACCCCTCCCCCTCAGAATTTTATGTAATTGAATAAGATTGTCTCATTCTTTTCAACTCCAATGATTATGAGTCCAACTTGCTCAGTCTTTTCTCATAAGACGACCCTTCATCCCAGCAATCTGTCTAATTAACTTTCTCTGAACTGTTTCTAAGTATATCCTTCCTTAAGTAAGGGATACCAAATTGTACACAGCACTATATGTGCAGTCTCTCCAATGTCCTGTAGAATTGCAAGACTTCCCCCTACTTTTATACTCATCCCTTTTGCCATTTGCATTGCTTGCTTGCTTACTGTACCTACATGCTAACATACGCAAGGACCCCAGATCTCTCTGTACTGCAGCATTGTACAGCCACTTGCCCTTTAAATTTTTTTTCCTATTCTTCCTGATAACCTCATGTTTTCCCATATTATGCTCAATCTATCAGTCTTTGCCCACTGACTTACCCTAGCCACATCCCTTTGCAGATTCTTTGTATCCTGCTCACAACTCGCTTTCCTATCTTTCTTTGTATTATCAGCAAATTTGGCTACAATGTGGTCAACTCTTTCATCCTGGTCATTTATATAGATTGTAAGTAGTCGATACCCAGGTACTGAGCCTTACAGCACTCCACTTGTTAGAATTTGCCAACCTGAAAAATCACCCATTTATCCCGACTTTGTTTCCTGTTAGTTACAATGGTGAGAAAAGGTCTGTTTTCAAGATTAACTATGATGAGGGGTAGATGAAATGGTGCTGGAAAAATGCATCGATGGACTGACAAAAATAGAGCTTGATGTGTACAAGGAGATAATAAGATGGCTTTGAGCAAGATGGTTCTGAGAGAATGAGATGACCAAGTGCAGTTTGGAAAGTCTTTTATGAGTGGCAGTTTAAAACGCTATCTGATTGAAAGAAATTATGCTCACAAATATTGTTAGTGAGAATTTGATGCTTGAAATCACCACTTTGTGGAAAATTACATGGTTAGGAACTGTCATTCAAAGAGATTGTTAACTGGAATGACCAGAAGCAACAGACCAACGAAAAATAATGAAAATTACATTTTCTTCTTTCTTTACTGAGGTCTCCTTGTGAACGACTGACACTAATGTCACAAGGCACCAGCAAGATGGTAAAGAATAGAAAAGTAAAGCAGGTAAACGAGGAATTGATGATTAGATTTGTCTCATATTCTCAAAAACTTTGTATCGGATGAAGGAGAGACTTGGAGGTGATGTGTACATTTACAGAATATTAAAAGTAAAAGAGGCTGTTTTAGGGCTATGCATGAACAAAGAGCTGATAGTGGCAAGGAGAGCAAACACGGGTGAAAATCAGCTACAGTATAAGGGATAAAAGAAACCAAATAAAAGGAATTTGTGAAAGATAAATGGTTGAATGGATAAATAGTAGAGAACAGTGGCTGTGAAGAGCAGCTGTGCATTTACCATCAGTACCCAGCTGCCTGCAGTGGTTCCTGGTTACAGTCTGCAATCTATTCCCTGATCAACCTGCATTAATGTCATGAGTTCTGCATCTGATCACATGATGTTGAGATACTCAAGCTAATGCATAATGCAAAACTGGAAAAGAAACAGAAGGGAGACTGGGAAAGGGCTAGGGGTTTTGGAACATCAAGCAGAGGGAGGCAGAAACGATTTAAAGTGTGTTATTTCTCTGATTTATAACAAGTGGTTAGAAGGTTTTGTCCTGCACTGCTGTTAATAATTCAGTTGTCTTAATGGAAATGAAGAATGCAGTTGGCTTTGATGGATTTTGAATGAATTTTCAATTTTCATAAAATTGTCGGAGCTTCATAAATATGTACTTCAGCTGCCTTGAAGCATGATAGTTTTAAAGGAAAAAAATTCAACTGATAGTCTGGCCTGTTTAGTTCTTAAATTAGCATTTTTATAGTTTTTATCTTTTTTAATGATAAAGACTAAATATAAAATTAGTTTTTCAAAATTTCTCAATATAAACAGCAGAAACCCACTGAAATACTTTACACTCGAGTGAAAAGTTTCAGTTATTTTCAGAATGGAAGCTGTCAGATACATTGTTTTTGTTATTTGGCAAGTTCCCATACCATACCTTACATAGAATATAGGATTAAGCCTCCACTGAGTCACTAGTGCATCCTAATTGCTCAGTCACAGTGGCTGCAATGAAGAATTAAAAGTTCTGGGAATAGATCATGTTCAACTGCAGTGTGAGTGAGGAATGGCTGACACAGTGGCACTGCTGCCTCACACTGCCAGGGTCCCAGGTTTGATCCCTGGCTTGAGTCACTGTAAAGTCTGGCAACACTAATTTTAAATCCAACCGATTTATTTGATAGAAAATCTGCTAACTTTCGGCCTTTGTGGCCTTCGTCAGGCGAATGAGAACACCTGACGAAGGCCACCAAGGTTGAAAGCTTGCAGATTTACTACCAAATAAATCGGTTGGATGTAAAATTGGTGTTGCCAGACTTTCCTGAGTTTACCCCAGTCCAACGCCGGCATTTCTACATCTTGAGTCACTGTCTGTGTAGAGACTGCACTCTCTTCCTGTGTCTGTGTGGGTTTCCTCCGGGTGCACTGGTTTCCTCCCACAACATGAAAGACGTTGGTTAGGTGCTTGGCCATGCTAAATTTTCCCTCAGTGCACCTGAACAAGCACCAGACTGTGGTAACTATAGGATTTTCACAGTAATTTCATTGCAGTATTATTATTGATCCTAATAAATAAATTTCAAACTTAAAACAATGCTATAAGAGGCAATGTTTCAGGATAATTCAGTCATTTCCAGGATAAAAGCTCCCTGTGTCAGTAACTCTCCACAGTCAGAATCAACCAGAAATTGTTAAATGGCAGAAGAAACTTGGAAGAACTTCAGTGCCAGACGACCATACTGCAGGAATGGAATTTTTAGGTTCTCATTCATAATTTGGGACATGGAGAATTCTAGTGCTGAGTGTGTTACCATTGGTGCTTCCATTCTTTTCAGCGTGTTGCAGTTGATGCTTGTTGATCCTTCAAATGCAAGATTATGCAGAGAGTGCTGGGTAGTGGGAATAATTTTGAATTATCACTTCAGCATTGAATATTGTGCACAGTTTTGGTCCCCTTATTTAAGGAAAGATGTAGTTGCATTGGAGGCAGTTCAGAAGAAGTTCATTGGATTGATTCCAAAGATAAAGGATTTGTCATATGAACAGTTTAAGCCTATACTATCTGGAATTCAGAAGAATGAGGGGAAATCAAATTGAGGTATATAAGATGATAAAAAGTATGGGGGAAAAAAATAGACGTGAAGTGGATGCTTCCTCTTGTGGGTATTCTAGGACAAGAGGTTGTAGTCTTAGGATAAGGGTAGCAAATTTAAAACAGAGTTGAGGAGAAACTATTTCTCCCAAAGGTTTGTGAATCTAGAATTCGCTATCTCAAAGTGCGGTAGATGCGGGTGTAGTGAGTAAATTTAAGGATGAGTTAGCCAGGTTTTTAATTAGTAATGGGCTGAAAGGTCAGGGGGAGAAGGCAGGAAAATGAAGATGAGGGGTATATTAGCCACAATCAAATGGTAGAGCAGACTTGATGGCCAAATGGCCTAACTCTGCTCTCATATTTTGTGAACTAGCACAGACATTTTGAACCTAGTGGCCTCTTTGTAATATAAGTTTCTGTAGATTCATTGTTATTCATGTCAAAGTATTTGTGGGATCTTGGTTTACAAACAATGGCTGCTACTTTTGCCTAAATAACATTAACCATTTTTTATTCATGGGATGCAGGAGCCAATGGCAAGGTCAGAATTATCACCCATTCCAAATTGATGTGGACCATGAGGTTCATAGCTGAAATGCTCACCCCTATTGGCTTTCTCCCTTCGGACTTGATCCACACTTAACTCGTGCATGTTGAAATCCCTGCCGAAGTGGGTTCTGTTGCAAGGTAATCCTTCTCACCACCCCTCCCCCCAAAAGAATTGGATTGTGTAGAGACTAAACCGAATAGAGAGTGATGTTCTAGTAAGTGTAAGATTGGATCTTAGTTGATCACTACACTGATTATGAACATCCTGAATCTATTAATGATTCAACATATATAATTTTTCCTCCAAAGACACATCTCCATTGGTAGCAGTTGGATTTGGGCAATGAATTAGGGATATGATGGGTAATATCACTCCCACACATTCAATCTGTAGTTAAGCCTATTACTTTTCTAAGGGTTGATGCAAAAATACACACTTCACCAGATTTTTCAGGGAGGCAGTAGCATAGTGGCATTGTCACTGGACTGGTAATTCAGAGACCCAGAGGAAAATCTGGGGCCCAGGGTTCAGATCCCACGATGACAGATGGTGAAATTTGAATTTAATAAAAATCTGGAATTGAAAGTGTAATGATGATGAAACGATTATCATAAAAACCATCTGGTTCACTAAATACCCTTTAGGGAAGGAAATCATCATAGAACTCCTACAGTACAGAAGGAGGCCATTTGGCCCATTGCGCCTACACCAACAATATTCCCACCCAGGCCCTATCCTGTAACCCCACTTATTTATTCTGCTAGACCCCCTGACACTAAGGGGTAATTTTGCCTTGTCAGTCCACCTAACCTGCACGTTTTTAGACTGTGGGAGGAAACCGGAGCATCTGGAGGAAATCAAGCAGACACAAGGAGAACATGTAAACTCCACACGGACAGCCACCCAAGGCTGGAATTGAACTCAGCCTGGCGTTGTGAGGCAGCGGTGTTAACCACTATCCCCTCAGATCTGGCCTACGTGTGACTCCAGATCCACAACAATATGGTTGACTCTCAAATGCCCTCTGAAACATAGGGCAGTTAGGGAAGGGTAATAAATGCTGACCCAGTGAGCACACACATCCCATCGCATGAAATCTTTTTGAAATCTGGTAAGGCAGCTGATGAGCTGTTTGAACAGTGAGAGGAGTGAGTACACATGGTTTAATTTCACTCACTTCACGTTTACATCCAAACTGATACTTTGTCAATAGCATTTTAGCAGAGTTACATTAGTCTTTATAAGCTCTAACAATTTAATTAAAGCAACTTATCAGTTGCTTTTTTTCTTGGAATATTCATATGGAAGTTTGTAGTTTTTACATTTGGAGTTAGCCAAGTGTTAGCCAGGGTGCATTCCATTATTTCTGCAACCTGTCTTCACTTGTATAACCTGATCTTTACATTTGTGTAGTCACCTTTTCTACTTTAGAATTGACATTGCTTTGACTTTGGGTAGTGCAAATAGCAAACACCTTCTTGATCAGTGAATCGTCAGTAATGAAGCATATGTTGCCTCTCTTGCAATCTGACCAAAGGCTTTTTGAGATAGTTCAGAGGAGATTTATCAATATGACATCAATCCTAATTTTTGCCAGTTATTGGCAAAAATGGAAAATCTGAGACTGTTCCCTTCCGAGAAATTTGGTAGAAGTGTTCAAAATCATGATGAGGTGTCCGACGAAATGAACAGAAAAACTAGAGGAAAGATGAGATTTTATTTTACACAGTGAGTTGTAATCAGGAATGCGGTGCCTGAACTTGTGCTCAAAGCAGATTCAATGTAACCTTCAAAAGAGAATTGAATGAATACTTGAATAGGAAAAATCTGTTGGGCTGTATGGAAAGAGTTGGAGCAGTAGGAGTGATTAAACACAGGCATGATAGGTCGAATGTCCTCTTCCTCTGCTGTATGTTAAATTACTGTAGGTGGTAACAGCCTATATTGAGCTCTGTGGCTGGGAGGTATGCCATTCTTTGCACAAATGGGGTGGAATTTTCCTGTCCCATTCGTCACAGGAATCATTACCCATTGCTTTCTTGATTACAAATCACCTTATAAAATAAATTCTCATCTTTCCTCTACTACTTTTTCTGTTCACCTTTTGGTCAGTAAATACAGCCTGTTTCTGCCTTCAAGTACTTAATAGTAATTTTGAACATCTCTATCAACGTCAACATGCAAAGTCTCTTGACTTCCAGTGGGATTTTCCAATATTGGGGTTTGTGTGGGTGGAAAATTATGTCCGTGGAATCAGAATTGATTGCACCAATTTCCTTTGTCTCTTGTACCACACTATGCTGGGGTTAAGGCATTTAGAAATCCTCATGGACTGAGGTAAAACTGCAAAAAAGAAGTCTAAACATTAAAATGCCAAAAACATAGAAAAACATGTAGTAATAGCAACATTCCATAAAAGATATGCCAAAGGCACTGAAAACAGAACTTGTGCCAAGTTCCTGCACCTAGGATGTTGAAGAGGAGAACAAAATCAGTACAAAAACTACATTAGGGTTCTGTTTGCTCTCTGGAATATTTCAGTCTAAAACCTAAGGCTTTAATAAGATTTGTTGGAGTCGGCAACACTCTTCCTTAACATCAACCACCAGTAATGGAAACCGAGAGGGCTTCAGTTGAATGCCTTGGTTTATGCAACGTGAGCCTAGCCCAGGGGAACATTATTGATTCCATAGTATAATAAAGGACTGAAATTTAACTTTGAGATTTTGATACGTGCTCCACATTGGATGTTCAGATCTGTTCCCCTCTGTGGTGCATTGTTCAGATATTCAAGGCTTTCAGGCAAGTGTGCAAAGCTGTAAGTGAAAGAAAAATGATCACAATAGAGAGCAAATTAAAATGAAGTGTAGTGCACAATGGTGAAGTTGTAATTTGGAATCATTTACCAGGTTCATATTTAATGCTGATTGGAATTTGGCTGTGTTGACCTTCTGAATAGAGTTAAGAACATTAGCTATAAGCCCTGTTAGAAGTTACATTAATTATCATCATGCTCGGGCAAGGCAATGAAAGTAGGTCACTCTCCCTCTTAAACTGTGCACTGGCGTGGTTGTGGATTTACAAAAATGCTGCAGCTGCCCTCTGTGCAGTCAATGCACCATCTGATCTGTAAAGAAAGGCAGCTCGGAACTCAGTGCAACTCAGCCAAAGCTTCAAAGGATTGAAAATAAATCAGCAATGGCACAAACAAAAGGGACCTGTAAACAGAACTTGGTACCACAAATGGCACAGCATTAAGCAGGAAACTTGTGAAGCAGTCAAGGTCACTCAGGAAGCAGGACTGTGTCAAGAATTGAGCAGTAAACATGGTGAGTGGGATGAGGAGATTTATCACCTGACATTACAGCATCCAACAGAATGAAAAGCAGAGAGGCGCACTGGTCTCTGTTTCAGTCATTCCCCAAGGCACTTCGCATGTTGTGAATGACTTTTTGAAATGCAGTAACTTTGTGTGTAGATAAATCAAGCAACCACTGTAAGTGGCCACGCTCTTCAGTACTCTCATCATAGGCTAAATGCTGAAGATTAGGTTAAAAGATTAAAAAATAGCCTAAAGATATGTCAGCTAGGTGGATTGGCCATGCTAAATTATCCTTAATGTCCAAAGATAGATGATAAATAGGTGGGCTATGGGATTGGATGGGGGAGGGGGCCTGGGTAAGATGCTGTGTCAGAGAGTAGTGAAGACTCAACAAGCTAAATGGCCTCTTCTGCACTGTTGGGTTCTATGATCTGATAAAGTTGTCTTTTAAACTTCTGCAGGTCTATCCAGCTGTCTTCAGAGTTGCCCATCCCCATTGCAGCCCAATGTAACCCTAGCACCAGCTTGCATTCTTGGTGTCCTACCCAATATTTATTCTTCAACCAACATCACTAAAATGAAGGAAACCAATTATCTGCTCATTCTCGGGTTGCTTTTTTGTGGAATCTTGCTATTCTCAGTTTAGACAATGACTATACTTCAGAAATGCTGCTGAAAGTATTTTGCAACCACTCAAGTTCTGAAGTGGTAAAAGACATAATAAAAATTAGTCTTTTTGCATAGTCTGAAGTGGCGTCACCTTTCCCAGTAGGCAGATCCCTATGAACTCCACCCCAAAACGGCTTTGATGTTCTTTCTGCACAACATGTGTTGAAATGACTTTCAGTATGATATGCAAGTGGAAAAATGGTGATTGTGCTGCACATGTTCACTTCAAGTCCCAAAACGTTCCTGACCAGCAAACGAGTAGCCTGTGGGACCCAACATCTTTATACCAGGTGTTAAGAAATCATGCGTTCACATTATTTGCAACACACTCAGTATGAATAATGAGAGAGGCTTATTTTTATTCAGCTGGTGCTGCAGAGAGGGAGATACAGACATGTTGAATATGGACTTGATGCATTTTTTAAAACTTTGCAAATTGATAGTGGCTGTATCAGAAGCAAGGGCAACACAATGCTTAGCACTGCTGCCTCACAGCGCCAGGGACCTGGGTTCAGTTCCAACCTCGGATCACTGTTGTGTGGAGTTTGCGCATTCTCCCCATGTCTATGTGGGTTTTCTCCAGGTGCTCCGGTTTCCTCCCACAGTCCAAAGATGTGCGGGTTAGGTTGATTGGCCATGCTAAAATGCCCCTAATGTCAGGGGGATTAGCAGGGTAAATGTGTGGGATTGTGGAGATAGAGCCTGAGTGGGAGTGTGATCTCAATGGGCCGAATGCCTCCTATATTGTACAGATTCTATGATTCAGTTGATCATGATAGCTGTATTACAGTTCTATAGTCAAAAAGCTGAAGGAACAGATTTCAATGTTGATAGGATTTTCATATATTGCCCTAAAGGACAGCCCAAACCTTTTGGTTCTGTTTAATTTAAACCAGCAGGGCATTTCAGTTTCCAATTTCCCAAACTTGGGTGATGTTTGGTGAGAACCTTTTGAGTTCTAAAGATGAGAAAGTATTTGTGGCTGCAAATCTTCACCGCAGGTGGCAACTTAATTAGATTCAAGTTGACTCAGTCCCCCTCTCCCATCAGCTGTTATGTGTGCTATTGGGTCAAACTGGGATATTAATTTTTTACAGAAGATAGTGGGTGCCTGGAACTTGCTGCCAGGAGAGCTGGTGGAAGCAGATACGATAGTGACTTTTAAGGGGCGTCTTGACAAATGCATGAATAGGGTAGGAATAAAGGGATATGGTATCCGGGACGATAGAAGTTGAGTTCAGTCAAGGCAGCTTGATCAGTGCAGGCTTGGAGGGCTAAAAGGCCTGTTCCTTTGCTGTAATTTTTTTTGTTCTTTGAATAAGGTGGTGACAGTGTTGGATTGTGCTGCTGAGGATATTTCTGCTTCTTTGCTGTTGGTGTGTTGCATATCTTCCTCTGACTATGCGGTGATCTTCTGTGGACAGTGGGCTGACTTCCGTCTTCCAGCTTTGATTAGATAAGAGCTTGGAATTCAAAAATTCAGGCATGCCTTCAACTAATCCAAGATACTTAGAGCTGTTCACCTCGGGAATGTCTTCCTTGAGCATCTTCTACTTTCTTCTCTTTTATTTTCCATAATGTAGTGACTGTTTCGCATTTGCATTTTGACTTTTTGCTCCATTGTTAATTAATTGAGTTAATTAACATAATTAATGATTATTCAATCTGTAGTTAATATAATTTCAAACTGTGATATTTTTAAGGCAATGATTCCATTTTAAATGAATGCACCATCTCTGCTCAGGGAAGCTTATGATGTAACGTGCAAATGTTCTTTCACAGCAGCTTCTGACAAGCGAGGAGCTGTGCAGACATGACGAACCCAGAAATAGTATATCGAAAGTTCTGTGCTAAAGAGCTGGGACCAAGGCAGACACTGGAATCTGCTTCGACAGTTGGATATATGATTAGCTAATTTTCTTTCTGATGCCAAGTACAGGTGTCATTAAACCTAATTAAATATTGAATACTTGTTGCTGCTGAGCAAAGTTCCTACCTGAAGTGTCTCTAATACTTCCTGTCAGTTTTATGAAACAGTGTTAGACCTTAAATCCTCTTTTGTTTCTCAGGAGTTCATGTGGAGATTTTTTTTTTAACATTGTGATACTCAGCTGAAGGGCTCAGACCCGTGATGCAGAAAACCCACTTACGTTGGAAAGTATAGGAGAGAAAATGAGGGCAGTCAGGCTGGGCTATGGATTCCCAGCCTGAGCTATAAAAGAGAACAGGAAGGAGCTGAGAAGTTCCTAATTTGAAGTCCTAGTTAGAGTAGGAGGCGCAAGGTAATTGGTGGATCTTTGATGAGGAAGAAAGTGTATGGGTGTAATTTATGCTTGAACCATTAACCATTGTGCTATTGATTTAGAAATAAGAGAGATTATAACAGGAGCCAGAGTTAATTGGAATGGAGGGCACTGGGATAGGGCTCAAACTAAATGAGGAGCATTCAAATGCTGTGCTTAATAGAGAATTGGATATTGCCATGAGAAAAGATGCTGGAAATGGAAAGAAAACCAACTTCTTGGTTTTTAGCAGGGAGTTTTCAGAATCAGTTTGAGCTCCAAAAGGAATAAAGTGTAATCAATGAAGCAGTAATGTGGAACCATCAGAAGTAGGGCATGAAAACTGCTGGTCAACTAAGTAAGAAACGTGAAACAATCTCTACATATAGACTGGAGAACAGGATATTGAAAATTAAATTGTAGAATAAAAGTTGTGGTTCTATCTTTCTTAGGTCACATCGAGTCATAGACGTTTACCATGTGGAAACAGGCCTTTCTATTCAATTTTTGCATGCTGTCCAGTTTTTAACCACTGTGTTAGTCCCAATTACCTGCATTTGGCCCATATCATTCTATACCCATCTTACCAATGTAACTGTCTAAATACTTATTTTTGTGAAATGCAAAATGAATCCATACAAGACCTGCGTTTAGTACATAAGTTAAATTGTGAACGTGAGCCAACTGATTTCTTGGGCAATGATTTGCAATGTGTAAACTGTTTGTTTGTTGTTCAATCCGTTGGAACAAAGGCAGTTTTCCTTGTATTGAAAACTGTAGTGTTCACATACCAGGGGATAGAACACATGTTTCTAGAAAATGCATTCAGTGGGCTTTATTTTACCATTTTGATTCTAAGTGTTGGGTGGATTTGAAGATCTGACATTTAAATGCATTCTCAGGTGCCCCCATACACACTCTACCTAAAAAAAAATCAGCGATTCGGAATTACGCTGCCGAAGCTTGTGGACAGGGCTTAATGTGCCTGGACCCTACAACTCTGATCGACCTCTCCAACCACACGTGTGTAGAAAAAAAGTGATAGAATGCAGCTCCTTTGTCACATCGAACCCAGGCTGGATAACGCCACCCCCCTGCCCACAACTGATCTCAGCACAATGTCAGTGGATCTCTATTCCCACTTGTGGATCTCAGGCAGAATAGCAACAGAACCACACCCCCTCATTGATCTCAGGCACAGTGACAGCACACCCCCTCTCTCTGTTCCACTGATCTCGAGCAAAGAGCCAGCTTTTGGACACTCCACCACCACCACCACCACCAATCTCAAGCAGAGAGCTGTCGGATGCTCAGCACCTATCTCCTCACTAACTGGAACACCCGAATCGGACTTTTGTAGAGCATATCTGTTTCGCGCCAATTCCTAATGGGTGAACATGGTGGTAAAAGGGAAAGTGCTGGTAAAGTTGGATGTGCAGCTCATTAAGTCAGTTTAAATAAATGCAAATGCATTTAAATGACCGTTGTGCCCATTTCGGGCATGGTGCCGATCATGGCCATTTTTGGGCCTTGGTAAAGGGGGAACTACGGTGGAGGTGGGTGCGGATTGTGCTACTCACCTCACGTCTGACTTTACAAAGTTCTTGCGCCCGAAAATGGGCACAATTTGATGGTAAAATGGGGCCCAATGTGTATGCTGCACAGTGCCAACAGTAACCCCAGCCTCATTACAATCTCTTTATCTCTAAATCAATAGCATAATGGTTAACGGTCCAATCATGAATTACACTGAATTGTAATCGATATATTGCAGTCATGCTTTCCACTCTAACCTGGACCTCAAATTAAGAATTTCCCTTCTCTCACCTCAGGCTGGGCATCCGTTAACCTACGTCCCAACTGCCCTCATTTTTTCTCCTGTGCTTTTCGACTTTAGTAAGTTAGCGCTTCTGCCTCACAGTGACAGAAACACGATTTCAGTCCCTGGCTTGGGTCACTGTCTGTACGGAGTTTGCATGCCCTTCCTGTGTCCAAGGGCTCTAGTTTCCTCCCACAGTCCAAAGATGTGCGGGTTAGGTGGATTGGCCATGCTAAATTGCCCCATAGTGTCAGGAGATTAGCAAAGTAAATGCACGGGATTATGGGGATAGGGCCTGGGTGGTTGTGGTCAGTGTAGACTGGATGGGCCAAAGAGCTCCTTCTGCACTGTAGGATTCTATGATTCTAACCGGTTCTAAATACACACAACTGAGTCAGAATTAAACTTAACTACAGTATTTCAGAAATTAAATTTATTTTATAGAACATTACAGCGCAGAACAGGCCCTTCGGCCTTCGATGTTGCGCCGACCAATTAGGAACAAGCAGTGACCCTCTAACCTAGACCATTCCTTTTTCATCCATAAACTTATCTACTAACCTCTTAAACGCCACCAAACTTGGCGCATCTACAACTGACGCAGGCAAGGCATTCCATACCCTTACCACCCTCTGGGTAAAGAACCTACCTCTGCCATCTGTCCTAAAACCACCACCCCTTAATTTAAAGCTATGTCCCCTCGTGCTAGCTTTCTCCATCCTAGGAAAAAGGCTATCACTGTCCACCCTATCTAAACCTCTAATCATCTTATATGTTTCGATTAGGTCCCCTCTTAGCCGCCTCCTTTCTAACGAAAACAACCTCAAAGCCCTCAGCCTCTCTTCATAAGACCTGCCCTCCATACCAGGCAACATCCTGGTAAACCTCCTCTGTACCCTCTCCAATGCCTCCACATCTTTCTTATAATATGGGGACCAGAACTGCACACAATACTCCAAGTGCGGCCGCACTAGAGTTTTGTACAGTTGCAACATGACGTTGCGGCTCCGAAATTCAATCCCCCTACCAATAAAGCTAAGACTCCGTATGCCTTCTTAACAACCTTATCGACTTGATTGCCAACTTTCAGGGATCTATGCACACATACACCAAGATCCCTCTGTTCATCAACACTATTAAGAGTCCTACCATTAGCCCTATACTCTACACATTTGTTATTCCTGCCAAAGTGAATTACCTCACACTTTTCCACATAAAACTCCATTTGCCACCTCTCGGCCCAGCTCTGCAACTTGTCCAAGTCTCTCTGCAAACTATAACACCCCTCTTCACTATCTACCACTCCTCCGACTTTGGTGTCATCCGCAAATTTACTACTCCATCCTTCAATACCCTCATCCAGATCATTTATAAAAATTACAAACAGCAGGGGCCCCAAAACAGATCCCTGAGGTACACCACTTGTAACCGAACTCCATGATGAATATCTCCCATCAACACCACCCTCTGTCTTCTATCTGCTAGCCAATTCCTAATCCAATTAGCTAAATCACCCTCTATCCCATACATCTGCATTTTTGCAGAAGCCTTCCATGGGACACCTTATCGAACGCCTTACTAAAGTCCATATATACCACATCAACTGCCTTACCCCCATCCACCTCTTGGTCACTTTTTCAAAAAACTCAATAAGGTTAGTAAGGCACGACCTACCCTTCACAAAACCATGCTGACTATCCCCAATCAATTCATTTCTCTCTAAATAACTATAAATCCTATCCCTAATAATTCTCTCCAATACTTTGCCCACAACAGACGTAAGACTCACTGGCCTATAATTCCCTGGAAGGTCTCTCTTCCCCTTCTTAAACAATGGGACCACATTCGCTATCCTCCAGTCCTCCGGAACCACACCCGTAACCAACGAGGACCTGAAGATCAGAGCCAGAGGCTCTGCAATCTCCTCTCTTGCCTCCCAGAGAATCCTAGGGTAAATCCCGTCCGGCACAGGGGACTTATCCAACTTCAAACCCTCGAGAATATCTAGCACATCCTCCCTATCTACTTCAATACTTTCCAGTTTGCAACCCTGTACCTCAGTGTTCTCCATAAACTACATTTACATATCCCTGCGTGAATACCGAAGAGAAATATTTACTCAGTGCCTCTCCAATCTCTTCAGGCTCCACGCACAACTTCCCACTGCTGTCTATGACTGGCCCTAATCTTGCCCTAACCAATCTTCTATTCTTAACATATCTAAAGAAAGCTTTAGGATCAAGGAGAATCCTATCAGCCAAAGTCTTCTCGTGTCCCCTCTTAGCTCTCCTCAACTCACTCTTTAGCTCCCTCCTGGCTAATCTATAGCTATCCATTGCACTAACCGAGCCTTCAAGCCTCATCCTGACATAAGCCTCCTTTTCCCTTTTAACCAGCAAATCAACTTTTTTCGTACACCAAGGTTCCCTTACTCGACCACTTCCTCCTCGCCTGACAGGGACATACTTATCAAGGACTCGCAGCAGCTGCTCCTTGAATAAGCTCCACATTCCAGATGTTCCCAGTCCCTGTAGTTTCCTAGTCCAATCTATGCACCCTAATTCTCTCCTGATGGCCTCATAATTACCCTTCCCCCAGCTATAACTACTGCCCCAGCTTCATGCCTATCCCTATCCATCACTAAGGTGAACGTAACCGAATTGTGGTCACTATCACCAAAATGTTCACCAACTTCCAAGTCTAACACATGGTCTGGCTCATTGCCCAGCACCAAATCCAATGTAGCCTCACCTCTAGTTGGCCTATCTACATACTGAGTCAAAAAACCTTCCTGCACACTTTGTACAAAAAACTGACCCCTCTAACGAGCTAGAGCTATAGCTATTCCAATCAATATTAGTAAAGTTAAAGTCCCCATAACAATTACCCTATTACTTTCACTCCTGACCAGAATTGACTTTGCAATCCTTTCCTCAACCTCTCTAGAACTTTTAGGAGGTCTATAAAAGACTCCCAACAGGGTGACCTCTCCTCTCCTGTTTCTAATCTCAGCCCAATAGAATTGAATAGATTAATAGAATTTAATAGTTTAATAGAATTTAATTTAAATTAAACCTCATAACTACAGAATAAATTGTTGACAGTGTTAATATTAAGTCCATTATAAACACAACATTGTATAAATGGTTTAGTGCATTTCTATCCCTAACCACTTAAACCCACTCAGTAGAAGTCAACACACATTTAGCCCCACATGCGTTTAATCAGGAGCTGATCAGCACTGCAGGGGTTCGGTGGTATTTGAGTGAACTTTGGTGTTAGTAAGCTCTGGTCAGTTTTGTTAAGAATCTCAATTTGACTCTTCAAACACACCAAGCATCCACAATAAGCTGTTGGCACCACGGTCAGCATCAAATCAATATGTATGCTATGTTCTTTCTATTAAAAAGTTATTATTTATAAAACTTCAGCTTGGAGGCTTTAGAAACAGCAGCATTTGCAAGGAATGTGGAATAGTTGTACCACATTTATTTGCAATTCTAATTGGTTGCTTTTTTCCACAGATGAAGAAATTTTAGCCTGCTATGAGGACAACGGGATTAAAGCTCTGCTCCAAAAAAAGGTTTAATCTAAATGGGTGCAAAATCAAAATACTGCAGTGCTGGAAATCTGATATCAAAATCAAAATGCCGAAAAAGCTCAGCAGGTCATTTAATATCTGTAGGGAGAAAAGAGTTAACATTTTCACTTCCATCGAAGTGAGAATTGTAAAAGTTTTTAAACCAGTGGATGGGCATGTAGGCAGGAAGATAAAGACAAGCTGGGCGATTTAAACTGCATCCTGCAAGCTGGAATAGTGATGTTTTGCCAATGATGAAAAGGAAATAAGAACATAAGAAATAGGAGTAGAAGTGCACCATCTAGTCCCTAAAGCCTGTCCCGCCATTCAGTAAGATCATAGCTGATCTGAAAGTGATTCAGTTCCACTTACCCACCTGCTCTCCGTAACCCTTTATTCCTTTATTGATCAGAAATGTATCTACCTCTGACTTAAACACATTTAATGAGATAGCTTCCACTGCTCCAATGGGCAGAGAATTCCAAAGATTCACTACCCTCTGAGAGAAGAAGTTCCTCCTCAACTTTGTTCTAAATTGACTTCCCCTTATTTTGAGGCTGTGCCCTCTAGTTAAAATAATTTCTCTGCCTCTACCCTGTCTAGTCCCTTCATTATCTTAATTGTCTCTAAGAATTCCCCTCAGCCTTCTAAACTTCAGCAAGCCCAGGCCCAATCTACTCAACCTCTCCTCATAAGCTAACCTCCTCATCTCTGTATCAACCTGGTGAACCTTCTCTGTACTCCCTCCAAGGCCAATATATCCTTTCTCAAATAGGAAGACCAAAATTGCATACAGTACCCTAATTGCGGCCTCACTAGTACCTTGCACAATTGCAGCAGACCTCCCTGCTTTTATGCTCCAACCCCCTTGCAATAAAGGCCAACATTCCATTTGCCTTCTTGATCACTTGCTGCATCTGCAAACTGACTTTTTGCCATTCATGCACATGGACCCCCAGGTCACTCTACACAGTAGCATGTTGTAATTTTTTATCATTTAAATAACAGCTCATTTTACTACTATTCCTTCCAAAGTGGAAATGATTAAACTTTAATCAGAACAAAAATTGCTGGAGATATGCAGCAGATCAGCTAGCATGTATGAAGAGGAAAGTTAACGTTTCAGATTAATGACCTTTCAGCAGAACTTCTTGGTAACAAAACATTAAGTGCTGACAGATTAATAAGAAACTCAAACATGGGTAAAGGCAAATTAAAAGGAAGGAGTTACATGTAAGGACAAAATTGGATGGAAATTTCTTTCCCACAAGTGAGAAGTAGAAAAGATCATTATAAAGAGATTCTGAAGAATCAAGGACATATATCTGTTGGTGAAGGATTTGAGGATTGTGAAAGAAAGCAAATAAATGTAGCTGAATAACTAACTGAGTACACACCTGAAGGTTTGCTGAGTGGGGGCATTTAAACTGTTAATCTTGTTCTTGTAAAATCAGTGCAGTCTGTGATTAGTAATAACAGGAAAAATTGTGCAAGTAAACTGAGGCTAGGATTTGAGACCCCAACCTCCTCCTCCTTCCCCCCCCACTCCCCCACCCCAGACAAGATGTTGAGATTTCACTGAAGTGAACAGAAATTTAAATGGCTCTGCACATCCACTGGCAGGAGAGACTGTAAAATCCTGACTCAAGCTTCTTTTCTTTCTTACTGCCTTAGACAGGTAAACACACAATGCTGAGAGAGATAAGTGGTCAGTTGGCAGGACAAATAAAAAGTAAGTGTAATATCTAATTGGTGTGAGATTACAGAGTTCTGAGATGCAGAGGGATCCGGTTACCCTAATGCATGAATTACAAAAGGTTAACGTACAGGTAATCTGCAAAGCTAAGAAAATGCCGTTATTCATCACAGAAGTTATTGAATACAAGTGTAGAATGATTCAGTTATGCAGAGCATTGGTGAGACCACATCTGGAGTATTGGGAAGGATTTTCCATATGTTTTCTCCTCCAGTCGTGTGTTTTGCAGAGGCAGCCTCACACTGGCTGGTGGCAGCATCCTCCAGTCAGAGTTTTCCTATTGTTCGCACTTCTGGGGCTGAGAGATTCCACTGGCGGGAATGGCTGGAAAATTTCAGCCACTACGTCGCCCTCCTTATTTAAGTAAATATGTAAAAAAAAAAATTGGAAGCAGCTCAGTGAAAGCTTACTGGACTGATATCTGGAGTGGGAATTTCCACACAATTTGCTGTGTGTTTTGCGACACTGCAAAAAGGCCCACTGATGGCCTGCAGCAGGATCTTCTGGCCCCGCCATTATCAACAGGGTTTTCCTTTGAACGTGCCCCTTGCCACTATGAAACTTGTGGGGAGTGTGTGCCATCAGCAGGATGGAAGACCTCATTGGTGTGAACGGCCAGAATGTTCCAGCTCTGGAATGAAGATCGGGTGAGACAAGCAGGGAAGAAATTTCACGAGTGACTGAGCACAAAGTAGCAATCCAACACTGACCACTCCAAGGATGTTTTGGCCCACCTGAGGGGACTTGACAGAAATAACGTTCCTCTTGTGGGACAATCTAGGAGCCACTGTTTAAAAGTAAAGGGATCACCCATTTAAGATAGAGATTAGGAAAATCTCTCTACTGAGTGTTGTGTGATCAGGTTAAAATGCGATCAGCCTTTATCTTATGGGTTCAGTGGGCCAAGTGTTCTATCCTACTCCTGCTCCTGATTTATATGTTTGTATGTAAAGTAGGTAGCTAGGATTCATCTCTGAAAAAGAGACAGGCTTGTTGGGCCTGGTAGTCTTTTCCAGTCCCAGAAGCACAATTAGAGTCGAACGTGAGGTGATGCATTTTGGGAGATTGAATAAGTCCTGCCGTGGTTCAGTTAATGGTAGGGCACTGGGCAAAGTTATAGAGCAAAGAGATCTAGGGGTACATGTTCACAGGAGGACAGAGTGGTGAAGAAGGCATTTGGCAAGCTTGGTTCCATTGGTCAGAACATTGAATACAGGAGTTGGAACATCTTGTCGAAGTTGTATGAGACACTGGTAAGGTCACACTTGGAATACTTTGGGATATTCCGGTCACCCTATTATAGAAAGAATATCATTAAACCAGAAAGAGTGCAGAAAAGATTTACTAGGATGCTATCAGGACTTGATGGATTGAGTTATAAAGAGAGGCTGGATAAACTGGGATTTTTTTCTCTGGAATGTAGGAGGCTGACAGGTGATCTTATAGAGGTATATAAAATAATGAAGGGCTCAAATCGGCTAGACAGTCAATACCTTTTCTCAAAGGTAGAGGAGTCTAAAACTAGAAGGCATAGATTTAAGTTGAGAGGGGAGAGATATGCAAGTATCCAAAGGTGCAATTTTTTTCACACAGAATGGTGAGTGTCTGGAACAAGCTGCCAGAGGTAGTAGTAGAAGGGGGTGCAATTTTGTCTTTTATAAAACATTTAGATAGTTACATGGGTATGATGGATATTGAGAGATATGGGCCAAATGCAAACAATTAGGACTGGCTTAGGGTTTTTTTTTAAAAAGAAAGGGTTGGCTTGGACAAGTTGGTTTGAAGGGCCTGTTTCTAAGCTGTAAGCCTCTGACTGTATGACTCTGACGCCAGTCCACAGTTTAAGAGAAATGTGAGAAGCATTGAGGAATTTGTGACAAGCAGCATTTTGAAGGCAGAATTGCAGAGTTTGGCTTGTTTTCATTGATAGAGAGAGGATTGAGAGAGTCATGCTTACAGCTTTAATATTGTGGGCATGGATGTCAGTAGGCTATTCAATTTAAACTGAATTTGCAGAACAAACGGCAAGTACAAATATGGTCAGTACCACCAAAATGGTGATTAGAGGCTGTACTTATTCCCAAAACACAATCATGGTGGCAATGCCATGGTTCAATTCCGGCCTTGGGTGATTGCTTGTGTAATGTTTGCACATTCTCCCCATGTCTGTGTGGGTTTCCTCTGGCTGCTCTGGTTTCCTCCCACAGTCCAAAGATGTGTGGGTTAGGTAGATTCGTCATAAATTGCCTCTAGTGTCAAGGAATTAGCAGGGTAAATATATAGGGTTATAGGAATAGGACCTGGGTGAAATTTTGGTCAGTGCAGACTTGATAGGCCAAATGGCCTCCTTCTGCACTGAAGGGATTCAATGATACTTCTGCTGTTATATTTTGCAGTATTGTGACAAATCATGGAAAAAACAAAGCATAGTATAGAGGAATTTTTTTGCATTTATTCATGGGATGTGGACATCACTGGCTGGGCCAGCATTTATTGCCCATCTCTAGTTGCCCATTGAGAAGGTGGTAGTGAGCTGCCACTTTGAACTGTTGCAGTCCATGTGGTGTAGTGCACCCACGGTGCTGTTAGGGAAGGAGTTGAGGATTTTGACTCAGTGACAGTGAAGGAACAGTGATGCAGCTTGTTATTATATTGCAACCCAGCAATCCTGAAAGTAAGCTACCCCAGTTTTTTACTTACCACTTTCCTGTCTTATAAACTGGCTGTATCCGGTAGGCCTCCAGGCTGAAAGCATGTAGACACTGACCTTAACGTTTTGCCTGAAAGGTAAGTGTGGCAACACAATGGAGATAATATGACGTTCAAACATGACAACATTTCAGGAAGTGGCATTAAGATCAGCAGTAACTTAGAAACATTTATCTTCCTCATCATTTGTGTAAAAATAAATCCACTGGTTTTGTTTGATTTGATCCTTGGCTGCAGGCAACTGCTGGCAAAGCAGCAATATAAATTCAGCTTAGGTGGCATCGTTCTCTGTGATATCATTCTCTAGCACATGAATGGAAAGCGGAACATTTGTCCAAAAACCTGTAGTAATCTTTCATGGTCCAGTTCCCTATGACTTGAAGTAAATAACAAACTGTCTCACCTTATCAGTGGTGCTTTGTAAATATTGGATTCAATACCTTATTCCTCCTTGCCATCATGCACACATACAATTACTCTTTGTGATATTTCGGAGATAATTTAATAATCAGCATTGCACCCATTCGCCAGCTGCCTGCAGGATGCCACAACGCAGCTCCTGCTAGCCAGCAGTCAGGAGGGGTCTGGCAATAGATAAGTTACTAAATCATAATTTATTTTGTTTATAGCCCTCACCTGGAGTAGACAACAGCGTCCTGCGGATGCTGCTTAACAGATCCCCCAAAAATGGGAATGCATTATTAAATAGTATCAGTATAGAAAGAGAAGTGTGGAGCTTGGAGAGGCACATCAAACCATAATGTAATCTTTATGCTGCCATTAATTTGTTTCAAGTCCCAAGCGATTTATGCTCATCAGACTTTTTATATCATTTATCCTAACAGGTTTTGTAAACCAATGGAAAACCAGGCCTGCACTTACACAAAGAAGCCATATTTATTGTGTATATCTGATGGAATTGCAGCATCAAGATTCTGAGCTTACGCATTAGCAATTTAAAAGATGTTTCTGCTCACCATCAAAGTATCCATCTCTGTGATACGTTAGTGGAATTATTTTTGCTTTTCAGTTAACAAAAGAGAGGTTATTCAGTCTGATGATGAATTCTAATCCCACGAGACTTGTTAAAAATTGAGAAGTCAGACAACGAAGAGTTGTGAGATAAGTTAACAGCAGAGGACAATGGACCTGGTCATGTAAATAGGATCAATTAAATAGGATTTATTGAGAGGGGACGAGGCAGTTAGATGAAATTACTGCATTAAAAGGACAGGCTTATAACGTTTTATGTTCCCTTCCTGCAGCCCCTCTGCAATAATGCCCTTCCCTTTCTATACCCTCCGAGCCAAAATGAAGTGAGTTATTTATCGTCTCCAGCAGAAGTCTATTAAAGTTGTGAGCCTACATCTCGTGGAATCTGCCTCTGTCAAAGTGTCCTGTTTCCTAAGGCCATTATTCAAAATGAAAGCTGATCATCTAAGTCAGAACAAAACCTTCATGATTAAGTTATCCTTGGTGTGGAAGATGGATTCTTTTTTTGTTACTGCAAGAATCTTGAAATATTGCCCTTCTTGCAATAAATTGGAATTGACAGTCACTGTTGTTACTGTGTTGGTACAATAATAGTGAAGCTGTTCTAAAATACCTTTCAGAATTCACATCTTAATTGGCTGAAAGGGGAATAAAATCACTTTCCACTTCCATGCTTAGAAATTGAAAGTATATGAGCAAATTCATTCTCCCAAAGTATTGTTAACACTGCATTATCTCCACTGTACATCTGTGTGAAGATTTGCAGGGTTGCACACAAGAAACTGACAAACTCTTTGAAAGAAATTCTTACAAAATAAGCCAAGTTGTTTAGAATACAATTGTGCTGGAGTTTCATGCAATCTGAATCCTGGCCCAGTGTAGGGCTAGATGTATCCCATACAACACTCATCCAATTACGACTGGCAAAGCCCATGTTTCTGGACCTAGTAGGTTTGTGCTGAAGAGTGGGAAAGGGTATGCTTAAGGATAGCGAAAGAGGAACTTATAGCCAAAGTTTACATGTATTTAGATCAATGTTGGAGTGAAAACTTTGAAGTATACAAAAAGAATCTTTGGAAATGTTTGTGCAGATTAAGGTTTTTAGATTGGATCTCTGTTTCTGGTGTTGACTAACCATGATGTAGAGATGCCGGCGTTGGACTGGGGTAAGCTCAGTAAGAGGTCTGACAACACTAATTTTAAATCCAACTGATTTATTTGATAGTAAACTTGCTAGCTTTCAGCATTTTTGCCTTCGTCAGGCGAATGAGGTGTTCTGATCTCCAAAAGCCCACATATCAGCACATACAATCTAATCTAATCTAATCATTACACCTAACCTGCTATTCAAGTATTAAAGTGGCTAACAATGTGAGTGGAAGGAACACTGAGCACTGGTTAGAGAGATGTGTGTTGTCTCCAGACAGCACAGTAAGTGAGGTTTTTTGCTAACCTAGGCAAGTCATAGGGGTTACAGATAGTGTGACATGAAGCCAAGATCCCTGTTAAGACCGTCCTCATGTGCGGAACTTGGCTATCAGTCTCTACTCAGCGGCTCTGTGCTGTCGTGTGTCGTGAAGGCCCCGTTGAAGAACATTTACCCGAAGGTTGGAGGCCGAATGCCCATGACTGCTGAAGTGTCCTTCCACAGGAAGAAAACTGTTTTGCCTGCTGATTGTTGAGCGATGTTCATTCATCTGCTGTCGTAGTGTCTGCATGGTCTCCCCAATGTACCGTGCTTTGGGACATCCTTTCTTGCAACGTATCAGGTAGACAACGTTGGCCGAGTTGCAGGAGTATGTGCCGTGTACCTGGTGAATGGTATTCTCACGTTTGATGATGTCATCCATGTCGATGATCCGCGTGTCTTGCAGAGGTTGCTGTGGCAGGGTTGTGTGGTATTGTGGTCACTGTTCTCCTGAAGGTTGGGTAGTTTGCTGCTAACAATGATCTGTTTGAGGTTGCGCGGTTGTCTGAAGGCAAGAAGTGGGGGGGTGGGGATGGCCCTAGCGAGATGTTTATCATCATCAATGACATGTTGAAGACTCCGGAGAAGATATTGTAGCTTCTCCGCTCCGGGGAAGTACTGGACAACAAAGGGTACTCTGTCCACCGTGTCCCATGTTCGTCTGTTGAGGAGGTCAGTGCGGTTTATCACTGTGGCACATCAGAACTGTCTATCGATGAGTCGAGCGCCATATCCTGTTCTCACGAAGGCATCTTTCAGTGTCTGGAGGTGTCTGTCACGATCCTCCTCATCTGAGCAAATTCTGTGTATACGGAGGGCTTGTCTGTAGGGGATGGTCTCTTTAACGTGTTTAGGGTGGAAGCTGGAGAAGTGGAGCATTGAGGTTGTCTGTCAGCTTGCAGTACAGTGAGGTGTTGAGGTGACCGTCCTTGATGGAGATGCGTGTGTCCAAGAATGCAACCGATTCTGGAGAATAGTCCGTGGTGAGTCTGATGGTGGGATGGAACTTGTTGATATCATCATACAGTTGTTTCAATGATTGTTCACCAATGAGTGCAAAGGAAAAAAATGTCATCAATGTATCTAGTATATAGCCTTGGTTGAAGATCCCATGCGGTGAAGTCTTGTTCGAACCTGTGCATGAAGATGTTGGCATATTGAGATGCAAATTTGGTCTCCATGGCTGTTCCGTGTGTCTGGATGAAATACACACCTCTCTAACCTGTACTCAGTGTTCCTTCCATCCACATTGTTAGCCACTTTAAGACTTGAATAGTAGGTAAGGTGTAAAGATTCGCATTCTAATCAGCAATCTGTAAACCTCTGTGCTGATATGAGTGCTTTTAGAGACCAGAACACCTCATTCGCCTGACGAAGGCACAAACGCCGAAAGCTAGCAAGTTTACTATCAAATAGACCATTGATTAACCACACATTTAATGATTTTTCAAGTCTGGCTGATATTTGATAAGGAAGGTAAGCCTGAAATGTTCGTAGTTTTGTTTCTGGGCTCTTTTAGGTAATTAACAGCAGCATCAAGATCAACAGGTCTGTTGTAAAAGTCTAATCACCATGGAATGATGTTCAACAGCTGCACATTAGTCATAAACAGGTGTCAAGATAAGCATGTTTGTTCTTTCAGATAAATGTCCTCTGCCCTTGAGCAGAGAGTTCTGTTTACATGAGGAGTTGTTCTGTTATCGAACACAACAATTCAGTTAACACAAAAATATTCCACCTTCCAGTATTCAGCTGCAGGACATTCTTATGGTGGAGGGTGAACAGCCAGAAGTCATGGTCCAGATTGGTAGCAATGACTTCAATAGGAAGAGAATGGACTCCTGCAGTCAGAATTTAGGAAGCGAGGTGGAAAATTAGTAAACAGGACCTTGGATGTATTAATATCCAGATTACTCCCAGTGCCATGTGCAAATGACTACAGAAGTAGAATGATAAGGCAGATTAGTGCATCACTGGAAAGAAAGCGTGGGGACAGGGGGTTGTAGAATCCTGGAATTCTGGGACTAGTTGTGGGGGAGATAGTACCTATAGAAGCCAGATGGATTATAGCTGGAAAGAGCTGGGACTGAGTCCCTTATGGAGTATTTTGCCAGTGCCGTCAGGAGGGCTTTAGACTAACTCATCAGAGTTGTGGCAAACAACAGGAAAAATTAGAGAGGAATTCCAGGGTGCGCAGAATACTGGAGGGATATAAAGCACTAGTATAGAGCATAGTAAGTTAGTCAGTGAAGTCACAGCAGAGAAAAAAGTAATGATGTTTAAATCAGGGTTTGTGTGTATGTATTTGAATGCACAGAGTACAATAATTAAGATTAGGGAGTTATAGGCATAGATTGCATTGTGGAAATATGATGCTATGTGGCAACAGAGACCTGGCCCAAGGAAGAGCAAGACTGTGTGTTGAATATTCCTGGGTTCAAAGTATTCAGGAAAGGTAGAAATGGAGGAGGGCTGACGATACTGGTTAAGGAGAGAATTGCAGTCCTGGAGAAAGAGGAGAGTTCAAGGACAGAATCTATCTGGCTAAAGCTAAGGGCACAATTACGTTGCTTGGTGTCAGCTATAAACCACCAGCTGATGAGAAGAATATAAAAGAACAAATCTGCATAGAAATTACAGAGAAATGCAAATATTACAGAGCAGTTATAATGGGGACTTTAATTACCCAAATGTAGACAAAATTGGTTGTGTAAAAAGCAGATAACGCCAAATGTTCCTTGATTGTATTTTTACTAAAGTTTGTGCCCAGTCTGACAAGTAAGGATGTGCTGTTGGACCAGGTTCTTGGAAATGAGGTCGACAAAGAAGATTACATGTCTGTCAGGGGACATATAGGACATAGTGATCATTGTAACACAAGATTTAGGGTGGTGACGGAAAAGGAAAAAAGGCAATCCAGAGTAAAGGTAACTAGCTGGGCGAAAGCCAATTTCAGTGGAGCTGGACCAGTTAGGTCGGAATGAAAGGTTGGCAGGAAAAACTGCAGCTGAAGATTGGGTTACCTTCAAAACAGAAATAGCCTGGACGTAGTCACGGTATGTTCCCTTAAAAGGGAAAGATGGGGAGAAACAAATCCAAAGCTCCTTGAATGAAAAAGATATTAGAAATTAAAAATAGGAAGAAAATGTTTGCATTTGACAAGCGCAGTTAGATAATACAGTTGAGAACTCTGAGGAATGAGCTGACGTTTCAAGTGAGCTGTTCCCCTTAATTGAAGGGTCAGTTATGAGGGAAGTGAGGCGAGGGGGGGTGGGTGTGATTTAAGGAAAAACTTTTTATGCTCAGGGTGGTGATGGTCTGGAATGCACTGCCTTTAAGGATGGTAGAGATGGTATGCCTCGTATCTTTTACAAAGTATCTGGATGAGTACTTGGCATGCCATAACATTCAATGCAATGGGCTAAGAGCTGGCAAGTGGGATTAGGTAAACAGATCAGGACTTTTCATGCATTGGTGCAGACTTGATGGACCAAAGGGCCTCTTCTGCACCGTGGTATTTTTTTAAAATACAGAAAGGTCAGAGAGAGGCTAAAAAGCACAGGTGGTATTCTCCAGCCATGTTTGCTCTGCAATCACTGCCAACGAGAATTTGGTGTTCCGCCAAATCTCCATTCACTGCAGTGGGACCGAAGAATCCCAGCCAAGGAGAAGGCTGGAGGATCCCAGCCCATATTAGAAAAGTGAAGAGGCAATAAGAGGAAAGACTAGCAGCCAACATAAAGGGGAATCCTAATGTCTGCTTTAGGCACAACCTCAGGCTAAAGGAGCGATTCTTTAAAAGGATGAGGTGAAGGATTTCTTCAGCCAGAGAGTGGAATCTGAGGAATTCTTTGCTGCAGGAGGCTATGGAGGCCAGGTCATTGAGTATCTTTAAGACAGAGAAAGAAAGGTCCTTGATTAGTAAAAGAATTGGGGCTTATGGGGAAAAGACAGGAGAATGGGGATGAAAAAAAAATCAACCATGATTGACTGATGGAATAGACTGACTGGCCCAATTGGTCTCATTCTGCTCCTATGTCTTACAGTTTTATAGCGCATAAATGTAAAAGGAGTAGAGAGTCAACTGGGGACCAAAGAGGGAACTTGCACATGGAAGCTGGAAGCATGGCTGAGGAATTAATTTAAATTAATACCATCTATCTTTACCAAGGAGGTAGATGCTACCCAGGACAGGTGAGGAAAGATGTCTCTAGATGGGCTCAATGGTAAAGAGGAAGAGTTAAATGGACCATCAGTACTGAAAGTTGATAAGCACTGGGACCAGACGAGATGCATCCAAGGATATTGAAAGAAGTGAGAATGGAAATTGCAGGGGGCTTCCAGTCTCTGTACACTCAGGGGAGGTGCCAGAGTGCTGGAAAATTGCAAACATTACACCCTTGCTCAAAGAATGTTATAAGTCCCAGCAATTGCAGACCAGTCAGTTTAACCTCAGTGGTGGGCAAGTTTATAGAAACAATTCTTTTAAAAGTTTATTTATTGGTCACAAGTAGGCTTACATTATTAACGCTGCAATGAAGTTACAGTGAAAATCCCCTCGTCATCACACTCCGGAAGCTGTACGTGCACACTGAGGGAGAATTTAGTATGGCTAAGCACCTAACCAGCATGTTGTTTGGACTATGGGAGGAAGCCCACACAGACACGAAAAGAACATGCAGACTCCACACAGATAGTGACCCAAGCCAGGAATTGAACCTGAGTCCCCGATGCTGTGAGGCAGCAGTACTAACCACTGTGCTGGATAGAATTAATCGTTTATTATATAATTATATGAATAGACACTATGTAGGGATATGAGGAAAAGGCAGGGGCATGGCACTATGTTTTGCTCATTTGGAAAGTTGGTGGGCCAAATGTGATTCTGTGGGATGACCATAGAGAAAATGTGTTAACAAACATGGTTTAAGAGCAAGGATGATCATCTGTTGAGCTACATTATTCTATTCTATTTATGCTGCCAATTCTCTCAAAAAATGTGTGTGCACTCTGCTTATACAATAACTCGAATAGTTAGATTGGTGATAAAGACCAGATTTTAAAAAGCGTGAAACTTACTTCAGTGAAAGTAACATTGAGAATCGTATCAGATTATATAAAATAATGGGTCATTGCTGGTGTGTATGTTTCACATAAAACTCTTTCCACTCTGATTACTTGTTCCTTGATCTGCATTCCTCTATTCTCTTCTCTGTCATAGTAGATCGAATATTTCCTTAGATATTTCAGTGAAGTCTACTTCAACCTGTTCCGGTGGTAATAAGTTCTGTATTTTTATCACTCGCTTGTTTTTTTTTAACATCCTCCTAAATTCTTTGTCTGATCTCGTGGTAAATCTTATATTTATATTTCTTTATTATGGCTTCAGCCACTTCCTTGAACCCATTCATAATTTTACCCTTCTCTGTGGTCTTCTTTGGCGCTATTATAGGGAAAAGAGCTCCAGACTATCTCCTGATAATTCTGATAATCTCTTTGTAAATTTTTCCTGCACTTACCTAATGCTTCAATATCATTTTTGTAGACTGTAGACGAGAACTGAACACATTATTCCAAGTGTGGTCCAAGGTCCTAAGTAAATACAACATTCCCTTCCTGATTTTATACTTTATTTCTCTGAAAGGCTGAGAGGTGACTTGTTTGGGGTGAACAGAATTATAAGGGGAAGATAGTGTGGACAGGATAAAATTGTCTCACTTGGTGGAAAATTCTAGAACCAGGGGACATAGATTCATGACAGGTGGCAGTAGTTATAAATGGGACATGAGGAAGAACATTTTAATACAGAGAGTGGTTGGTGTCTGGGATTCATTGCCTGAATTGGTGGTGGAGGTAGAGACCCTAAACTCTTTTAAAAAGTTACTGGATCTGTACCTTAAATGCTGTAAGTTATAGGACAATGGGTTTGGTGCAGGAAGGTGGGATTGTAAACAGCACCTGGATGTCCTTGCACTGGCATGGACAAAATGGACTGAATGGCCTTTTGTGTACTGTAACTTCCTACGGTGCTAATTGACACCCAGTACACTCCAGCCTTATTAGCTTGTATTGTTACATTTAGTGGCTTATTTATCTTTGTTACCAAATGCTTTTACTTTTCGCAACTCATTTTAGTTTTGTACTTTTCAATGAATAATTTGCCTCCATCTTTATTCCTCCTAACGTGTATCCGCCTTAATGTTGAATCAACTGAAGTTGCAAATCTGTTTGTCTTTCTGTAATTCGAACCAATTTGTCCATTAATTATAATCTCCAATTTGGTATCGACTTCAAAATCTAAATATATGCCTTTACTCCCCAGTTCAAATCATTTATAGATGTGGTGAGCAGCGTTGACCCAGGTGGAGGTCATTTGTTCCATTTAAACTGAAAATCATGTAAAAATTTCCAGTATCTTTTAAAACAATTAGATGAGTTTGTGTTTCCACAACAATAATTTATAATGAGAACCGGATAAGGAGGCATTGCTGCAACAGGAAACCTATGTTTAGCCAAATTAAAGATTCCAAATTGAATCCACACAAGCCCAGTAGAAATCTTGGGCTAATAGTGCATAAGAATGAATGCTGTAATTCAGTGTGGAGCAATTTTATTAGAACTGATTCTCACAGGCTAGTGAAAACCACTTGTTTTTGGAAATAATAAGCTGAACAGTTCCATTCAGTC
Organism: Sphyrna mokarran; assembly: GCA_024679065.1. NCBI lineage: Eukaryota > Metazoa > Chordata > Chondrichthyes > Carcharhiniformes > Carcharhinidae > Sphyrna > Sphyrna mokarran. The sequence continues at coordinate 36,234,946 of JAGIQG010000029.1, forward strand.
TCCTGTCAGTCCTAATTCTCAAAAAACAACAACACAAGCCAATTCTCAGCTTTCTCTCTCCATTACCAAAGGCATTCCTGTCTTGCCTTCAGTGCATATGTGTCAATATCTTATTCTGTCTCTTGTCACAACCCCTGGAAACTCTGATGCAAATTATCTATTTGGCACATTGCAACAGAAGTCAGCCTTTCAGCCCTTCGAACCTGTTCTGCCATTCAGTTGGATCATTGCTGATCTGTACCTCTGCTCCATTTAACTACCATTGCTCCATAACTCTTGATATCTTGATCTATAACAAATCAGTCAATTGGGATTTTAACATTTTACTAAACTCACTAGAATGCTTATTCAGGGTTCACAGCTTTTGTATGGAGTGGAGGGAGAATTCCAGATCCTCAGTGCCCTTTTTGTGAAAACCTTTGCCTTAGTTTCACTGCTAAAAGCTATTGCCCTTAAGATTATGCTCCCTTATTCTGGATTTCTACACCAGAGGAATGATTTTATCCATTTCTACCCCATCAACTCCCTTTGCATTCAACTGGAAAAGCAATCAAGAAACTCAACACCATCCAGGGCAAAGCAGTCTGCTTAATTGACACCCCAACTTCACCATCCATTTCCTCCACAGCCTGTGCACAATGGCAGTAGTGTGTACCATCTGCAAGATACATTGCAGGAACTCGTTAATGAGTGTAATTGACATCCTCCCATGTCAATCCTTTCCAATCTCGATTTAATCAGAGGAGGCTCCATAACCAATGGGAGATTTTCATAGGGCCTGTTCCATGATTAATTGGACTTGACGTCATAGTTCCTGCCATAACTGACTTGGAACACAAGATTGGATTTTACGAGCCTGTTATGACAAAAGGATCATTGAGCTGAAACATTGGCTCTGATTATACCAGCATGCCTGCCCTGATTTTGGGACGGGCGAGGCTCGCGGAGCAGCATTGCCCATTTGCCTCAGGTGCAATCTTACAGTCTCAGGCAGGCATGCTGATAAAATTCCAGCCATTAAGTCTAATTCTCTTTCCTTAGTTGCTGCCAGACCTGTTGAGTATTTCATTGCCTTCTGCCTTTATTGCTTATTCATTACATTTGCTGTTTATAGAATCTTGTTCCCCAAATTGCGTGATGTGTTTGTCTATATAATTACTGTAACACTTCATAACTAATGATAACATATTGCTATATAGACTGAAATAAAAATAACTCCTTTCTTCTGGGATGCTCAATGTACTATATCAATATTTATTTCCATCATTAATTTCACTTAATATCATAGAATTCCTACAGTGCAGAATGAGGCCATTTGGCCCATCAAGTCTGCAGTAATTCTTATCTAGGCTTATCCCACATACTTATCCTGCTAATCCCCCTAACCCATATATCTTGAAACACTAAGGAGCAATTTAGCATTGCAAATCCATCTAACCTGAACATCTTTGGACTGTGGGAAGAAACTGGAATACTTGGAGGAAACCCACACAGACCCAGGGAGAATGTGCAAACTCCACACAAACAGTCACCCAAGGCTGAACCTGGGTCCCTGGCCCCATGGGGCATTATGAATGAACCATCTATTGTTTTCATGGTGTAATAGGTGGAGGGTGACATGTCCATTCTGTAAAGAGCAGGAGAGAATCACTTGGCTTCTTCTTTGGCAGCTTATGGTCATTTTTCCCAGTGACTATCCAATGCATATATGCCATTCCTTTTTCTGAAATCCTCAACATTTCAACTTCTTTGTGAGCATTCAACCACTTCAGCTTCTATTGCTGAATTTGCACTCCTTCCTTATGTTGGCATAGGGATAGTTCTCCTTTATAGTCTGAAGTCAGCCAGTGCTTCTTCTCTGCTGCCGCTTTGTGCAGTCCAGTTATATCAAACTTTAACTCGGGTGGCAACAAGACACTTATTAAAGATTGCCTTCCAGCAGATATACTTTTGCCACAGATTCCACCCTGTTCTCGGCCTGAATCAACCTGGTGTCTGTCCTTGATCCTGGGTTGATAGTCATGTTGCATACCCTAATCATTACCAAAACTGCCTGTTTACATCTCTGAGCCATCACCTACTTAAAACTCTTATCAATTATCCTTGCCAACCTCCATTAGTTCTCCTTTCTCTTTCCCCCTGTTCACTGAATTTAATGTACTTCTTTTCAGCTACAGATATCACTCTGAACATCTTTGCTTTGCTATCTCTGTCTCCCCTTTAAAAGCCTCCTAGTATTTTAGAATAAGAAGAAGGAGCCACGTGACATGTATCACCAGTGATACAAAGGTTGGTGGTGCTGTGGATAGTCTGGAGGGATGTCAGAAGTTGCAGCGTGACATAGGTAGGATGCATGTGTAGTGGATAAATGTGTAGTGGTCCATTTTGGCAGGACCAGTGGGATGAAGGAGTACAATATCAAGGGTAGGAGTCTTAGCAATGTTGAGGAGCAAAAGGATCTTGGGGTCCGAGTCCATAGGACTCTTAAATCAGCCTCACAGGTGGAGGATGTGATCAAGAAGACGTAAGGTGTGCTAGCCTTCATTAATTGAGGGACTGAATTCAGGAGTCAGGAGGTAATGCTGCAACTTGATAAGACCCTTGTCAGACCCCACTTGGAGTACTGTGCACAGTTCTGGTCGCCTCACTACAGGAAGGATGTGGAAGCTATTGAGAGGATGCACAGGGAAGATTTACAAGGATGGCACCTGGATTGGGAGGCATGCCTTATGAAGATAGGTTGAGGGAGTTAGGTCTCTTCTCCTGGAGAGATGACGGTTGAGAGGTGACTTGATAGAGGTTTATAAAATATTGAGAGGAATAGATGGGGTGGATTTTCGGTGGCTATTTCCCAGGGTTACAATGGTCACTATGAGAGGACACAGGTTTAAGATGCTAGAAGCAAGTACAGAGGAGTTATTAAGGATAAGTTTTTCACTCAGAGGCTGGTGTGGAATCGGCTGCCATTGGTGGTGGTAGAGGCGAACTCAGAGTCTTTTAAAATACTTCTGGATGAGTACATGGAATTTAATGGGATTGGGAGTTGCAGATAGTTCTACGGCCTGGTAGATATGGATATGATTGGTGCAACTTGTGGGCCGAAGGGCCTGTTTGTGTTGTAGTATCCTATGTTCTATAGATTGCTGGGATCAAGTGAATCCCTTGAAGTGTGTAGAGGGTATAGAGATAGAGTTAAGAGAGGAATCAGGAGAGTAAAAAGGGGACAAGGCAAAGGAGAATCCAAAGAGCTTTACAAATACATAAATTTGTCATTTATATTAATGATTTGGATGAGAATTTAGGAGGCATGGTAAGTAAACTTGCAGATGACATCAAGATTGGTGGCATAGTGGATAGTAAAGAAGGTTATCTCGGATTGCAACAAGATCTTGATCAGTTGGGCCAGAGGGCTGACAAATGGCAGATGGCGTTTAATTTAGATAAATGCAAAGTGATGCATTTTGGTAGACTGAACCAAGACAGGACTTACTCAGTGAATGATAGGATTCTGGGGAATGTTAGAACAAAGAGATTTAGGGGTACATGTTCATAGCTCCTTGAAAGTGGAGTCACAGGTGGACAGGGTGACAAAGAAGGCATTCAGCATGCTTGGTTTTATTGGTCAGAAAATTGAATACTGGAGTTGGGATATCTTGTTGAAGTTGTATAAGACATTGGTAAGGCAACACTTGGAAAACTGTGTACAGTTCTGGTCACCCTATTACAGAAAGAATATTATTAAACTAGAAAGAGTGCAGAAAAGATTTACTAGGATGCTACCAGGACTTAATGCTTTAAATTATAAGGAAATGCTGGATATACTGGGACTTTTTTCTCTACAGCATAAGAGGCTGTGGGGTGATCTTATAGAAGTCTATAAAATAATGAGGGGCATAGATCAGCAAGATAGCCAATATCTTTTCCCAAAGGTAGAGGAGTCTTAAAACTAGAAGACCTAGTTTTAAGGTGAGAGGGGAGAGATACAAAAGAGTTCAGAGGGGATTGGAACAAGCTGCCAGAGCTCGTGGTAGAGGGGGCACAGTTCTGTCTTTTAAAAAATGTCTAGACAGGTACATGAGTAAGATGGCTATTAAGGGATATGGCCAAAAGTGGGCACACTGTCCCCCTTTCCCTAAAAAAAAAGAGCAGCATGGACAAATTGGATCGAAGGGCCTGTTTCCATGCTGTAAATCTCTTGACTCTTACCATCCTGACCATGTTTTGCTAGAAGGCAGTTACGTGTTCCCCCCTACCTCTCAAAAACCAGGCCAGAAGTGGTCTACTAAAGGGTAAACATTAGGGAAGTGTGACAACCAAGGGGACCGCACAAGCAGTGCTGGAGGAGTCTGGACATTTGCCTTTATCCAAGGTGACTTAATGAAGGGACTTTGTGCAATGCATCTAGATTCACTAATGATTAAGAAAGTAAACTGAGGAGGACTGTAAGAGTCTGCAAAAGAAATACAAACAGGTTAAGAGAACGGACAAGGTAATGGCAAATGGAATATAATATAGAGAAATGCAAGGTTATTCACTTTGGTAGAAAAATAGAGGAATAAAGTATTTTTTACAAGGTAGGAAACAATCAAATGCCGGTGTGCAGCATGATTTAGCTGTCCTTGTACACAAAACACAAAGTTCATGTGCAGCTGACAGCAAGCAGTTAGGAAGACAAATGGTCTGCTGATCTTTAGTGTAAAAGGAGTTTGGATTACAGGAGTAAGAAAACGTTGTGCAACTATACAAAGCTTTGATAAGAGATCTCCTGATCTCTGTATCTAAGGAAGAATCTACGTAGGTTCGCTGGGTTGCAAACGTTGTCCTGTGAGGAGGGTTTAGGCTGATTTTTGTAATTTGGAGCAGTGCTTTTGGTTGTAATGAATTGGAGAAAAAAATGGAGGTTTGTAAGGACTGGATAAGATAAGGGCTGCAGGTGGGTGATGATTGAGAGATAGAAATGAGCGGTATCCTATGAGGAAATGGCGTTTAGAAGAATGAGAGGTAACTTCATTGCAATGTAAAAGATTCAGAGAGATCTTGACAAGGTAGTTGCTGGAGCAGCCTTTCTTCCTGGCTGGAAAATTAGGTCATAGAATCAGGATAAGTGCCTCAGGCCACTAGGAATGACATGAAGAGAGATGTGAATCTTTGAAATTCTCTCATCAACGGGCTGTAGATACACAGGCATTGGTTATGTTCAGGGTTCAGATTAATGGGTTTTTGGACACTAAATGAATCAAGGAAATGGGGTTCAGGCAGAAAAGGAGACTTGAGACAGAAAATCATTTATTGACCTTATTGAATTGTGGGGCAGGTTCGTATGACATATAACCTAGTTCTTGTATTTCTCAAGATCCCCCCTTTGTTATTATGTATCTATTTTCACAATGTTTTATTACAAAAAAGGAGCTTTATCAGTGTAAGTTACAAAGAATAGCAAATATACTGGAATCCATAATTGGGCTTAACATGCAGTGTTTAACATTAAGCACTTATCTAAATTATAATAATTCTATTACAGTCTAATGTACCAAGTGTTTGGTCATTAATTTTATTGAGTATTTTAGACACACAGTGATTAATATACTTTTATTTACACCAGTGAGGATTTGACCCTGCACAAAGCTTTTTCTCTACTTCCTATAATATGTTTCTATTCCATCCTCGAGGATATTTTTCCATTGCTCTAATGTGGTATTTGCTTTCCAGTTTACAACCATTTGTTGGTGTCTTGTTAATGAGACTGTATAGTTTAATGCCATTCAATAGCCTCAACTGGAGTACTTGATCCAATTCTGGGCACACACCTGAGGAAAGATGTTAAGGCAGTTGGAGAGGTGGAGAAAAGACTTAGTCATTCCAGGAATGTGGATTGATTGAAGTAGCTGTAGTTGTCCTTGTAGAAGAGAACGTTGAAAGAAATTTTTAGATGTATTCAAATTAACAAGGCGTCTGGGCAGAGTGGATAGAGAGAAACTGTTGCCATTGGTGGAAAGCTTGAGAATCAGAGGACACCAGTGTACAGTCACAGTCAAAGAAAGCAGTGATAACATGAGGAAACAGATTTTCACATGGTGAATAGTTAGGATCTGATTGCACTGCCTGAGAGTAAGATGGAAGCAGAGACAAATTCAATTGAGGTTTTCAAAGGAAAATTGATAATTACCTAGAAAGAAGAATCAGGGCTACAGGCAAAAAGGCTGAGAAGTGGGACTGTACTTGCAAAAAGCTGGCACAGATGAAAAGACTAAATGGCCACCATTTCCTGTGCTGTAGCCATTCTATAATATGATTTTATAAATATTGAAAACCTTTTAATGGCCCACATCCACTAGGTTAAAACTGACTAAACTCTGACCTCACAAACATATCACAGGCTGTCTTCTATCTCAGATTAGAATTGGAAGGAATGTGCCTCGCCCAGTTAGGCTGCCTAAGTCTCTATATTATAATTTCACTAGACAAGATCAAGGAATTGTGCCGTTTCTGATGAAAACTCTGCTCTCCCAATTGATCAGTAATGGCTGTTAACCATGGACCTGTAGTCAGCAGTGTTCTATCTGACACACCACATAAAATATAAAGTTTCTGGGTTATGAGTGACTTGCACTGGACTTGTCACAAATTATTTTTGTTTTTTTCTTTGTTTTGAGGATTATGATGGAAACTGGCAAGGCTTTCAAGCTATGTGTATTGTGGTTGCACATGCTGATCACTCCTGCGCTTTGAAATAAGCTTTGGCTGTTTGAAGCCAGATTAATGATGCAGTGAGTGCTCGTTTTGCTACATTGAATACGTTGGGTATGAGACTGAAGTTACTGAAGTAGCAGCCATTTCCCCACCTTGTGTCATACAAGGGTTTCCAATCCTGTTACTAGGCCAGAGCTGGACATGGTGTTGGAGGACTATTGGACAGGAGGGGTTTGATGGAGGATGCAAAGGCAGTTCATTGCTACTGACAGCAGGGGAGCATCTCCTAAAGAACTGTTATATTGCAGACCCCTGCACCATTTCTTCAACGTTACAACTGACAGAGACGGACGCTAAAGGAAAGGCTGACGAGAAGAGCATAGGGCAAATATGCAATATCACAGAATGAAGCAGGGCTGTAAAAATAGAATAAGAAAACAAAAATCTGTGTTTGTAAAAGTAAGGAATGTACGGGGAAGCTTTTATTCACAGATCACCTGCAGCTTTCCCTTTCACTTACGGTGGATTGAAGATTGCTTGTAAATGCCTGAAAGGACCCAGTGAAAATGTGACTGCTGTACTGGGAGTTAAAAGTTACCTTCCAGTCAGCCACATCAGACTCGTGCAGGGCTGCACAATTGAGGGAAGGTCATCACTTTGGTAAAATTTGCCACAAGGCTCCCTATGGTATAAACCAATGGCTTACTTTGTCGATCTGTTCCACAAGGGATCTTAATCCTGGCTGCTGTTATTCACATATAATAAAACATTCTTCAGCAGGAAAATCCTTGACTTGCAACCTGAGGGAGATTCTATATTCTGCAAAGAACAATTATGTATGACAGTTGAGCTTTTGCTTTGTAAATCATATTCACCAGCGATTGCATCAGATTCCCATTCACCTGAATACCCAAGACACTGCATACCAGTCCTGGCACCTCCTACCAGTCTGGAAGTCAAGCTCAAATACGAAACCTCGTTTGTTTTCATATTTCATTGAGGAGCCATCCCTATCCAGTCCGTCCATTTCTCTAATCCCCAATTCAAAATATCTGGAACTGTTCTTTAGCCTCTCTCTGGACATTCCCTGCAAAATGGGATTGTCTCAGTAATCTGAGCACTTAGCAAGCCATAACATTCAAGGCTATGGGCCAAGTGCTGGCAAGTGGAGTCAGATGGGCAGGTCAGGGCCTTTCATGCATCAGTGCAGACTCGATGGGCTGAAGGGCCTCTTCTACACTGTAGTATTCTGTGATTCTAAATTTTGGCAGATTAGTTTATTGCAGGTGATACACCTGACATGATCCTTCGGCACATCAAAGAGTTTATGTTTCTGACAGTCACACCTTTCTTGTACAGTAGCAAATTAAACATAGACATCAATTCAGCGTTTAATGCTTCCAGTCTTACTGTCACCTGAAGTTAATAATTTAAGCAAGGTTAGGGAAATTACTCGTATCCTCTGGTCTCAGTTGTGTGTCTTTGATTCCTTTATATTTGATTTTTGATTTTGATTTCATTTTATTACTATCACATAGAAATTTAGGTGATAGGAGCAGGAAGAGACCATTTGACCCTTTGAGCCTGCTCTGCCATTCATTACAATCATGGCTGATCATCCAACTCCGTCTAATCCTGCTTTCTTCCCCATAACCTTTGATCCTATTTGCCTTAATGTATTAGTATATAGTGAAAAGTATTGTTTCTTCCATGCTATACAGACAAAGCATACTGCTCATAGAGAAGGAAATGAGAATGCAGAGTGTAGTGTTACAGTCATAGCTAAGGTGTAGAGAAAGATCAACTTAATGCAAGGTAGGTCCATTCAAAAGTCTGACAACAGCAGGGAAAAAGCTCGAGTTGGTTGGTACATGTCCTCAGACTTTTGTATCTTTCTCCTAATGGAAGAAAGTGGAAGAGAGAATGTCCGGGTACATGGGATCCTTAATTATGCTGGTGCTTTGCCGAGGTTTCAGGAAGTGTAGACAGAGTCAATGGATGGAAGGCTGGACATCTTTTGTATTTGTTGTCTCACATGGGAAAAGCTCAATTTTTAAATTTCCCTGGCTGTTTCTTTTGCTTCTGTTTCTCAACTTATCCCAGGAGGTGCTGATTCATCTCCATTACTCATCTATGTGTGCAGGTACTGAATATCAGTATGCTTTGTAATGAAAAGAACGTTGTAGACAATTCTGTACCCACTCCCATCTCCAGCGTACACATACCAGCAATGAACACTTCCAGTTAGGGATCTCCAATTGAGCAAATAATGGAACAAAATAATATGAAATGAGATCTGGAGTCCAGTTAGGCAGTGCAGGGAATCCTCCTACTCTTTTATTTGGTTCACTGCTATATTTTTCTTTACAGAAAATATAGGGAAACGTGGTGACACAGTGGCTACCGCTGCTGTCTCTCAGCACCAGGGGCTCAGGTTCAATTCCAGATTTGGGTGTCTGCATGGGTTTCCTCCAGGTGCTCCAGTTTCCTCCCACAGTACAAAGATGTGCAGGTTAGATCAACTGGCCATACTAAATTGCCCCTTAGTGTTCCCAGATATATAGGTTAGATGGATTAGAATGGTAAATGTGTGGGGTTACAGGAATAGTGTGGGGGAGCAGACCTGGCTGTCAAGAGATTTGGTGCAAACTTGATGGGCCGAATGGCCTCCTTCAGACCTTAAGGATTCCACGAGTCTATAATAAATGACATTTTTTGATTTTAGAAGTGTTAATATACTAAGCTTGCATCAATCCCGTGGACAAGGGAATTGACAGTCTACAACATTATTTCTATCCTGTGCTGGAAACTCAATAATGTCCCTAGCCCAAACATAGTGGCAGATATAATAGAATGCATGAAGAAACCAGAGCAATACAGCTATTGCTATATTCAAGGTGTGAGACGCTGTTTGTGCACAAACGGGTTTGAACCATAACTCTGAGCAGTCATATAATCTAAGTATAGAAAGCAAACAAAACCCTCCTCAGGCTCCCAACAGCCTTGTTTCACTTCCTTGCTTTGAGCTATGATCTAAATCCTGCTCTTCATTCAGAGTTGGCATCAGAATGGCTTTCTATCATCAGGTGACAATTAGTAAATTTCATACCACGCCAGGTCTCATCAAGTGATAGGGTTTGAGATTTGTATCGCTAATGTTGCCTTATCCCTGCCTGAAACTCAATTAACAAACAAGGAAATGCCTTAACCAAAAATGAAATCCTGCGGACGCTGCAAACCTAAAATAAAAACAGAGCTGAAAGTTCTCAACAAGTTGGTGGTAGTTCTGTGAAGAGATAAACAGAGTTAATGTTTCATATTTCACTCAAAACATTAACTCTGTTTCTCTCTCCAAGGATGCTGCCAAACCTGCTGAGTGCTTTCAGCACTTTGTTTTCATTGTGCAAGCTGTCTGGCTCATCCTCCCAACTGACTTTAGGATGAGCAACTTTAGTATTCTCTTACACCTCGGAGCTTCATTTCTCCATTTTGTATGCCCAGCTCCAAGGTTAATCCACAAACTGGTGCCTGAAGTGAGTTTGCCACCTCTGTCAGTATGGTCTCTGTGTGATCTTGTCATCGTTTCTATACGATTTGCTTTCATCTTTGTCAGATGAATGCATGTCCGAGGCTAAGAAAAGCAACTTCTAACTGCCAGGGCCACCAACTGCCCACCAGAGATTATCTGGCAGTGTAAGTGCTGCACTGGATGCTTTAAGTACAATGGGACATTTATGTACAATGAAATCCAGACATTGTCCACACACAATGATATTTACAGTTCTGTCCCCTTAATTGCCTAACCTCAAAGGTGCTGACTCTTACTGAAGGAATCCTCTACGGGCACTGGGAAACTCCATTCTCCATTCTGGATCATCCATTCTCCATTTGTGAAACTACAGGCTTTGCTATTAGATCACAGGGACTCAAGCATGCAAAATAGAAGCAGAAGTATGCCATTCGGTCTATCCTCATAAGCAAATCCCCTCAACTCTGGAATCAATCTAGTGAGTCTCTTTTGCACTTTCTCCACTGCCAGTACATTCTTTCTCAAGTAAAGAAACCAAAACTGTGTATTGTATTCCAGGTGTGGTTTTACCAGCACCTTATACAGTTGCAAAACAATCTCCTGTTTTTAAACTTCATTCCTCTAAGCAATGAAAGACAGCATTTCATTTGCAGTCTTCGTTACCTGCTGCATCTGTAAACCAACTTTATATGATTCATGCAAAGGACACCCAAATCCCTCTGCACAGCAGTAAATTTTCAACCGTTTAAATAATAGTCCATTTTGCTGTTATTCCTATCAAACTAAAATAACCTCACATTTACCAACATTGTACTCCATCTGCCAGCCCCTTGCCTACTCAGAGACTATTGGTACACCAATGCAGACGTTCAGCATCCTCTGCACGCTTTTCTGTGCCACTCATCTTAATGTCACCTGCCAACTTTGATGCACTGTATTTGGTCTCCAACTCCAAATCATTTTTGTAAACTGTAAACAATTGTGGTCCAAACACTGATCCCTGAGGTGTACCACTAATCATTAATCACCAACCAGAAAAACGCCCATTTATCTCCACTCTTTGCTTTCTGTTAGTTACCCAAACCTCTATCCATACTAATGTATTACCTGTGACACCGTGCATCTTTAACTTATGCAGCAGCCTTTTATGTGGCATCTTGTTGAATGCCTTCTGGAAATCTAAATACATCACATTCACAGGTTCCCCGTTGTCCTCCGTGCTTGTAGTGTCCTCAAAGAATTCCACTAAATTAGTTAAACATGACCTGCCTTTCACGAACCATACTGTGTCTCTCAGTGGGACAATTTATAGAACATGGAACATTACAGCACAGAACAGGCCCTTCGGCCTTCGATGTTGTGCCGACCAATTAGGAAAAAGCAATGACCCTCTAACCTAAACCATTCCCTTTTCATCCATAAACTTATCTACTGACCTCTTAAACGCCCCCAAACTTGGCGCATCTACAACTGACGCAGGCAGGGCATTCCATACCCTAACCACCCTCTGGGTAAAGAACCTACCTCTGACATCCGTCTATAACTACCACCCCTTAATTTAAAGCTATGTCCCCTCGTGCTAGCTTTCTCCATCCTAGGAAAAAGGCTATCACTGTCCACCCTATCTAAACCTCTAATCATCTGATATGTTTCAATAAGGTCTCCTCTTAGCCGCCTCCTTTCTAACGAAAACAACCTCAAATCCCTCAGCCTCTCTTCATAAGACCTGCCCTCCAAAAGCATTTTCCCCACCACAGAAGTTATGCTAACCGGCCTATAGTTAACTGTCTTTTGTCTACTCATTTTTTATAAACAGTGGCATCACATTTTCCTGTTTTTCAATCTAGGTGAACCACCCTAGAGTCCAGCGAATTTTGGCAAATTACCACGAGTGCATTTGCAATTTCCCCTGCTATTTTAGTAGCCTGAAATGCATCCCATCAGGGCCACAAGACTTGTCCATCTTTAGCTTGCCTAGGACTGCTTTTTTAGTGATAATGATCGTGTTTAGATCTTCATCTGCCCATCATCATCTATACTAGCCCACCTTTCAGATTGCACCTTTCAGATTGCCTCCATACCAGGCAACATCCTGGTAAACCTCCTCTGTACCCTCTCCAATGCCTCCACATCTTTCTTATAATGCGGGGATCAGAACTGCACACAATACTCCAAGTGCGGCCACACTAGAGTTTTGTACAGTTGCAACATAACGTTGCGGCTCCGAAATTCAATCCCCCTACCAATAAAAGCTAAGACTCCGTATGCCTTCTTAACAACCTTATCGACTTGATTGCCAACTTTCAGGGATCTATGCACAGATACACCAAGATCCCTCTGTTCTTCCACACTATTAAGAGTCCTACCATTAGCCCTGTACTCTACACATTTGTTATTCCTGCCAAAGTGAATTACCTCACACTTTTCCGCATTTATAATTTCTATCTAGATATCTCGCTATTCCTTCCTTAATAATAGATTCAAGCATTTTCCCCACCACAGAAGTTATGTTAACCAGCCTATAGTTAACTGTCTTTTGTCTACTCATTTTTTATAAACAGTGGCATCACATTTCCTGTTTTTCAATCTTGGTGAACCACCCCAGAGTCCAGCGAATTTTGGCAAATTACCACGAGTGCATTTGCAATTTCCCCTGCTATTTTAGTAGCCTGAAATGCATCCCATCAGGGCCACAAGACTTGTCCATCTTTAGCTTACCTAGGACTGCTTTTTTAGTGATAATGATCGTGTTTAGATCTTCATCTGCCCATCATCATCTATACTAGCCCACCTTTCAGATTGCTTCCACCTTTCAAATTGCACCTTCCAGATCACAGCAACTCGTTGGGCAGATATGATTAAAGAGTAGTATATTATTATCTGCCACTTTGAATAAAGCATTGAAGGAGGTTTCAGAATTGGTTCACAGCCTTTAGATGTAGAGCAGGGTTGCGGTAGAAAATATTGTCCATCTATTCGGATGGATAATGGAAGGATTATTATTGATGAAGCAAGCAGTAATAGGGAATGCATGCTTAACATCTGATTCAAGCAATGATAGTTTTATAACCCAATTTTTATCTTTATAAATTTCTTTGTTATTTTTCAATCTTGCGATCTGCATTGTATTCTATTTTCTTCTATTTTTTTTCTATGCTAAATGGATAAGGCTTTCTTTCTGGCATGCTACTGCATCTTAATACTCTGTTTCCTACTTAGTTTCTAACAAAGTAGGAATTGCAGCTATTGAAATTGGAACTGTTTGTGGCATTCCTTGTGCATATGCAAAACAGTGAACAACATATATGTGTACAACATTTTTAAATTCCTTCATAGGATGTGGGCATCGCTGGCTAGGCCAGCATTTATTGCCCATCCCTAATTGTCCTTGAGAAGGTGGTAGCAAGTTGTCTTCTTGAACCCTTGAAGTCCACCTGGTGTCTGAGTCAATTTGTCACAACTGAATGACTTGCCAGGCCATTTCAGAGGGCAGTTAAGAGTCAACCACATTGCTATGGGTCTGGAGTCATACATAGGCCAAACCAGATGAGGGTGACAGATTTCTTTCCCTAAAAGGCATTAGTGAAGTAGATGTTTTTTTAAACAACACTCAGTTTTATGGCACCATTGTTGAGACTGGGGGTAGGAGTGGAGAGTGGGTTTCCGGTGCCAAGCAGTTTGCGATCGTCCTGGCCTCTGTCTACTGGCACAAACCAGATTGTGCCTCTTCTGGGCATGAGGCAATTAGCATAGTTAAGGTGAAGTTTAAATATGCATAGCCCAGCAGATTCTCCAATTCCTGGGATGTTCCGACCCTCGGGCACAGTATGAAACCAGCGAGAATCATTACTGGTATCCACTAGCGGAAAGCACGTTTGGCCACACAGAATGGGTTTGGAGACTGTTGAAACTTCTAGGTGATTGGGGACATGGTTGGGCAGTGCCCACCTGGCACCATGGCAATGCCAATTGGACACTACCAGTGTGTGGGGCAGTGCCAAGGGGGTGGAACTGAATAGGGACTGTGATTGGGGGAGGGTATGTGCCATGTTGGGGTCAATGAAGGCAGACATGGAAAGGCCCCAATGCTGACAATCCATGTCGGAAAGGAGATGGGGAAACATGCTGCCATTGGAGTGGGTAGACTGCGATGTGTACAAGGGGAAGGGGTCTCCCAGTGTATTTTGAGATCGGGGCACCCTTTCAAAACGGCACCCTTTCAAAACAGCACCCGATCGCTTTGAAGCTGGGCTCATCAATGTGGTTAGACCCCACCACTCCCAGAACCAGCATGCAACTCATCACATTCCTAAGAAATGACTAAGTGTGGAATGATTGCAGTCACACTTGCGCTGGACAGACCAACACAGATTGCTTTGCTTTTGTCACTGTTGATGACACTTGGGCTACGCAGCCTAGGTTTCGATTCCAGATTTTTATTAATTAATTACATTTTGAATTCCACCAGTTGCCATGATGGGATTTGAATCCATAATCCTGAAACACAAGTCCAGGGCTCTAGATCAACCTGCAGATGCACTCTCAGGAGGGTAGAGAGTGTTAATGGATGTGAATTATTCGGCCAATGTTTGCATAATTCATTCCTTCTTTTACAGGGATAGGGCAGAAGAGTGGGCTAAGTCAAGTGCTCTTTCAGAGGTTCAGTGCAGACTCAATGGGCCGACTGGCCTTTTTCTGCATTATAGGGATTCTATGGATTGCACTTGTTGTTAGCTAACAATTTTAGAACAGTTTTGGTTTTAACTCGAGCTGTGTGAGTGTTTGAGAAAGTTTGTGTGACTGCACGGGGCACGTTGAGACTGGGCCATTTGAGAGAATGAGACAGAGGCTATACTTGAGAAACATGAAGAACCAGGGTTTTGACCTTTGAGAGGGGCACTAAACATTTGATTTAAGATTTGATTCAGTAGATATTGTACAAAAATAATCAGTGATAACAACATAAAATGCTGGAACTACCCGGCAAACTAGCTAACATAGAGTAACATGTATGACTTCAAGAGAGATGCTTTACATCAGAACAAGGTTCCTGCTACAGATCTGCCTGATTTGCTGAGTATTTCCACCATTTTCTGTTTCTATTTCGGATTTCTAGCATCTACGTTATTTTGCACTTGTTTTATAATAAAGGCAAGCTGTGTTAGGGGGTGGAGATGTGCCCTCAGAAACAGTACTGTCAATGTGCTGTTTGTGAATGTAATGATGTCAAGAGAGCAGCTTAGATGTAGACTGTTAATTTCAGCCATCTTTCTCCCTTCCCTCTGTCTCCCCTTCCCTTTTCCTTTGTCACCACATCTTTCAAATCACGGGACTGACACTGTCCCTTCCATCTGTCTTTTCCTACCCAGAATCCCCTCAAATCCTACCATCCAGCACAAGCAGTTCGAGTTCGAGAGCGGGTCTGGATGGCAGCGGGAGCAGCAACAACACCTTGGTGATTGGAGCAGTTGTGGGAGGTGCGGTGTTCGTCTTGTTAAGTGGTGTCATAATCTTCATCATCCTTCGCAAGAGGCAACAAACCTTCAAGGGTGACTACAACACAAAGAAGCATGTGTTTGGGAATGGATACAGCAAAGCCGGCATCATGCCCCCCGCTCCAGAGCACATCCCCTACCAAGAGGAGTCCGATGAGGATAAAAAGCCATCTCCCATGAATGTAAGTTATGAAAATGAGGGAAAGGTTCCCCGTGATGGGATTGATTTTGATACAGACTCCAAGCGCCCTTACTTCACAGTGGATGAGAGTGACACGCAGGAGGATTTTGACGACCAGACTCTGAGCTTCCAATATCCACAGGATCTGACGGAAGACATGGTGTCACAGAATGATGGCTCCATCATCTCAAAGAAAGAGTGGTATGTGTAGTGCCAGACCTCTTGTGGTCCAGGACGAGTATCACTGTCCTGCCTCCAGCACAGTGGGTCCACTGTAAAGAACTCTGCATCAGCTAAAGTCTTAATGATTACAATGTGGTTTATTTTTTACATTTAATTAAAAAAATTGTTCTAAAGACAGTGTTCTCAAAAACAAAACAAAAGGAACACTAGTCTATGTAGCACTAACTTGAGATAAATCTCACTCATACCAGCTGGACTTCTGTAAAAAAAAAACCTGATGTCTCTTTAATATACTATACAGGCATCAGGTAACTTGTGCTAAACACTGGAATTCAATCAGGCTGTCAGCACTTCTGTGGCTGCATTTACCCTAACTGTCAATTAATTTAGTCATTAATTTATAACTACTCACTGGAACTGGACAATGCTTTTAACTTACTGGTATTTTCTAGTGAGTGGTTAGTTTTGTTCAGTAAGTAACTGGCGATGTCGTGATAGCAACAGTTAATATTCCATTAAATGGGGTTGGGAGGGGAACTCAAATATTGATAGTGCAGCCAAGAATGGATTGTATAAGTTGGACATTCCACTAATTCATATCAATATGTGTAAATATCAATTATTTTTTAAACTGCACATAACGCTAATGCCACAGAAGGTCTCTTTGGGTACCCAGATCTTGGTACCTTTTGGGTCACAATTTTGCTGTCAGTTTTTTTTTAAGCTTTTAAGTGAAATGAATTTGCCTGGCATACAGATAACATTTCCCCCCTCCCGAATGATATCCTGGTTGTAGCTTACAGCATTCCTGCATGTGAACTTTCGTCTCTCTAAATCTGAAAATCGTCTCTGAATGTGAAGTGTGGAGCTGTCAAGATATGTGTAAACCCTTCCCTACACAATTAAATTTCTAACAAGTCACTCTGCCATTTAAAGATTTGGATTTACTTGTTGAGTCTAGTCAGTGCATGCTTGGGAACTCTCTTTTTAAAAAAAATGTTCAGTGTACTGCATCTTGCCTACAATCAATTATGTACTATGTATTTTCCAAATTTTAACATTAGATTTATAGTGTTACCTCATCAAACTGCAGTTACCCAAGTCCATCTCTGCAATTATTTAGTAAAAGTCAAGCCATGCAACTTTGAGGGTGTCATCACCAAAGTTGTGTGAGCCTAGAAGGCAATTATGTGTGAACTTAAATCTGAGGGGTTATACACATTAAGAGCAAATATGAATTGAGCTAAGAAAAGCAGAATTCTACAGATGCTGGATCTCTGGCATAAAAGCAGAAAATGCATGAAACGTTCAGCAGGTCAGACAATATTGATGAGAGAGGGGGGAGGAGAGAGGAAGAAACACAATTCCAGTTTTTGATGAAAATGTCCTTGACCTCAAACGTTAGCTGAGTGAAGCCTACTCCAGCTGGACCCAAGTGCACGTCAGTTTTCTCTAAGCCTTACCAGCAATTTATTGTCAAATGTGCACTTATTGAGCTCTATCCCATTCTTAGTGCTCAATAGGTAATGTTTCTCTTGAGTAGGTGTTAAGTGCCCAGTGTAGATAAACTAGAGATAATATGAAAAGTTGGTGCCTTGACCTGCAAGATATGGATGCTGAGGAGGATGTTGAGCAAGTCTGTTTGCCAACTATTCATTTAAAACCTTTTGACTTTCACCTTGCCCTTTAAATTTTGTAAAGAAATGCAGTTTGTCCCTGTTGTCTGCATCATAAGTACTGCACCTCCCACAGTATTAATACACTGGCATTGTGTGTAGTAGCAAATTGGGACACAGTTCAACACATGCTATCTGACAAACACAGCATTCTCTTTGTTCAAGAAATGCATCAACAGTTAATCTTTGTTTAAAAACGCTTACAAAGTGGGCAGACAAAGTGTTACCAGTGAATAATAATTGTAACATTGTCCTAGCCTGGCATCCAGGGTCTCCGACCACCATTTCTGCAATCAGGAATGCACAGCCCACAGTGAACAACAGTCTGTCATATTATGCTGAAGATGAGACACCCATTTGGTTCATGAAAACTGTAGGCAAGGGACACTGCATGCAGCTGCCAAGTTGTGCAAGGGGTGAGTGTGGGGGACTGTTAACCCTTGTTTAAAAACTGAACATTCGGGAAATTTACAACCAATCACAGATCACCACCATCTGTGAGGATGAGATGACCTTTTGAGTGTGCACCCTTTTATCAGAATCAAAGTAGAATTGTGAGATCCAAAAGGCCAGTTCAAATACAACGGTGCAGTGTTTGTGTTACTGGACTAATCCCCTATAGAATGGGGTCCAAATCCCAACGTGGTAATTTGATTGTTTGAATTTATTTTGTTCAAGTAAGTAAAAAGCCATCCAATCAACATAAAATTCCAACTGGTTCATTCATCCCCTTGAAGGCAGAAAATTAATTGTCCTTATCGGGCTGGGCCACTATGACTCCAGTCCTACCTCAATGTGGTTGATTCTGAAGTAGTTTGGCAAGCAACACCATTGAATTGAGGGAATTTTGAGGCAGATGCAGAGAGGCTTCAAAGAGAATTAGAGAGGCTTCAAAGGGATTTAAACAGGCTGAGTGAACGAACAAGAACTTCACAGATGGGATATAATGTGGAAAAATGTTAAATTATCTACTTTGGTAGAAAATAGAAATGTAGAATATTTTTTAAACAGAGAGAGATTGGGAAGTATTGTTCCTGAGTTACTAAAAGCTCACATGCAGATGCAGCAAACAATTAGGAAGGCAAATGGTATGTTGGCTTTAAATGCAAAAGGATTTGAATCCAGGAGTAAAGATATATTGCTGTAATTGTATAGAGCCTTAGTGAGACTGCACTTGGAATATTTTGTACAATTTTGGTTTCCCTACAAAAGGGAGGCTGTGCTTGATGTAGAGTGTGAAACAAAGATTCATCTGAACCATTCCTGTGGTGGACGGGATTATCCTACCAGGAGAGATTGAGGAGGCTGGAACTGTATTCTCTAGAATGTAGAAGAATGGGAGGTGATCTCACTGAAACATAGAAAATTTTTACAGGGCCCATTGGGTCAATGCAAGAAGGATGTTTCACCCAGCTGAGGCTATCTGGAACCAGGGGTCAGGTCATTTAGGACTGAGATGAGGAGGAATGTCTTCACTCAGACGGTTGTGAATCTTTGGAATCCTCATATCAGTGCACTGAGGAGACTCAAAGATTGATTTGTTCAAGACAGAGATCAATATATTTCTAGGTAGTAAAAGCAGTAAGGGATAGTGCAGGGGACATGTTGAAGTAGAAGATTGACCACAATCTCACTGAATGGTGGAGCAGACCTAAAAGGCCAATGGCAGCTCCTCCTTCTATGTCTTATGTTCTTAAACACCACCCTGCCAATGCCAGCCATATCTCGAGAAAGAATGTTATGTATATTTGAGGAGAATAAACCATATCAGCTTTTTCAGTATTGATACAGTGCACTGTGATTCACACCATTACAGTGTCATTGAAAAGCTTGTGCAATCAACATGCATGCCTTCCTGTTCTCATCATGGGGTAGCACGCAATTCAAGGTGGCACATTCGTGTTGTTTCCGTCTTGCTTGTACATGGACCAGTGAATGACTGACTGTGTTCAGAGTAGGGTGTTCTATATTGGGAGTATTTGACTTTGAAAATGTTTTTTGTAAATATTGTACAAACTTGTTGCACGTTTGTTTAATTCCTGAATCATCTTATTAATGTAAAGTGAAATCTGCCCTCATGGGGAGTAATTCAGGTGTATTGTCTCTGCTTTGACCTTCCAGCATCACCTCCTTCCTTTCCAGCATGTTGTATAGTGTCATTTGAAGTTTAATTTAATTAATCTGATTAACACATATTTGTAAAACTGCCAATGTTAAGCCTCTGCTCACTGAATGACTTTTCTAAGAATCATTTCCATTGACTAGTTTTTAATCAACATTAAAATAGTTCTGAGGGGACAGGGTGCAAGAGAAGCCAGGTTGCTACACAAAACTGTTGATACTGTAGATGGCTACCATGACTTATTCACTAAATCTCATGATTAGGGGAGCGCAGAACCCAGTGCTGTTTGAGTGAGCATTGCTCATTTTAGTTAGTCTGAAACAAACAAAGCCAAAATCACTTAATGTCCGTTAATCTGCCTTAAACAGAGAATGATTGTGGTAAATACATCTGGCATAGTGTGTTCCCATCCTGCCATCTTGAAGAACCAATGGAACATTGAGTTGTGAATCCTTAGGAGATTTCTTAATAGCATGTGGACATTAGGAGACAGTAGTAGAGGCAGACAGAAAAATTCCAGAACACTGTTCATTGAAAATGGTATTGCAATATTTAACATTCAAATTTCATTAAAACAAATTATGTAAATCAACTATCAATTTAAATTTTGTAAGTTTTTTTTTAGGTTTTGTAACCAGTCCATTAATTTAAGAATTTCAGGATGTGTTCACAGTGAGATGAATTAATGAAGCAGTCACTACTTTTCTTCCAGCATTCAGTGTGGAAAGGACATGCGCTAAACTCTGACACAGCACATGCACTTTACTCTCCAAATAATGCAGCATTATTTGGAAAGGAGATAATGATGCCACAATTTTCAAAAATAGTGAGTGTCCTTGGATATGTTTCAGTTTAGACCAATAGTACAGCAGAGGACAAAGCTTATCAAGTCAGGCTGGAATTTTTAAATTGTGTTTTCGAACAAAGAATGGTTTCTGCAAGATTTCTCATTAATTCCTGTGCACCGTAAAACCTGACAAGCACATCCTTCCAATCCCATGAAATTGATGTTCAAACACCAAACTTCCTTTCTCAACATCAACTAAGGTATTATTGCTTGATTTTTATTGTTTTATTCGTGCCCAGCAAAAAGTATCCATTGACTGCTGGAACCTTACCGCTGCAAAGCCATATCCCAAACCGGCTGGTGCTCAGTCTGATCAGGGAATTTGTTTTTCTGTTTACTCGATGCTGGGTTTGGATGAAAGTGTATGATTTGTTTGAATTATTTTCTGTACCGCTCAGCTTTGGGGGATTAGAACATCATTACACTCTGTTGCCCTCCAGTTACAGACCTCTCAACCCAATCATAGTCTACCATTGTGCACTAGCATGACATTTCCATTTCCTCATGACACATTAATTCAGGATGAGGGGAGATAAAGTAGCCATGCGTGGGTGTTTTGAATTGTGAGGTGTCACAGTTACATTTAAAACTCCCTTGTTTGATGCTGCATTGGGATTTACTATGTCCATTGAATCATGTTAACTATTGTGCAAATAAACCTGTTTTGTAAAGTGTAATGTGTAATTGTTTTGTATAATGTTGCAGATGCAATCTGTTTTATTGGGCTGCTTTCTTCCTTGTTGTTTCCCTTTATATCGATTCTCTGGTTGAAAGTGGTTCGTTTGTGGATCTTGCTTGCTCTGTTATGTGCCCAAGTGTGTGAAATGTTCAAAATCTTATTTGGGAGAGGGAACTTCTTTTTTCAATAAAATTTCAAATGAAAATCCCTTTGGTTTTGCTGCTTTCATTTTGCTGTTGATTCCAATCTAGTTCTTTATCCTGGGTCTTGTCACATTGCTTCCAGCCCAAAGAGGATTAGTCAAAGATTCTGTCTTTACAGTGTGAACATGGATCTTTTTTCTCTCTTTCCAACCTCCTTTCTACCTATACTGGAGACCTGAGCACAAAATCCAAGCTGACGCTCGCTGAGAGAATGCTGCACTGTCAGATGTGTAAACTTTTGGGTAAAATATTGAGCCAAGGCCTCTGTGATAAGAGCGTATGGCACTATTTTTAAAAAAAGGGCAGAAGAATTCTCTGTGGTATCTGGGGCTGCTATTTGTCTTTAATCAGGCATCTCCTAAACACGTGATCTGGTCGTCATCACATTGCAATTTTCATTGTGGGATCTTGCAGTGTACATATTATTCTGTATTTCTTACATTACAACAAAAACCATATTTCTCAGCATGTTTCCTTGGCTGGAGAGTGCTGTGGAGTATTCGGAAGTGATGAAAGGCATAACAAAAATTTTTATTTCTCGTCTTGATACTGCTGATTAGTGTTTGGATCCAGTTTCACATATAGCCTACTGAAGTCTGGATTTTGTAGAATCCCTACGGTACGGAGGAGCACATTTGGCCCATCAAGTCTACCGACCACAATCTCACCTATTCCTGTTTCCTTCATTTACCCTGCTAATCCCCTTGACACTAGGGGCAATTTAGCAAGGCCAGTCAACCTAACCTGCATACTTTTGGATTGAGAAACCGGAACACCCGGAGGAAACCCATGCAGACAAGGGGAGACTCCACAAGACAGTGACCCGATGCCAGAATTGAACCTGGGTCCCTGGAACAGTGAAGCTGCAGCATTAACCACTGTATCACCGTGCTGCTCACTTTTGGAATTGATTTAAAACAAAAAACAGACAAATAGGACATATCACTGCTGTCCTCACCCATCTTTTAAACTTTATTATTCTGCAGTGAATTAGATTCAAGAGTTTGACAAGCGTAGAAAGGGTTCTTTGGCCCATCTTATCTACGCTGACCATCAAGCAGCTATCGAAATGGAATGGGAATCAATTAAACACCCCCCCTCCACCCCATCCCATGCTCTCCCTCCCCCTGAATAAGACATATAGAGCATTAAGGCTAATTCCATTACCTCCACCAAGTCAACATAAAGAGATTGAGGCTGGAATTGTGCGTGGAGCCTGTAGAGATTGGAGAGGCACTAAATGAGTATTTTTCATCAGTCTTCATGCGGGAAAATGTCAGTGGAGTTGAGGAGGATACAGGGTTGTAGACTAGATGGGATAGAAGTACATAAGGAGGAGGTGTTAGCTATTCTTGAGAGTATGAAAATAGTTAAGTCCCCTGGGCCAGATGGGATTTATCCCAGGTTACTCTGGGAGGCTAGAGAGAAGATTGCAGAGCCTCTTGCTTTGATCTTCATGTCATCGTTGGTTACAGGTATAGTGCCAGAAGGCTGGAGGATGGCAAATGTTGTCCCCTTGTTTAAGAAGGGGAGTAGAGACCATCCTGCAAATTATAGACTGGTGAGCCTTACTTCTGTTGTGGGGAAAGTTTTGGAAAGAATTATAAGGGATAGGATTTATAGTCATTTAGAAAGAAATGAATTGATTAGGGATAGTCAGCATGGATTTGTGAAGGGAAGGTCGTGCCTCACAAACCTTATTGAGTTTTTTGAAAAGGTGACCAAAGAGGTAGATAAGGGTAAGGCAGTTGATGTAGTGTATATGGATTTTAACAAAGCGTTTGATAAGGTTCCCCATGGAAGACTACTGCAGAAAATGCAGATGCATGGGATTGAAGGTGATTTAGCAATTTGGATTAGGAATTGGCTAACTGATAGAAGACAGAGGGTGGTGGTTGATGGGATATATTCAACCTGGAGTTTAGTTACTAGTGGTGTACCTCAGGGATCTGTTTTGGGGCCACTGTTGTTTGTTATTTTTATAAATGACCTGGATGAGGGTGTAGAGGGATGGGTTAGTAAATTTGCTGACGACACCAAAGTCAGAGGAGTTGTAGACAGTGAGGATGGATGTTACAGTTTGCAGAGGGACATAGATAAGTTGCAGAGCTGGGCCGAAAGGTGGCAAATGGAGTTTAATGTGGAAAAGTGTGAGGTGATTCACTTTGGTAAGAGTAATATGTGTGTAGAATATAGGGCTAATGATAGGACTCTTAGTAGTGTAGATGAGCAGAGAGATCTCGGTGTACAGGTGCATAAATACCTGAAAGTTGGTACTCAAGTTGATAAGGTTGTTAAGAAGGCGTATAGTGTGTTAGCATTTATTGGTAGAGAGATTGAATTTTGTAGCCAAGATATCATGTTGCAACTGTACAGAACTCTGGTGCGGCTGCACTTGGAGTATTATGTACAGTTTTGGTTGCCACATTATAAGAAAGATGTGGAGGCATTGGAAAGGTTGCAGAGGAGGTTTACCAGGATGTTGCCTGGTATGGTGGGTAAGTCTTATGAGGAAAGACTAACGGACTTGAGATTATTTTCATTAGAGAGAAGGCGGCTAAGAGGGGACCTAATTGAGACATATAAGATGATCAGAGGGTTAGATAGGGTGGATAGTGAGAGCCTTTTTCCTCGGATGGAGATGGATAACACGAGGGGATATAGTTTTAAATTAAGGGGTGGTAATTATAGGACAAATGTAAGAGGTGGCTTCTTTACTCAGAGGGTAGTGAGGGCGTGGAATGCCCTGCCTGCATCAGTTGTGGACTCGCCAAGTTTAAGGACGTTCAAATGGTCAGTGAATAGGCATATGGATAGCATTGGAATAGTTTAGGTTAGACGGTCATAAAATTAGTTCCATTGTCAGTGCAACATTGAGAGCCGAAGGGCCTGTACTGCGCTGTAATATTCTGTGTTCTGTGTTCTATTTTATCAGCCTGCCCACCTGGGAATAAAGGATGGAGGAATATGGTAGGGTCCATCAACCTCAGGTGGGATTTTACGGTTTCTGGTCAAATGAGGCCATAATGCCCTGCCCATGGTCTTAATAACTCAGTGCTAAAGGTTGTGACGTTATGCCCCAAGCTCAGAGAAGGTTCATAGAATGGCACAGCACAGAAGGCCATTCTATCCATCATGCCTGTGCCAGCTCTTTGGTGCAGCTGTCCAAAATGTGACCCTCTCTTGGTCTTTTCCCTGAGACAGAAAATAGTTCCCTTCATGAATTTACCCAACTATCCATGCGTATGTAAGAACTAGGTGCATGATGTGCTTAATTCCTAGATGTAACGCTCTTGCATGTCAACACTAAACATATACCTGTATTTGCATGTCTAGTATGCAGCAAGATATGATTCTGAATTGATGTCAGTGTCCTACAGAAAAGGAGTGAAAAGCTAATGATGCAGGAGGAAACTTGCTGCACAATGAGGATATTAATACCACCAGGAATGGTAGAAACGGCTCACATTCTGGATTCTATAATTGCTGGAAGAGAATTGTGCTAATGATGGATTTATGCACAGAGCACACAGAGACTGTGTGTTATTAGCGTAACCAGCCAACAATTTCATTTATAGGCTGGAATTGTGCAACCCCACCACCGCTGCCAGTGAGAATGGAAAATTTGATACTCAGCCAAAGTTCTATTCATTGCAGCAGTCCAGAAAACCTCAGCCATGGCTGAGGTCGGAGAATTCCAGCCATAGTCCTAGATTGTACTATAGAAATGCCTATAGTTACTGAGGACGTATGATAACGGCCACAGTAATTTCACTGCAGTATGAAAGGCAAATTCTAGAATCCTCCAATGTTCTTCTGTTTTGCATTGACTATCACTGTAGCCTGTTCAGGTTGGATTTCAATTCCAGTATTTTAAAAGGCAAAGTTTATCATAAGTTCTTAACAAATCTCAGTTCACATGAATATTGAGGTGTCTGGTGAGGCTCTGAGTAATTGTCCTTTTACATCCTGGATCAATGAATAACCTACAATTCTGGGAATAAGTGATGTAATCAGATAATGGTGTTTTAGCTTGCTGTCCTGGTTTGCAATCGAGTAGGATGAAGGAATTATCTTCTCTCGCTTGTTTGTACAAGATGCACATTGAATTTTTTGGGTCATGTCGGCCTAATTGCCAATATTCAAATGCATATAATCACAGTAAAGAACTCTCCAGAATGTGGCAGTTCCAGAGAGAACAGGTATAGGAAATGAAAAGAACATATTGCTGGAGTAGAGTGCTTCAGAGCTCCATATGTCAATGGTGCAGTGTAGAGAGAACTTCACCCTGCACCTAACCCTATGCTGCCCATGCCCTGTGAGTATTTGACCAATATGAAATTTGACCAAAAGAAATCTGTCTTGATTTGGCAATTCTGACCCTTTGCTGCTAACAAATTAGTTTTCAAAATGAAAGCTGACAAAGACTGTTCGGTATATATTTGATTTTATCAGCTGTTGCTGAATATTCCTGCTTCAATTTTCACTCAATTAGGGGCCATGAACAAAGAG
The DNA here is from genome assembly GCA_024679065.1 of Sphyrna mokarran. NCBI lineage: Eukaryota > Metazoa > Chordata > Chondrichthyes > Carcharhiniformes > Carcharhinidae > Sphyrna > Sphyrna mokarran. The sequence goes on from JAGIQG010000029.1 coordinate 36,261,063, forward strand.
GATGTTTCTTATCCAAATGGCACACCTATAACTGGCATAAGTGACCCCTGGAGAGAAGTTTAAACCAATGGGTATCCACAGGGCTGGAGAGACCGTTTACGTTGAGTGAATCCTGCCTAATTGAAGGAGAATCTTTCATTCTTGATAATGGATGAAGGAGAGGGGTTAATTTAACTGCATCCTCAAATTTTTTCTTTGCCATATATGATGGCACAGTTGTTAGCACTGCTGCCTCACAGCGTCAGAGATGTGAGTTTGATTCCCAGCTTGGGTCACTGTCTGTGCAGAGTCTGCATGTTTCCCCTATGCCTATGTGGGTTTCCTCCCGGTTCTGTGGTTCCCTCCCAGAGTCCAAAAGATGTGCTAGTTACGTGCATTGGCCATGCACTTAATTTTCCCTTAGTGTACCTGAACAGGTGCCTGAGTGTGGCGACTAGGAGATTTCACAGTAACTTCATTGCAGCATTAATGTAAACCTACTTGTGACACTAATAAATAAACTTTAACTTTGAATTTCAAATGTTGTACTTTTCAATTAATACAATTCCATTCCTGACTCATATAATCCAAATACTACAGATGCAATAAATCTGAATGAACAGAAAATGCTGTAAGTACTGAACACATCAGTTGACATCTATCAAGACAGCAACAGCGTTACCTTTTACTAGAACACACAATTCTGTCTTGCTGCCCTTCCATCCTTGGGAATGGAGCTATATTGTGAATGTTCACATAACTAATGTTAGCCTGTCTGTATCATTTGTCTGTATTCTATAACTTATGATTTCTAATGTACCTCACAAGGGTATTTGTCTGGCATTTTCCAAGTGCAGTCTGGTGTAAGTTGCCACAGACGAAATAATCACAATTATATCTGATCAGTAAGCTAATTGTCATTCATTTGGACTTAATAGGGGGAAGATTGTCATATTCTCCTCTGATTTAGTTGAAGATGTGACTGTGTTTCACAATGCTGGTGTGATCTTAACTCAGTAAGAAGTCTCACAACACCACGTTGAAGTCCAGCAGGTTTATTTGGAGCAAATGCCACTAGCTTTCAAACTGGCTGTTCTTTGATCAGCTGGGTGGGAGTTCTGATCACAAACAGGGCACAAGGCCACAAACTCAATTTACATGAATAATGATTGGAATATGAGTCTTTACAGCTAATCAAGTCTTAAAGGTACACACACTGTGAGTGGAGAGAGCATTTAAGCACAGGTTAAAAAGATGTGTATTGTTTCCAGACAGGAAAATTAATGAGATTTTGCAAGTCTAGGCAAGTTATGGGGGTTACAGATAGTGTGACATGACGTAAGATCCTGGTTGAGGCCGTTCTCATGTGTGCAGAACTTGGCTATCAGTTCTGCTCAGTGACTCAACGCTGTTGTGTATCATGAAAGCTGCTTTGGAGAACGATTACTGAATGCCGAATGCCCGTAACCACTGAAGTGTTCCCCAACAGGAAGAGAACAGTCTTGCCCGGTGATTGTCGAGGGATGGTCATTCATCTGTTCTTGTAGCGTCTGCATGATTTCCCCAATGTACCATGCCTTGGGACATCCTTTCCTGCAGCATATTAGGTTGACAACGTTGGCCAAGTTATTATCCACCTTGTACCTGGTGAATAGTATTCTCATGTGAGATGATGGCATCTGTGTTGATGATCTGGTATGTCTTGCAGAGGTTGCTGTGGCAGGGCTGTGTGATGTTGTGGTCACCCTTCTCCTGAAGGCTGGGTAGTTTGATGCGGGCAATGGTCTGTTTGAGGTTTTGCGGTTGTTTGAAGGCAAGAAATGGGGGTGTAGGGATGTCCTTGGCGAGATGTTCATCTTCATCAGTGACATGTTGAAGGCTCTGGAGAAGATGTCCTAGCATCTCCACTCCCAGGGAAGTACTAGACAACGAAGAGTGTTCTGTCTACCGTGTCCAGTGTTTGTCTTCTGGGGAGGTTGGTGTGGTTTTTAGCTGTGGCGTGTCGGAACTGTCGATCGACGAGTTGACTGTCATACTCTTTTTATGAGGGCATCTTTCAACGTCTGGAGGTGGCTGTTACGATCCTCCTCATCTGAGCAGATCCTGCAGTATATACAGAGGGTTTGCCCATAGGGGATCCCCCACAATGATGGCATTGCTGCAACTGTCTTAGTACTCAATGCCTACAACTGCAGTTTCCAGATGCAATTTTACAACTCATCTGCTTTATCCTGGACCACAATGTCTTCACCCTCAATAACCAGTTCTTCATCCAGATACACAGAACAGCTAAGGGGACCAGATGCACACCTCAATGTGCCAACATCTTCATGCAGAGGTTAGAACAAGACTCCTTCACCGCACAGGACCTTCAACCTTCAACACTAGATACATTGATGACATTTTCTTCCTTTAGACTCATGGTGAACAATCACTGAAGCAACTGTATGATGACGTCAACAAGTTCCACCTCATTATCAGACTCACCATAGACTATTCTCCAGAATTGGTTACATTCTTGGAGACACGCATCTTCATTAAGGATGATCACCTCAGCACTTCACTATACCGCAAGCCCACGGATAACCGCACGATGCTCCACTTCTCCAGCTTCCACCCTAAACATGTTATAGCAGCCATCCCCTATGGACAAGCCTCCGTATTCACAGGGTCTGCTTAAATGAGGAGGATTGCAACGGACACTGAAAGATGTCCTCATAATAACAGGATATGATGGTCAACTCATCAATTGATAGTTCCAACACACCACAGCCAAAAACCGCACTGATCTCCTCAGAAAACAAACAGGACAGGGAGAGAGTACCCTTCGTCGTCCAGTACTTTCCCGGAGCGGAGAGGTTATGACATCTTCTCCGGCCTTCAACATGTCATTGACGAAGATGAACATCTCACCAAGGCCATTCCCATACCCTCACTTCTTGCCTTCGAGCAACCGCACAACCTCAAGCACCATTGTCCACAGCAAACTACTCAGCCTTCAGGGTAGTTTGACTACGGCACCACACAACCCTGTCACAGCAACTTCTGCAAGACGTACTGAATTATTGACACAATGCCATCATTTCATGTACATACGTACTCTTGCAACTCAGCCAACATTGACTACCTGATACACTGCAGGAGAGGATGTCCCAAGGCATGGTACATTGGGGAGATCATGCAGATGCTACAACAACGGATGAATGAACATTGCTCGGCAATCACCAGGCAAAACTGTTCTCTTCCTGTTGGAGAACACTTCAGCGGTCACGAGCATTCGGCTTCCGATCTTTGAATAAGCATTCTCCAAGGTGGCCTTCATGACACACAACGCAGAGTCACTGAGCAGAGACTGATAGCCAAGTTCCACACACATGAGAACGGCCTCAACCAGGATCTTGGGTTCATGTCACACTATCTGTAACCCCCACAACTTGCATGGGACTTGCAAAATTTCATTAATTTTCGTGTCTGGAAACAATATACATCTTTAATTGTGATCAGAACTCCTACCCACCTGACGAAAGAACAGTCAATTCCGAAATTGACGTTTGCTGCAAATAAACCTGTTGAACTTTAATCTGGTGTTGTGAGACTTCTTACTGTCTTTACCCCAGTCCAATGCTGGCATGCCCACATCATGATCTTAACTACCAGATGGTTTCATGGTGTATACTACAAGTGCCCATTATCACTACCATCCACATTTAACTTGAATAGTCACCCTCATTAAGTTGATTTTTAAGTTGATCTTTCTCTTCATCCTAGCTATGACAGTAACTCTACATTCTGCACTCTCCTTCTCTGAACGGTATGCTTTGTCTGTATAGCGTGCAAGAAACAAAACTTTTTATTGTATGCTAATACATGTGGCAATAATAAATCAAATCAAACATAAAGAAATGGCCCTGATGACTAAGTGTTAATTAAAACAGCATCAATTAAAATGTATTCAACCTTCTAGGTTTTTCCAGGCAATTCAGTAAATCTTTATCCTCCAATTGTAGAGTTAAAAACTCTGTTCATCTGCAAAAACTGAAATTGGATCTGTTTCAATCAGCTCTTCACACCCAGTTGAAGTGTGATTGCATAAGATGAGATTCTAGATGTAACTGTGAGCAGGTAGGAAGGAGAAAGTGATGGCAAGATGGCCTGTTTTTCCTATAAATACTTCACCTCTTGGTTGATGAGGTGTGAACAGCAGATTCAGTCTGCTGAAAAACTGACCTTGGTGGAAATCAGCAGAGCCTTTCTACTGGGTAAGCACAAGGTAAGCACTTAATGAATTACATAATAGATCCAGCGTGTTGTACACTAAAAACAATCTTTGTAATCAAAGCTTTGCCATGGCAAGTTGTTAATTTAATTTACTCGATGTAGGTGGTGTCCATGTAAAAGCAGGATGATGACTGTGGTGGCTGTCTATTCACATTACTCTGCCATAAATTTAAGTTTTAAAGTTTATTTATTAGTGTCAAAGTAGGCTTACATTAATACCGCAATGAAGTTACATATAGAATCCCTACAGTGTAGAAGGAAGGCATTAAGCTTATCTAGCCTCTCCCAACAATAATCCCACCCAGGTCCCCATCATCCCATGCATTTTCCCTGCTTAAGCCCCCTGACATTAAGGGGCAATTTATGCCAATCAACCTGGCCTGCACATTTTTGGACTGTGGGAGGAAACCCATGCAGACACAGGGAGAACTTGCAGACTCTCCACAGACAGAGCTAGGAATCAAACCGGGTCACTGGCACTGTGAGGTAGCAGTGTTACACAATAGCCCAGGCTAATCACTGTGCTACCGTGCTGCTCCCAGGCTTTATGTTTGAGTGTTTTAATAAAATCACACAAGAAAAATGGGAGAATTTTCCAATATTAGCCTTCTTTATCTTAATGGGCCAGGCAATGCAGACTCCAAACTGACAATGACTTATGCCAGGAATCGAACCCAGGTCCTTGTCACTGGTACTGAGGCATGACGAAGGCCATAGAGTTGAAAGCTTGCGAGTTTACTATCAAATAAATCGGTTGGATTTAAACCTGGTATTATCAAACTACTTACTGTGTTCACCCCAGTCCAACGCCGGCATCTCTACATCCTGGCACTGAGGCAGCAGTGCTAACCATTGTGCCTTGTTTCCTCTGTGATGGCAGGTTGACTCCTATTGATTGATATCAATAACAAAACAATCCCACTTTACTGGTACTCCTTTCCACAAATATTCGCTTCCTCCCGCACCAGCACAGTGGCAAAAGTATCGTCTACGAGGTGATTAGCACTGCTGCCTCACATTGCCAGGGACTCAGATTGGTTCCCCAATGTGGGCGACTGTCTGTATGGAGTCTGCACGGTCTCACCATGTCTATATGGGTTTTCTCCGGGTGCTCCAGTTTCCTCCCACAGTCTGAAAGCCGTGCTGGGTAGGTGCACTGACCATACTAAATTCTCCCTCAGTGTACCTGTACAAGGGCCGAAGTGTGGCAACTTGGGCATTTTCACAGTAACTTCATTGCAGTGTTAATGTATCTACTTGTGATTAATAACTATATAAAAAAAAGGTACACTGCAGGAACTCAAGGCTCCTCAGGCAGCACCTCCCAAAACCACAAATATTACCATTTAGAAGGACAAGGGCAGCAGATACATGTGAATACCACCCCCTGCAAGTTCCGCTCCAAGTCACTCATCATCCTGACATGAAAATATGTCACTGTTCCTTTGCAGTCACTGGGTCAAAACTTTGGAACTCCCTTCTAACAGCACTGTGGGTGTACCTATGGATTGCATCAATGCCTCATCTCATAAACAATAAAAATAAATAGCAAAGGTTGAATAATATGGACATTCAAGGATATATTGGGGAATGAAATGCTAATCTACATGGGGGCTATGTCTGCTAGAGTCAGAATGACATTGGAAGCATGTGCAACCCTGATAGGTGAATAGCATTCGAGATGGATGTGTCTGTGATATTGGCCCAGTTATACCATTTTGTCGAGCCAGTCACACACAAACCATATGATCCAGATGTACAGGGTCAGTGATATTTTGGACCCACAACTCATAGATGAGTTGTTGCGCCAATTGTTCATCCTTTGTATGATTTAATTAAAAGGTAACCCGCAGGAGTTAAATTCTCTTAGGTTTCAGTCTGTTCAAATATCAAGCACAGCAGGAGCTGCTCTGACTGTACGCCTTCAATGAAGTATCATCCTGTGAGCCCTTACTCCAGGAGAAGTGTTTAGTAAACACACAAACCTGTTTCCACGGAGATTCAGTTGCAAAATTATTATGCACAGATTGTCAGCAATGCAATTTATCCATCTTTCCATTTCACTCTTTCTCGCCACTGATGTCTCTCCGTTTCTCTTTTTTCCCATTTCTCTCTCCCCTTTCTCACCTGTTTGATGCCTGTCTTTTCCTTCACTCTCTGTCCTATCTGCTCTCCCTTTCTTTTTCTCTGTTGTCTATCTTCTTCGTTTTCTCATTCACTTCCTCTCATGTCCCTCAGTGCTTTAGTTTTAAGATCAATGTGCAGGGGCATGGGGAAAAGGCAGGGAAATAGCACTAAATCTTGATGTTCGTTTAGAGAACTTGGTACAGTGACGATGGGCCAAGTGGCCACCTTCTGCACCATAATCATGCTATGATTCTATGGGCACGGTTTGCCTTTGAAGGTTGTAAGTAATGGGTTTGTCAACAGCTAATCAAGCCAGCTGTCTGTCACTGCATTTTCACCATTGTAGACCCAGGAATATTGCATCATCTTGCCTCAATGGAGAGCTGTAACAATTAGAGTACTAGTTGGTCATGTGACTTGGATTTACATCTGTTTAAAACCGGTTTAACAACCCACATGACAGAGGTAAAGGTTATGAGGCTGATGCTTCTCGTGCCTCATTTCTCTTAATTATCTCTCTCATGTTTAACTGAAGATGTTGCTCTATCACAGCCTTTGTGCATTGCAGCCTCCAATTTGTTATTGACAGGTTACTTGACTATGGAGTAGAGGGTCTTGTGTGTTGCTTGCTGTCGCACCATGTATTTACCTAACAGGGCAGCAAGGGAGCTTGTGCAAAAGTCTTTTGGATGTGGAAGAGATGTTAAATTGAGACTGCTGTGTCAGGTGGATAGAAAGATCCCATGGCCACGATTGTTTAAGTTTATTTATTAGTGTCACAAGCAGATTACATTAACACTGCAATGAAGTTACTGTGAAAATCCACTGGTCACCACACTTCGGCACCTCTTTGGGTACACCAAGGGAGAATTTAACATAGCCAATGTACTCTAACCAGCAAGCCTTTTGGATTGGAGGAAGAACTCAGATGGATTAGCTTAACAACTATTGAAGCATCTTTTAAAATGTAGTCATTATTATAATGCAGGAAATGTAATGTTTCAGCAAGATCCCGCAAACAATAAGGCAATAATGACCAAATAGACTGCTTAGTGACACTGGTTGAGGAATAAATATTTTAAGATATCACATCTCCCCAACTCTTCTTCAAATAGTGCCATGGGATCTTGAACATCCTGCCTGAGAGGCAGGTTTAATTAACATCTCATCTGGAAGGTAATATCTCAGACAGCACACAGCATACTGTGGGAGTGTTAACCGCGATTTCTGAGCTCAAATATCGAATGGGAGTCCGAATCCACAACCTTCTGACTTTGAGGCTAGAGTTCTAGCAATTGAGCCACTTCACTTCCAGCACTCGAAGATGTCCTGAGGACATGAGTGGAGCCAAATAAATACAAGTCTTTCTTCAAATCTGGCTAAGGCCTAGAAAATGGGATTAGAATAGACGGGCACCCGACAACAGGCATAGACACAATGGGCCAAAGACCTCTTTCTTTCTGTCCTCTAAAATAAAGCTAAATTCAAATAATAAAATTAGTCAGGGCTACTTGTAAATATTGGGTTTTGCAGTAACCAGCTTGTGTTGGTTCAGGTACCAGAGTAATTATGGGAATCAAAGTATACAGGGGGGCTCATGACATGGATTTTACAGTAATTAGTACTGGACTTCAGTGATTCAAAAAGGCAGCTCACTGCCACTTTCTCAAGGGTTCTGGCGATAGGCAATAAATGCTGGCCAGCCAGCGATGCCCATATCCCACGAATGAATAAAAAAAATTAATTTACATGTTCTGTAAAAGAACTAGGAAGACACTGCAGTGGACGGCGCTTCAAAGACATGTACGGAGGGAAAGATTTATGCACCCCAATGTCAGGATAATTGGTGGGGGGTTGGGGGGGATGGGTAAGGGTGGTGCTTTAGGAGGCAGTTCATGTTGCACCTTTTCATCCAATCTTAAAATCTGTTCTCACACTAAAGGTAAAAATACCTCCCCAGGACCAGAAAATGATGTCAACAGCCAGTCAATGCCTTTAATCACTGGTCAATCAAACAAATGCCTTTCACGTAATTGAGTTTTGGAGCTTCAATGCACACATCGTATTCGTGACTCAACACGTAGATCTACAATTCAAAGCTCAACAAGTGTTCAATGTCCAAGATCACCAGTAATTCGCTTCAAAAGACTCATATTTCCAGAAAGTAGCTGGGAATTTCCTCCAGCTGTCCAGATTTATCCTTCAAACAGCCTCATTTAAAATGGATCAGCAGCTCATGATATCATTATTTGTGGGATCCTGCTTTGCGTAGGTTGGTTGCTGCATTCTTACCTTCCAGTACTGAAAGGTACGTCGATGGATGTGAAGCGCGTTGGGAAGTACAATGGCCAGGAAAGTAGCTGGAAATAATTGTTAGAACTCTAACCTCGAAGTCAGAACGTTGTGGGTTCAATTCCCATTTGATATTTGAACTCAGAAATCAAGGTTAACACTCCCACAGTATGTTGTGTGCTATCTGAGATACTACCTGCCAGATGAGATGTTAATTAAACCTGCCCCTCAGGCAGGATGTTCAAGATCCCATGGCACTATTTGAAGAAGAGTTAGGAAGATGTGGTATCTTGGTAAATATTTATCTCTCAGCCAATATCGCTAAGCAGCCTATCTGATCATTATTGCTTTGTTGTTTGCGGGATCTTGCTGAAACATTGTATTTCCTGCATTATAATAATGACTACACTGTAAAAGATGTTTCAATAGTTGCGAAGCATCCTGGAGGAGATTCTGAGGTTGTGAAAGGTAATATATAAATACAACTCTTTTTTGTCACTACAGCAAATGAAACAGATTTGAAGTGTAAACACTGATATGTTGTAGGAAAGGCAGAAACCAATTTGCACGCAACAACTCCTACAGACAGCACTGTGATAATCAACAGCTAATCCGTCTGAGTTTTGTTGGCTCAATTGATGACTTCTGGAAAACGTGTTTTACAACATATACTATTGACAGTCAGTATAATCAGATTCTTATTCATTGTTAGTGTCAGTGATCATCACTGTCCATAATGTGAAACGTGATAATGGTCACTGGCTGAATTCTGTATTTATTGATTTTTCTTCATTCGTGGGATAGGGGCATTACTGGTTGGTCAGCATTTATTGCCCATCACGCATTGTCCTTGAGAAGGTGTGGTGAGCTGCCGACTTGAATTGCTGCAGTCAACATACTGTGTTTTGACCCACAATGCCATTAGTAAGAGAATTCCAGGATTTTGACTCAGTGACTGTGAAGGAACAACGATGTATTTCCAAAATATGGAGATGCCGGCGTTTGACTGGGGTGAGCACAGTAAGAAGTCTCACAACACCAGGTTAAAGTCCAACAGGTTTATTTGGAATCACGAGCTTTCGGAGCTTTATCACTCACCTGAATGAAGGAGTAGTGCTCCAAAAGCTCGTGATTCCAAATAAACCAGTTGGACTTAAATTTGGTGTTGTGAGATATATTTCTAAATTGGGGGGATGAGTGGCTTGGAGGGAACCTGCAGGTGGTGATGTTCCCATTTTTCTGCTGCCCTTATCCTTCTACTGATGGTGGTCGTGGGTTTGGAAGGTGCTGTTAAGGATCTTGAGTGAAATGCTGTAGTGCCATCTGGTAGATATTACACACTGCTACGACTGAGTGTTGGTGATGGAGGGAGTGGATGTTTGTAAATGTGGTGCCAATCAAGCAGACTGCTTTGTCCTGGATGGTGTCAAGCTTTTTGAGTGTTGTTGGAGCTGTGCCCATCCAGGCAAGTAGAAAGTATTCCATCACACTCCTGACTAGTAGCTTATAGATGGTGGATAAGCTTTGGAGAGTTAGAGGTGAGTTACTTGCCACAGTATTCCTATCCTCTGACCCGCTCTTGTAACCACTGTGTTGATGTGGCAAGTCCAGTTGAGTTTCTGGTCAGTGATAAATCATGTCAAGGATTTATTGGTATTCCACTCATGATGAAAGGCATTGGGAAAGATCAGAATGAATTCAGTTTGCTTTAACACTTCCCAACAACCAGACGTTTGAGGAGTATATTATATCCAGGTGCTATTTGTATTCAAGATTTACGGTGCAGAATGTGAGAGTGATGTATTCTGTGGGGATGTGTTATATTCAAAGATTTATGGTCACATACATATGCCACACTTTTTAAAAAATAAATCCAACTGCATTTTGTATTATCTTCAGTAGGAAGCTTCACTAACGAGGTGGGTGGAGCTCAGAGCTTAGTCTGCAGACTTCAATAATGTTCTGCACTTGTTAGAGAATGAGGCTACAGCATTACCATTTCAAAATTAAAGAGATTTGCTCATAATTTAATGCTGTCAAAAAATGAATGACGTGACTGAGGGAGCTTTGTAAGGTCCATTGTAGCTTAGAAAGCCACTCTGCTTGATTTAGTATTTTACACCTTGCTGTATCTAGCAGATTTCCCCCACAGTCTTTATATAAAAAAAACCAAAGGAGGAGAGATCTGAATGCTCAGGATTATAACAAAACAGTAAATCCAAGCAATGGATTTAAATCGCATGCCCTCAGGTCGAGAGAACAGGTTTCTTTATAATTTCACCACCAATCACTTTCACAGTCATGTCCCAAAAAATAAATGGTTGCGTTCTGTGTTGTTCTCACTTCTGTTGAGCTTTTGGTAACTGTTTTCAATAGATTTTTGCAAATACAAATTTCTACAGAGAAGAATAATAAAGTTTCAGAGAAAAAGAACAGATTTGGGTTTTGACCAGTTCAGAGTTGACATATTGCCACGTGGATTCAGATAAACACTCCCAGCAGCAATGCAAAGGCACATTTATACAACGCCTTTCACAATTTCAGGACATCCCAATGAAATGTAGTTACTGTTATAATGTATCAAATGTGGCAACCAATTTGACTCAGTAAGAGACTGGCAACATCAATTTTAAATCCAACCAATTTATTTCATAGTGAACCTGCTAGCTTTCGGCGTTTGTGCCTTTGTCAGGCGAGTGAGGTGTTCTGGTCTCCAAAAGCACACTTATCAGCGCAGACAGTTTACAGATTGCAGATCTAACCCAGGCAAGTCATGGGGTTTACAGATAGTGTGACATGAAGCCAAGATCCCTGTTAAGACCATCCTCATGTGTGCGGAACTTGGCTTTCAGTCTCTGCTCAGCGACTCTGCACTGTCGTGTGTCATGAAGGCCCCCTTGAAGAACGTTTACCCGAAGGTCGGAGGCCGAATACCTGTGACCGCTGAAGTGTTCGCCCACAGGAAGGGAACTGTTTTGCCTGGTGATTGTCGAGCGATGTTCATTCATCCGCTGTTGTAGTGTCTGCATAGTCTCCCCAATGTACCATGCTTCAGGACATCCTTTCTTGCAACGTATTAGGTAGACAACGTTGGCCGAGTTGCAAGAGTATGTACCGTGTACCTGGTGAATGGTATTCTCATGTTTGATGATGTCATCCATGTCGATGATCCGCATGTCTTGCAGAGGTTGTTGTGGCAGAGTTGTGTGGTATTGTGGTCACTGTTCTCCTGAAGGTTGGGTAGTTTGCTGCGAACAATGATCTGTTTGAGGTTGTGCGGTTGAAGACTCCGGAGAAGATGTCGTAGCTTCTCCGCTCCGGGGAAGTACTGGACAACAAAGGGCACTCTGTCCACCGTGTCCCGTGTTAGTCTGTTGAGGAGATCAGTGTGGTTTATCGCTGTGGATATACTCTTTGTTGTCCAGTACTTCCCCGGAGCAGAGAAGCTACGACATCTTCTCCGGAGTCTTCTACATATCATTGATGATGATGAACATCTCGCTAGGGCCATCCCCACTCCCCCACTTCTTGCCTTCAGACAACCGCGCAACTTCAAACAGATCATTGTTCGCAGCAAACTATCCAACCTTCAGGAGAACTCGTTGCAAGAAAGGATGTCCCGAAGCATGGTACATTGGGGAGACCATGCAGACACTACGACAGCGGATGAATGAACATCGCTCGACAATCACCAGGCAAAACTGTTCCCTTCCTGTGGATGAACACTTCAGCGGTCACGGGCATTCGGCCTCTGACCTTCGGGTAAACGTTCTTCAAGGGAGCCTTCACGACACACAACAGCGCAGAGCTGCTGAGCAGAGATTGATAGCCAAGTTCCGCACACATGAGGACGGTCTTAACAGGGATCTTGGCTTCATGTCACACTATCTGTAACTCCCATGACTTGCCTGGGTTAGCAAAAAACCTCACTGTGCTGTCTGGAGACAATACACATCCCTCTAACCTGTGCTCAATATTCCTTCCACTCACATTGTTAGCCACTTTAAGACTTGAATAGCAGGTTAGGTGTAAAGATTCGCATTCTAATCAGCAATCTGTAAACTCTCTGTGCTGATATGTGTGCTTTTGGAGACCAGAACACCTCATTCACCTGACGAAGGCACAAACGCCAAAAGCTAGCAGTTTTACTATGAAATAAATTGGTTGGATTTAAAATTGATGTTGCCAGACTCTTACTGAGTTTACCCCAGTCCAACACCAGCATCTTTACATCATAACCAATTTGACCACAGCAAGATTCTTCAAACAACAACATATTAATTACTGGATTAATATTGATCAGGCTAGCAGAGGTAGTTCCTCTGCTCCCCTTCCAAATTGTCTCATGGGATCTTTTACATCCACCTGGATAGGGCCTGGGTTAAATGTCTCATCTGAAAGGTGGCACCTTGAGACCCTGCTCTGGGAATGTCCCCTGGATTATAATCTCATATTTCTGGACTGGGCCTTGAAGCCATAAATCATCTCACTCAGAAATACAAGTGCTTCCCCCACTGAGCTCTGGCTGACACATGCCCAGAAATGGGAGCATTTTAGACCTATCACCTCGATTTCGTATGATGGCAGAGCTCACTGGGTCTAGGTGTGAGTAGAGGGACAGACAAGTAGGAGCAGAAGTGAACTCATCCAAGCTCTGTAATCCAGAGTATCACTGAGAATTTCAGTCATGTTTCCCATTCCATTATTGGCTTCAAATACACTAAAACCTGAGAGTTACTGTTATTTAACTGCCTGCTAGCCATCCCCATATAAGATTGTACAGACCAAGTATATATGTAATGGATTATTTCTAAAATGGCCCTTTATAGACAGGAAGACGAGTGAAGGAGGTGATTTCAGTGTACAGCCAGATTGTATCTCTGGGACCTCAATCCTTATTCCCTTTGAATTTTCTTTTCATTCACATATATTATGTGCACATTCAGATAACTGCGGTGTTTAACCTTTATATCTTTATTCTTTGTTATTATATTAAATCTGAATATTATATTATCCAGGTATATCCATCCAACTGTCCATCACCTGTCTGATCTTTTTGTCCAACCCAGATTTTAATCACTTTGCCATTGATGGCCGTGCCTTCAGCCTGTGAGGTACTAAGCTCTGCGATTCTCCTCAGACCCCCTCTGCCTTGCTTGCCTCCTTAAAACCCATCTCTTTGCCTGCTATGTCATAGTGGTAATGTCATTGGACTGATAATCCAGTAACTCAGGCTAATATTCTATTGACATAGGTTCAAATCCCATCAAGGCAGCTTGCCTTAATGTAACTCTAGATCCACAGCAATGTGGTTGACTCTTATTTGCCCTCTGAAATGGCCTAGCAAACCACTCAGTTCAAGGAGTAATTAGGGTTGGGCAATAAGTGCTGGTTTGTTTATAAAGCCCACATCCCATGAAAGATTAAAGAATAAAATGTTCTTCGTCATCTATTACTAATATCTCCTCATGTGACTTATTGCCACATTTGGTTTGAATACGCCCTTGTGAAGTGCCTTGGGGTGTTAAAGGTTGACAATGTGACTTTCTTTTAAAAAAGCATAAAGCACTTCCAGGAACACAATTCATCTCTTTATAAACTTGTAGAGTAATAATTAAAGGGAGACGATGACTTAGTGGCATTATCGCTAGATTATTAATCCAGAAACTCAGCTAGTGTTCTGAAAACCCGGGTTCGAATCCCACCATGGTGGAATTTGAATTCATAAAAAATATCTATGTTGTGGGAAAATTACCACTTCAGAGTCAGACTGGAGGTGTAATAGTACATTTTATTTAACAAAGCTTCGTGGAGAAAAGGCACTAGCAGTCCACAATACTGGGCAGCTATCTTCTCTCAATAATACAATAGGAGCTGTCCATCTGTATACTCTTTACACAATAGGTGGACCGGACACTGTTAGCATATTGTTGTAATCAAATAGGTGAACATCGTTTAACACATCATTATGGACAGGTACAGACATGATCATTTCAATATCACATTGTTCCATGAATGGATACATTTCCTCTTTATCAATGACTTAGTTTCGGTCTATTCACACAGTAATTGGTTTTCCTGCGTTTATGCATTTCTGTTCCTATCTGTGGCTAATCTCCCTATCAGACCCCACTGTCCCAGGACTATCTTTATCTTTAAGGTGCCTGGCTTCCTGCAGTATTTGTTCCCTGTTTGTTTAATTCAAGTAACTGTCTGTTCTGTGGTTTAAATTTAAAGTAGTTGTCTGCATTGAAAGTCAGTGCCTGCTTAATGTCTTGTAACCTTCATGTGCCGGGCAACTATTTTTATGCCAGGTATCCATCTTTAAGGCTTTTTTCCCATTACATTTAAATTTAAGAATCTACTGATTATCATGAAACCATTGTCACCTAGTTCTCTAATGTCATTTAGGGGAGGAAATCTGCCATCCTTACCTGATTTGGCCTGCATGTGACTTTAGAGCCAAGCAATGTGATTGACACCCAACTGTCTTTGGGTAACTGAAGATCAGCAATAAATGCTCGCCAGTGAATAATTTTTACAAATGAGTTCGATTTTGTAACCTGAAAAGAACGCAAATCTAAACTTTAATGGAACAGCACATAGGATTTTCCCCTGTGTAATGTTGCTGTCCTTGGAAGAGAAGCATCATCTCACACAGTATTAGTAATGCCTTGGATATTTGTTTATCTGTCACATTTTGGAGTTGTTGTTGCAGATTTCTGTCACACTACTCCAATTACCAAGTGAGAACAAAGGTCACTATTTCAAAAACATTTGACAACAGGTGACGAGGGCACACAGGAGATTACATATTTCCTTCATGCTTTGTTAACTCAATAGGACTTAGAGGAGATCTAATGGAGGTGTACAAGATTATGAGGGGTATAGATAGAGTAAACAGGGTTGAGCTTTTTCCTAGGATGGACTCAAATAGCACGAGGGATCACGGGCTTAGGGTGAGGGGGGCAAGGTATAATTTAGATGCTAGAGGGAGTTTTTTCACACAGAGGGTGGTGGGGGTATGGAATGCACTGCCAAATGGTGGAGGTAGGCATTCTGGATTATTTAAGAAATACTTAGATGGGCACATGAACAGAATGGGAATGGAGGGGTATAGAAAACTGATTTAAAATAGGGATCATGAGCCTTGGGAGTCTCTGGGAAGTGTGTAAATAGATGATGATATTGATGTACTTGTTTTTATCCTACAGGTGCTTTTGTCCACCTTGTTGTCTAACAAGGGGCATACACACGATGGGTCATGAGAGGGCTGCTCTTGAATTTTTTTCGAGAGTATCCTAGTGCTTCACGTCATTAGTGTACGCATGACCTGGACCATTTGATGGGCAACACGACAGCTCAGTGACTATCGCTGTGCCATGCAGATACATGGATTTGGGCCTGTGTCTGTGGGAGTTTGCGCATTCTCCCCTTGCTTGTGTGGGTTTTCTCCGGGTGCTCCAGTTTCCTCCCACATCCCAAAGATGTGCTCTTAGGCTAATTGGCAAAACAAATTTTCCCTAAATTGTCTCAAATTTGGTTTTTAATCCATAGATCTATAAACATAGACAGGGATCACGGGTAGAGGTGGGAACATCGAGGGGGTGGTGCGGGCTCGTTGGGCTAAAGGGTCTGTTTCCCGTGCTGTTTTGTTCTTTGTTCTTTATTATTGACAATTACTCAGTTTGATAATTACCCTTTGAGGCTTTTCCCTGCCTGGTTGATGCTGTGTAACAGAAAGCCTTTTTTTAATGAGCTTCCATCACACCGAGGATGTTTCCAGCCAATGCACATTCAGTAACCTGTTCTAAAAACTCTGCTCACATTTTGACAGCTGTGACAAGTTGCACTGCAGCAATTGAGAAAACTCCCCATGTTCTAAATCAACAGCATTCTAAATTAATCAACCTATAACATTTTAAAAAAAAGTTAATTCTCTCCCATTGTTAACCAGTCCTTTAAAAACCTTCCAGGATCCAAATCTGCATCATTGCCGAAAACGAGTCAGTTCCTCCTTGGGCCACACCCCATCTCTGTGCTAAAACATGACTTCTACCTAGTTTCAGTGGCAGGATAAAGATAGGTTAACAACAAAAACTCTCAGTAAAGAGTAAGCAAACCCACTCCAAATACGTTTTGAAAAGGTTTTCTGCTTTTCCTTGAAGTCTCACCAACGTGGTGGAAGTACAATTTCTAATATAATATAGTATAGCACGGTGGCACAGTGGTTAGCACTGCTACTCACAGTGCCAGAGACCCAGGTTCAATTCCTGGCTTGGGTCAGTGTCTATGTAGAGTTTGCACATTCTCCCCATGTCAGTGTGGGTTTCCTCCACGTGCTCCAGTTTCCTCCCTCAGGCCAAAGATGTGTGGGTTAGTTGGATTGACTATGATAATTTGCCCCCTATTAGTTTTTCTGACACTAAGATAAATACGTGGGGCTATGGGGATAGGACTTGGGTGGACATTGTTGATGCCTGTTCGATGGGCTGAATGCCTCCTTCTGCACTGTAGGAATTCTATGAAAACATGAAAAGTGCTGGCTGTGCAGTGTCTGCACATTCTCTCCATGTCTGTGTTGCCTCCGGTTTCTCCAATTTCCTCCCACAGTCTGCAAGGCGTATGCAAAAAT
Organism: Sphyrna mokarran; assembly: GCA_024679065.1. Lineage (NCBI taxonomy): Eukaryota > Metazoa > Chordata > Chondrichthyes > Carcharhiniformes > Carcharhinidae > Sphyrna > Sphyrna mokarran. The sequence continues at coordinate 36,278,374 of JAGIQG010000029.1, forward strand.
GTGTTTATTCCGTAACATCTAATATATTTCTATTTTCTATTAGAGGTCAGTGAAATCTGAAGCTCTTTAAACAGAGGTTTTTAGTGATTCTCTATTGCTGTTGCAGAGACTATTAGATGGATACTGGGTAAGAAGCAATATGCACTAAGTTGATTTTTTAATGTTTATTCTTTGGCCCTCTCTATTAAACCTGTGTCTTTAACTAAACAGCCTCAACTTTCTGCTTTTGTTCTCATGGGTGTATTGATTTATTTTCCATAAAGTGAATAGACAGAGGATAGATAGCAGACTTCCAAAGCCAAGCAGCAGTGACTGTGTCTTTTCAATTTGGGAACCCGTTTACAATAATTGAGAGATGCAGAAATGCTCATATGTGCTCTGGGATTTATCAGTATTTGGGACCATGTGTGTATTGATGTGTGAGGTTATGGATTGTTTCCCATCCTGCCACCTTGCCTGCTCTACGGGACTTGTCAGTTTCTACAATGGGGGAGGAATGTTTGGCAAGGGCAAGAATACAGGTCAGCAACTGCTTTAAAAAAAATGTAATAGATGGCATGGCGGCACAGTGGGTAGCACTGCTGCCTCACAGCACTGGGGACCCAGGTTTGATTCCTGGATTGAGTCACTCTGTGTGGAGTCTGCATGTTTTCCCCATGTCTGCGTGGGTTTCCTCCTACAGTCTGAAAGGCATGCTGATTAGATGCATTGGCCATATTAAATTCTCCCTCAGTGTACCCGAACAGGTGCTGAAGTATGGTGACTGAGAGACTTTTACAGCAATTTCATTGCAATGTTAATGTAAGCCTAGTGTGACATAAATAAAAGATACATAAGTATATAATTAAAGAAGTGTGTATGGTATCAGCATTCACTACTTAATGAGCCAGATTTTACATTTGGAATGATGACAATTGTCCTATGAAACTGCCAGCAATGTCTTGTGTCCATGCCTACACAGTCAAACACAAATCCTAAAGTTGCTGACAGTGGTTCCCCCTCCTCCGCAGTCTCTGTGAAGTTGAAATATCTGCAGACAGCAATCTTTGCAAAAGATTGAACTGGTGTGAAATTCTCCGTTTATGTTGTAATAGTGCTGTGAATAAAATGAAGAGTTTATCCTCTGGTGAATGAAGTGTAACTGAGTTTTTAATAGGATACAGCTGAACAACTTCTCTGGCCTTGGAAACACTAAATTCATCTGCAAATCTCAGATGTCAACACTGATAAACATTGCATAGATTCTTAATAATGTTTTGGAAGGGGAGTTAGTTTGTGGTATTTCAGTACCTGCCTCGCTTCCATTAATGTTCCAATCTTTATTTGACCCTCTGTAAAAGTGAAGTAGAATCAGCGCATTTTACTTTCTGCTTTGCTGCGTGTGAGCACCCTTCAATTTGATTAGTTACTTATCCTGCCCAATGATATCCTTGATGTTGGATGCCTGAGATCACCTTGACTTGGCAACAGATTCAGACTAAAATTTGGAAAGAAGTTGTCCATACCACAGATGAGATAGGAGGGCACCTCTGCCCCAATCTTACACAGCCAAGAATAAACAGTGACATTACCCTGCAAAACCTGTGAATGAAGTCTGTTCCACAAACACACTTAATGTTAAGATTGAAGCATTATTGATGTTGAGAATGATCTGGAAAAGGGTCACACTCTCTGGTGATGTGGGAGAACACTATGTAGACGAGAGCTCCATGGTAGTAATATCAATGATAAGTGGGGAGGAGGGACTATGGAATAACACCTGATTGGCAGCAACACAGCTAATCATTTGATTTGATTTATTATTGTTGCATTTGTTAGTATATACTGAAAAGTATTGTTTTTTGTGCGCTATACAGACAAAACATACCATTCATAGAAAAGGAAACAAGAGAGTGCAGAATGTCATGTTACAGTCATAGGTAGGGTGTAAAAAAAATCAACATAAGGTGGGTCCGTTCAAAAGTCTGACAGCAGCAGAGAAAAAGCTGTCCTCAGACTTTTGTATCTTTTTCCTGACAGAAGAAGGTGGAAGAGAGAATGTCCAGGATACGTGAGGTCCTTAATTATGCAGGCTACTTTGCCGAGGAAAGTGTAAAAGAGTCAATGAATGGGAGGCTGGTTTTTGTGATGCATTGGGCTACTTTCACAACATTTTGTAGTTCCTTGTGCTTATAAAAAAATAGGCAGGCACGAGAGGAGATGTGAAAGGATTCTGTTTACTATTGTGTATATTTTATACATGTTACCAATACCCATGCCATCATACTCAGATTTTTATTACTTTCCTCACCCTGCTAATATGCAATATCTGACGGCCATGTGTTGACTATTGTCTGTCATCGCCTTGGTGGCCTTTTCTAGATGACTGAGAACTGCAGGATGCTGGCTTTCTACAGGTTCCTGCTGAGGCCCTTTGGCCTGTTGAGCTGGAGTTGATGAGGCCACCAAACAGGTTATAGCAATGGAGTGCAGCATCAAAGCCCCAGGCCAAGGTCTCCATGGCAGCCACTATCCTCCCAGGTGTAGACCTTAGTGCATTGGCACACCGATGCTATCACCTCGAACTGAAGGTGAATAGAGTCCTCCTTCATCCATTGCAATCTATGGAATGCAGCTGATATTCATAAGAACATAAGAAATAGGAGCAGGAGTAGGCCATCTAGCCCTTCGAGCCTATCCTGCCATTCAATAAGATCATGGCTGATCTGAAGTGGATCAGTTCCACTTACCCAATTGCTCCCCATAACTCTTAATTCCCTTATCGATCAAAAATCTATCTACCCATGACTTAAACATATTCAGCGAGGTAGCCTCCACCACTTCAATGGGCAGAGAATTTCAGAGATTCACCATCCTCTGAGAGGAGAAGTTAGTCCTCAACTCTGTTCTAAATTGTCCCCTCCCCCTTATTTTGAGGCTGTGCCCTCTACTTCTGCTAACCTTTCTAAGCAGGAAGAAGCTCTCTACCTCTACCCTGCCTAGCTCCTTCATTATCTTATATGTCTCTATAAGATCCCCGCCTAAACTCTAACGAGTACAGGCCCAAAAATACATTGCTGGTGTTCCCGGGATTGTTGCTGCTGTTCCACCAACTGAGTTAGGAGTGAATCCAAAGGCTCGTCCACTCACTCGGAATCAGCAGAATCATGGCTTCCTGCAATCCTCTGAGTACCAACGACTTCAGATGCCTCTCCCTCTATCCGTTGTGTGCTGCGCTCCCAGGCTGAGACCTTGAGGCTGATAGGAATCAGTCGCTCTGAAGTGTGTGTCCCTGTGCTGATGTGTGGGTGACGCTGTGACAGGTTCTCAGGTTCCTCACTGGAGGTCTCCTCGGGGATGGACCTAAGGGCTTTGGGCACTTGGTAGAGGTACATGAGAAAGAAAGTGAAGATAATTAGTGCATGGTACCCAACTGGAAAGCATGACCTTGGGGGCACAGTGGTGTTGACTGAGGGAGGAGCTGGAGAAGGATCTTTACGTGTGTTTACTTTCAACCTCACTCTTGCTGCTGGCACAGTCCACATCCTCTCTGACCAGCTCCAAGGCCCCATTTTCAAAGAAGTGAGAATCTTGAGTTCTCTCAGTCCACTGCAAGATCATCTGCCTGGGCCCAATTTGTTTTATTGTTAACAAGCTTCTTTTGCATAAAGACAGGGAGAGAATGTAACAAGATTCATATCAGAGTAGATGATAAGGATGCTGGGTATGTGTATGTGGTGAGTGGAGCCATAGACAAGATGAGAACATAATCTCCAGAGATGAGGCCAAATAGAGAGATCTGAAGGTGTGTGAGAGAGACAGTGGTGATGTCTCATGAGCTGGTAGCCAGTGAGAGCACAGTATTTAGCACAGCTGCCTCACAGTATCAGGGACCCAGGTTCAATTCCTGGTTTGGGTCAGTCTATTTGGAGTCTGCACGTTCTCCCCATATCTGCAAGAGTTTCCTCCAGGTGCTCCAGTTTCCACCCTCTGTCCGAAAGACATGCTGGTTAGGTGCATTGACCGTGCTAAATTCTCCAGTGTATCTGAACAAGCGCCGGAGTGTGGCGACAAGGGTATTTTCACAGTAACCTCATTGCAGTGTTAATGTACACCTATTTATGACCCTAAGGTCCATAGACCTTTAGTGGGATTTTCCAGTTTTGTGGTGAACATAGCTGGAAAATCCTTGTCCTGAGATATTTAATCCTGACTGCACTTAGTGAAACTATCAGAATGTTGTGTTATAAATATAGAATTTCACTTTTTAAAGCCTATGAATTTAAGATGGCAAAAACTGTCATTTCATATTGGTTCCTTATGGCTCGGGGTTAGAAATTTACCAGCAACCCTGAGACTTTCTCCACCAAGAACTGTTAGTAACTTCAAGATGGCCCAGTTAAACTTATTGGTGTGTGAGGGAAAAGCCAGAAAAACAGCTCAAACTGATAGCAGGTTAGCCTGATCTTATTAACCTGTCGACAGATACACTGGAGAACATTAATGTTAAATAAATGTCTATTTCAAGAGTATATATAGTCTGTATATTTCCCACATAAAAAAGGAATCTTCCTGTCATTTTATTGTCGATGGTTTTAATCTACTAAAAAGTGTCACAAGTGCCAAAACTGGAGGTAAATGTATAATAAACCTGTCTGAAAACTGCTAAAACGCAAATCAATTTTCCTGTCGACAAAGTTCCTAAAGTGCGCGTACAGAGATTTGTGACAAGCATTGAATAAAGTCATAATGATAACAAGGTTGGATTTTATTGTTTTCACAGAGAAAGCTGTTAGATTCATGTCTCTTTGTGATTTCTAAGTCTTCATTTCCACTTTAAAATCTTTAAGCAGGATTAAATCTCAATTCTTATCACAATTTTGAAAATTGCTTAGAAATATATTCTCCCCTTTTGAGAAAATCAGGCAATTTTTTTCTGGCCCCTGTGATATTTTCATTACTGCCTGATGGATCAGTCAATGGCAGTCTGCAGTTTCACACTCCTTGTTTACCGAGCTAGTGTACGTCTGGCTCAGATTGCAGCAATCTGATATCTGTGCAGTTTACAACTCGTGGTGTTATCCAGTCCTGGACTCATAGGGCCCTATTTTACCATTTTATTTACCATGGAATAAGTGGGTGCGCTTTTCTCTAAATTAACTAACCAGGCTTGTATTCTCAGCTGCTTGAGATAGTTAAAGGATTCAAAAGATGAGATGGAGAGAAACTCTTTCCTCTGGTGGGGGAGTAAAGGACAAAGGGACATAACTTTATGTTTTTAAGTTTATTTATTACTGTCACAAGTAGGTTTACATTAATGAAGTTACCATAAAAATCCCCTAGTCGCCACACTCCAACACCTGTTCAGATACACTAAGGGGCAATTTAGATGGCCAGTTCACCTAATCAGTATGTCTTTCAGACTGTGGGAGGAAACTGGGGCACTTGGAGGAAACCCACATGACATGGAGGAGAATGTGCAGACTCTGCACGGACATTGACCCAAGTTGTGAATCGAACCCGGATCCCTGGCTCTGTGAGGCAGCAGTGCTAAACACAGTACCGTCCTTTTGATCAGAAATGGAAACAGAAAATGCTGGAAACACTCCACATTTCGGGCAGCTTCTTTGGAGAGAAACTGTGAATATTTCGGGTCTGTGGCATCAAAAAGCTGTCCGATAGCTACAGTATTTTGCTTATGTCATTCAGGATTGATGTCAGAAGGTATATCTTCACACAAAATGGAGTGGAAATCTGAAACTCTCCAAAATGCTGTTGAAGCCAGGAAAGAATTGAACATTTCAAAGCTGTTGTTCACACAGTTCTGTTGTGGTCCGAGTGTTTAAGCACCAAAGTGGATAAATGGGGTTAAAGTACAGAGCAGCCCTGATTCCACTCAATGGTTGAGCAAACTCGAGGGGCTGAATGACAACTTCCTGTTCTTATGAGTTCTTAGCAGGTCTTATTCTAAGCTTTGACACATCCAGATGGCACATTTAGAGCTTAGAGTTGTTTCTGTTTTTGCTAGTGATGTGTATCTACTTCACACACAAAGCTGTGTCTCCCACAGTGATTCAGAGTTTGAGGTATTTAGTGACAGTAATCTGTCCTGTACAGTGAGAACAATGCAATTAATAACATCGTGATGTTTGGAAACTCTTGTAAGATACCTAGAATGTTCCTTCATGAAAAGCGAAGAATAGCCAATGGGCAGTGAGTTGCTGCATCTCCCCAATAACCCTATTCATGTGGGCTTAATCCCTGCATCTCCCCATTAACCCCGTGTGGGCTTAATCCCTGCATCTCCCCATTAACCCCGTGTGGGCTTAATCCCTGCATCTCCCCATTAACCCATGTAGGCTTAATCCCTGCATCTCCCCATTAACCCCGTGTGGGCTTAATCCCTGCATCTCCCCATTAACCCATGTAGGCTTAATCCCTGCATCTCCCCATTAACCCGTGTGGGCTTAATCCCTGCATCTCCCCATTAACCCCGTGTGGGCTTAATCCCTGCATCTCCCCATTAACCCCGTGTGGGTTAATCCCTGCATCTCCCCATTAACCCCGTGTGGGCTTAATCCCTGCATCTCCCCATTAACCCCGTGTGGGCTTAATCCCTGCATCTCCCCATTAACCCCGTGTGGGCTTAATCCCTGCATCTCCCCATTAACCCCGTGTGGGCTTAATCCCTGCATCTCCCCATTCCCATGTGGTTAATCATCTCCCCATTAACCCCGTGTGGGCTTAATCCCTGCATCTCCCCTTAACCCCGTGTGGCTTAATCCCTGCATCTCCCCCTTAACCCCGTGTGGGCTTAATCCCTGCATCTCCCCCTTAACCCCGTGTGGGTTTAATCCCTGCATCTCCCCCTTAACCCCGTGTGGGTTTAATCCCTGCATCTCCCCCTTAACCCCGTGTGGGTTTAATCCCTGCATCTCCCCCTTAACCCCGTGTGGGTTTAATCCCTGCATCTCCCCCTTAACCCCGTGTGGGTTTAATCCCTGCATCTCCCCGTTAACCCCGCGTGGGTTTAATCCCTGCACCTCCTCGTTAACCCCATGTGGTCTTATTTCTTGCATCTCCCTATTAACCCCGTGTGGGTTTAATTCTTGCATTACCCCGTTAACCTCATATGGGTTTAATTCCTGCATTGCCCCATTAACCCCGTGTGGGCTTAATCTCTGCATCTCCCCATTAACCTCGTGGGCTTATTTCTTGCATCTCTCCATTAATCCTGCGTAGCTTTAAGAGCTATATTCTCAGAGATTGTCACTGGTTCTGTTTATTCAGAGAACACCTGAACCACAACCTGGGCTCTGTTTGGAAATGATCTACTCCGGGTGTTTAACACTGCTACCACTTTCTGTCAGTAGCAAAGGACTGATAAATCCTTGTGGAATGACGCAGACAACCAGAAGGCCATTTGACTCACTGTGCTTTTTCTGGCTCTTTGGTGTGGGTTTCCTCCGGGTGCTCCGGTTTGTTCCCACACTTCAAAGATGTGCTTGTTAGGTGGATTGGCTATGCTAAATGCACTGGCTTACAAGAGAATAAGGTGCAGGGAGTGCCTGAGTAAAATACTCATTTAGAGAGTCAGTGCTGGCTTGATGGCCAGCACTGGAGGGATTCTATGATTAGCAAGTTACTCAGAGACAACATAAAAATACTTTTTAAATTCAGTTACTACCATCAGGAAGGTGCTGTCTGAAAGGATAGTGGAAGCAGATTCAATAATAACTTTCAAACAATTGTTTGAGAAATACTTCAATGGGAAGAAGGAATGCAAAGCTGTAGGGAAGAGCAGGTAATGTTTTTAAAGTTTAAACTTAATTATCAATGTCACAAGTAGGCTTACTGTTAAATGAAGTTACTGTGAAAATCCCCTAGTTGCCACACTCTGATACCCGCTCAGGTACCCTGAGGAAGAATTTAACATGGCTAATGCATCTAACCAGCACATTTTGTGGCAACATTCATGAATCATTCAATTGAAAGACAAATCTGTTTACGTTCCCATTGGCCCTGGTGCATCGCGAGGATTGACATATTGGGTGAACCAATAGTGCAGCATGGCTGCTAGTCATGTGATGAGTATGGCCAATCACAGATTTATGAATAGAGCTGGGTAATTGTTGGCCAGTTTTGCCAAGGAGTGGTCACAGGGACATCAGCCTCTACCCTGGAGAACTGTCCCTGTAGATATTGAGAAAAGTGAACCTCCATCACCCTGGGCCCACACTGGCTGGACAGTGCCCCTACTTCAGGTAGAACTCGAGATACCATAGGTGGACAGCTGCTAGAACTGACAGCACAAACACCAGCAGCTCAGGGAAGGAGCAATATTGAAACTGGTATTAATATCTGATCGCATAATGAATTGTCCAACCTCCAAGGTTTCTGCATTCTTCTAAATCTGGCCTCTGATACCCCCTGGCCTCCTCCCTTGTCTTGCCAAGCCCAAGCACCACCTGCCTTCAGTCATTCACCTTGTCTCCTCCGGCTGCTCCAGTTTCCTCTCACAGTCCGAAAGAGGTGCTGGTTAGGTGCATTGGCCATGTTAAATTCTCTTCCTGTGTACCGGAACAGGCATTGGAGTGTAGCAACTGGGGATTTTCACAGTAACTTCATTGCAGTGTTAATATAAGCCTACTTGTGACACTAATGAATAAACTTTAACTTTACCTGCTCTTCCCTACAGCTTTACATTCCTACTTCTCATTGAAGTATTTCGCAAACAATTGTTTGAAAGTTATTATTGAATCTGCTTCCATTATCCTTTCAGACAGCATCTTGTTGATTGTAACAACTGAATTTAAAAAGTGTTTTTATGTTGTCTTGAGTGACTTGCTAATCACAGAATCCCTCCACTGCAGAAAGAGGCCATTTGGCCCATCAAGCTAGCACTGAGTCTCCAAATGAGCATCTTAGTCAGACCCTCCTTGCACTCTATCCCTGTAAGCCAGCGCATTTAGCATGGCCAATGCATCTAACCAGCACTTCTTTCTGAAACTGGAGCATCTGGAGGAAATACACACAGACACAGAGAGAATGTGCAAATTCCACACAGACAGCGACCCAAAGCCAGAATCAAACGTAGATCCCTAGCACTGTGAGGCAGCAGTGCTAACCACTTGCCGCCCCATATCTCAATATCCTCAGGTTACCAACTTTCCTGCTAGTTTCTCCTTATTTACTCCACAAATGCCCTTATGATGTGAACACCACTGTCAAGTTTCTTCTGAACTCTCTCTGCTGTGAGGGGAGCAACCCCAGCTTTTCCAGTTTCTTCATATAACTGACGTCCCTTGTCCCTGACAACATTTCCGTGAATCTTCTGCATCATCCCAAGGTCTTGACATCCTTGCTAAAGTGAAGTGTCCAGAATTGAATGCAATCCTTCCACTGAGGCCATAACCATGTTTTATAAAGGTTGAATATGACTTTCCTGCTTTTATACTCTTATTTATCTATTAATAAAGCCAAGGATCCTTTATGGTTTTCTTTTAGTGTCTTTTTAACTTGATTTTGTCTTGTTTTCTCACTTAGCCAGCTGAAACATATTGCTGGTGCAGAGGTACTTTGATTATTTTCCTGCTGCTTGCCAGAGTGTGTGACTGTGTGTACACTGTTTGTGTCAGAGGTTATCAAACATTGTTAGTTCTATACTCACTGGGTACAATTCACCTACTTTATTCTTTCATTTCTGAAGCAATTAGTCTTTCTTTCAATACCCAGAACCTTAAGTAACTTGGTGCTCAGTTAGCTGAAGGTCATATCTCAGCCAGAAAGGTTATGATGAATTGAAAGTATTCTCCAGACACTGCATTGTGCAGCTCCTCACGCCAAGACCTTTGCCATGGATTATCAGAATTATGGAAATAATTTACAGGGTCAGAGACTGAAATTGCTTGCAATTTCTATGGTTTTGTTAACTAAAGATCGTGGGATTCATGAAATGGTCAGGAGGCTACATTTGGCTTCTATCGAAAATTAGCCCTAGAATATAACATGAATCTATAATATGAAAAAAAAGTTGGACTCAATCCAGCTGTGATAGAACCTCAGCTGCTATTTATTCCCACGTATTAAAATGCTGTCTGCAACATCCTTCAATCCTACAGCATAGGCCGATTTTGTATTATAACCCAAATCTTAAATGTAACCATGTCCTTTAATGTAAACCAATATAATCCTGTAATATCCTCTGACCCTGTAATGGGTCGGTCAAATGTTGTCTTAATGTCGAGGGCAGTCAGTCTCACCTCGACCCTGGAGTTCAGCTCTTTTGTCCATGTTTGAACCAAGCTGCTGTGTTTCCTAGAAGAGTAGCTACACTTTTTAAGTGTTTCATTGGCTATAAAGCACTTTGGGTTGTCTTCTGGTTGTGAAAGATGTTAATATAAACGCAATTTGTCAGAGCTTGTTGTGCCAAACTGCTGTCACATTTAACTACACTGAACAATAAACAGTATGTTATGGGCCATGAGATGCTGTGAGACAGTCTGAGCGATGCGCTAAAGCTTTATATTCTCTCCAAGTATTTAAAACCTAGAGAGGGATTAGAGCTCAGGAGCGGGGAGCTGGAGTATGTCAATGGGAAAGTGTTCCTATCACATCTTAAAGATTTCTTTTGTTCTTTCTCAGCAGAATATGATAGTGTTGGAAATCTTGGAGAGAGTTTGTACTTATATGGTACCTGTGGGACACTAGCAAGGGGTAGTCACCTCTAGGCAGTTATTGTATCAGGTGTGGAGTGACGCAGATTCCTGAGTTCCCAATAAACAGAAAGTGGCTTTACTCAGACATGAGATTAAACTCTAGAAAGGGAGTTGACTCTGTTTGAACTCAGGCTGTTCAAGGGCCACTCCAGTAAAGCGGATATGTTTCTAAACTAATGATCTAAAGGCCTAAACTAATGATCCAGAGAAACTGGGACAGCACAGTGATTAACACCACTGCTTCACAACTCCAGGGACTTGGGTTCAATTCTGGTTTGGGTCATTATCTGTGTGAAGTTTGCACATTCTTCCCATGTCTGCATCTGTTTCTCCTGGTACTCTGGTTTCCTCCCACAGTCCAAAGGTGTGTGGGTTAGGTTGATTGGCCAGGGTAAATTGACCCTTAGTGTCAGGGGGGATGAGCTGGATAAATATATTGGGTTATGAGGATAAGGCCTGGGTGCGATTGTTGTCATTGCAGGTTTGATGGGCTGAATGGCCTCCTTCTATATTTTAGGTATTCTGTGATTCTATGAAACGAGTTCAGATGCTTGGGGAATTTAAATTCTATGAATTAGATGAAACAAATAAAAATCTAGGGTGAGATTTTTTGGCGATCCTATTGATTGGATCTTCCAGTCCCGCTCACGGTGCTGCCCTGTGATGGTGGGCTGGGCAAGTCACACAAAAGCTCATACTCTTCGATGGAACTGGAGGAACTTGCCGGCAGCCAATAGCTTGTCTCATCTGCCGTGGAGAAACCCACCACAGAGTGCGGGTGCAAGGGTGATATGCGGATCCTAGTTTCGGTAATAGTGACTACGCAATGATCAGGTTATGTTAAGACCCCATCTGGTTCACAATGATGTTCTTTAGGGAAGAGGATCAACAGCCCTTCCCTTTCCAGCCCATCAATGATTAATTCATAACTGCAGTGTATGTCTGAGCAAAGCACTCTGCTGTATTCAAGGAGGAGGCTTACATTGCAGTTAGGAATGGTTGACAAATGCTGGGCTTTGCCATTGAAGCTCACATCCCATGAACAAATAAACCAGTTTTTGCAGGGAGCAAAAACCAAGGCCTCTTTGTTATATATTGCAGCCAATAATCAGATGGGGAGGAGAGGATGGGGAGAAGGAGAAGGGAAATCTCTTAAAAACATTTTCCCTCTGTTTGGCTGTAATCTCTTTGAAATGTCTGGCTCAGTAACAGCAATGTGCTCCTAAAGGGCTTTGTTCTCTCAGTGAGTCAAAAACATGCTTTTAAAGTCTCAACATGAAAGGGCTGTGTAAGATGAGAATTATTAGTAATATCACACATAACAAAAAGGGAAATGCTGGCAAGCAGTAAGATTACTGGGGGCGGACTCTGATTAACATTTCAAGCTACAGTGGCCTTTAGAAACTCACATTTGCTTGTCTGTTTTCCAAGTCAATTTTGTAAACCTCAGATGAAATGGCCACTGATTCCAATGTACTTGACTCAAGTTGATTCATGACCATCACAAAGTGTCTTTGACAAAACATTTACAAGGAGAGGTTGCTTCATCCAAATCTGTCTCCCTCTCTCCCCCAACGCAGTGAAAAAAAATAGATCCAACAGATTTGTTCTAAACAATTGTGGTTTCACAGTTAGTGCTACAGATCTGCTTGACAGCACTGAACCAACAAAGAGCTTTTTATCAAAGTAAAATGCTTAACATCACTCAGTTGAAGATAGGCAGATAAGACGTGTCTATAACAAACACACAAATATTCATCTTTCCACTGTCATTAACATAGTTTTTTAAGTATATGTTTTTAATTGGGAAATATTTAGTGTGGTGGCTGTTGGAGTCTCTGTTTAGTGACTCTTCCCCTGGGACCTGAGAGTGATGTGAAGATGCTGGCATTGGACAGGGGTTTACCCACAACATGGCTACCATCGATACCGCAAACTGCCAGCTCCAAATGGAGAGTATCTCCAAGAAGATAGCGCATATCGACACAGACATCGACTTCTTCCTGAGAGCCACAGCTCATAAGGTGGGATGGAGGCTTACTTTCCCAAAATCCATTCTCTCAACTGCTTTTAAAAATTCTTCACTCCATCCTTAAAGTTACAAAGCCAATGCTCAGAGTGGACCAGGCAGCCCAAATCCATTCTTTGCTTGCTCCAAAAAAAACAAATTCAAAATCCAATGGAATCTAATTCAAAGTTCCCATAAGAGAGTCAAACAATAATTCAAGCTGACATAAAAAGGCATTGCACCCCATCTTGGGCTCAATCTGACACTTGATCTTAGCCAAAAGGTCATGAAATTTAACTGGAGCACAGACAAATTAGGATGGACATCTCTTCCTGATGTTCTTTTAGAATCCAAATTATTTGGGTTTTGAACTCAATTCTTATTGAATCTGACCCCAAACATGCTGCCTGGAATTCTGGTTATGGTTACTGGGCACATTTGTATTGGACAATTAGTTGGCTGCAATTCTCCCGATCATGCCCTAAGTACCTCCAGTGGGAAAGTCGAAGAGATTCCCATTGACGCTGGCAGCATTTACCAGATCCTGTTCAGCTTATTTAAATGAGCTATTCCCCACCAAAACCCAACATCGGAATCACACTGTGTTGCAGGGTCCAAACTCGTGACCCACTGGAATTGATGACCAGCTGATCAGCTGACAGTCAAGACTTCCTCCTGCTTTTCCTTCTGTCACAAGGCCTGAAGGAACAATAATCCATTGTCACAATATTGCAGGAAGCATTTCGCGTTACACATTTCAAATGACCAATATTTTTGCTTTGGAATTATGGATTGCCCTCTGAAAATCTGTACTGCAGCAAAAGTCCAAAAAAACCCATTCAATCCTATAACTGAATTGCTCTTGAAAGATTTAGTTCATTGTGAAACTGAACAGATATTAAATGCAACTTTCATGTAAAAAAAGCAATATATGGAAGCAAACCTGTAGTTTTCCCCATGACAACTGCATTTCAATGGTTCAATCTTTCACACAAACTCATGAGGTGTAGCCCTGAGATTGAATCCAGTGCAGAAGCATTAGGAGGACTTGGCTTTTCAGCTTATGGATAATAAAGCAAAGAGATATAGATTAGCATATATAAAGCCTCACAAGTATCCAGACCCATCTCATTGGAAATCAAACACTCTCACACAGGGAGGGAGAGTTATCCCAATTCTTGCCCACTTAGACCTCCCAGTGAACAGCTGCCCACCATCTTACTCATGACGTTGAAATTGATGATGAAGCTATCACAAATAGACTTGCGCTCTTGCATTGAAACCTTATCATGTCCCATGATGTCCAATGAATAACATTGACATAGTAGTATTAACGTGACCTAAGAAGGTAAACACTGATCAGGAGAAATCAAAATCGTGTAGAGAGAGTCTAGTCATTTAATTAACAGTTCACTCATGAAAGATTTGGCATATTTGTCAAGTTTGATGTTGTCATTACTCTAAGGTCAATTTCAAATCCAAGGTAGCCACAACAATAGTCAGACTTGTGAGACCTCTAGGAGTCAATGGATAACCCCATCAGCCAATGTTCAAATTGACAAGATTCAATATCCTCATCCTATTTTGTCACTGGCAGCATAATTCTGATGTCTGATTTGACATATGAATAAAAGCAAATGACTATGGATGCTGGAATCTGAAACCAAAAAAGAAAATGCTAGCCTGAAACCATCTGTAAGAAGAGAAAAGAGTTGATGTTTCGAGTCCAGATGATCCTTTGTCAGCTCTTTTCTCTTCTTACAGATGTTGCCAGGCCTACTGAGATTTTCCAGCATTTTCTCTTTTGACTTGCATGAGTGTTTCTTCTGAGGATCTCATTGAATGATGTGAGGGGAATGGCTGAAGATTTATAGAGAATACTAGCAGAGGAAGTGGCCAATTAGCCCATCAGATGTCTGCCTCTTGCAAGAGAAACCATCTTCACCTCTTGGTAATAGTTTTGTAGATCTTAGAATTTTGGATGTATAAGCATGCCTTGCATGTTTCTCAAGCTTTCTGTCTCCGATCCTGGCCCCACCTCTCAGTCTAAAATATTCCCCCCTTAAATCTCCTTTATTTCTTCAGCCAATCTTTTTTAATCCATGTCCCTCTGGTGACCCCTCTTATATATTCACTATGTCAATGTACCCCCTCATTATTTGATGCAACTAAACTAAGTCTTCCCTCAGTGTCCTCTCTTTAAAAGATATCTGAGCTAGAAGATTGGCAACGTAAATAAAATACAGTCAGTGAAAAAAGCGGAAATATGAAATTCATGAGTTCATGAACATGAGAAATGTTGCAGGAAAGACAACACTGATAAATGAAAGCGGTGCAGGAAAGTCTTTCTGCTTTTTAGGAAAGCTCTGAGACTTGAAAGAAAACCCAGTATTTAATAAATGAAGCCAGACAGAATAGCTGTGTGAAAAGAGGAAGTACTTCAAGGGTTACTGAGGAGTGAAATGATTGATCAACAATGCAGACTTTGATCTCCCCTGGAGCTGTTAGTCCAAAAGCTTTTCACTGCTACTGCATTATCTGCGCCATATAAAGGCAAGTCCCTTCTTTAATGTGGTTTGGGCTGTCAATCAAGCAGTGTCATAAAACTCATTGGAGCAGAAGATGATTGCATAATCAAACCCTAATAGAATAAGTAAAACTGACAACTTCCTGTCAATCAAAGCAGCTCAGGGAGGTTTCAGAGCAGCTGAGGTTAATGAGAAAAAGCATGGGGATCTCTCTCGTGAAACTGATGACTCCTTCTAGTCAGAGTACTTTAAAGATATCAGATAGGACATTAGAATCCCTGCATTGCAGAAGAAGGCCATTTTGTCCATTGAGTCTGCACCGACCACAATCCCATTGAGGCCTTGATCCCATAATCCCATGCATTTACCCCAGTTATTAAGGGGCAATTTAGCATAGCCAATCCACCTAACCCGCACATCTTTGGACTTTGGGTGGAAACAGAGCACCCAGAGGCAACCCATAAATATGGAGAGAATGTGCAGATTCCACATAGACAGTGACCCGAACCAGGAATCAAACCTACATTCCTTGTGCTGTGAGGTAGAAGTGCTAACCATTGTGCCAGCATGCTGCCTGTAAGGGGACAATTAACCAATGATGAAATTAACCAAGGGCATTCCCTATGTGGAATGGATGTTACTGTGATTTTGAAGGCTTCCAGGTGTTCAGGGGATTTTAACGTGACCAGGGCACTTCAAAAATTTTGACGAACCCAGGGAGCAGTGAAGATCCTTCCCAAAATGCTGCCTGAAATCATTATCCCGAGAGCAATCACTGCATTTTCCAGGGCAACAAGAAGATGTCCTGCCACAAAGTCTCTCCCTCTTCGGGAGAGGGGGGGGGAGAGACCCCTGAGATCAAGCCCTTCACCCCAGCCTGAGCCTCACCCATCCATATCCCCAACCCTGAGGCCCATTGAGAGTCTACCACTGCATGCCCCCCCCCCCCAAAACCTACTGAAGCCTGAAAGTGGTAAGGACCTATGGCACTATTAGAAACCTGATTCTTACAAGGGGCTTGAAAGGGGTGGGAGATGGATTGTAGAGACTTGGGATAGGATTGACACTTTCGGGAATTCCGATTTAGCCTTCCCACCAGATTGAACGGTCCCTTGAGATTCCAGCTGGAGCTAGTGGCCCCAGAGAATTGCCCCATCGACTTCCTTATCCACTCATGGGATGTAGGAATCGCCGACTAAGCCATCATTTACTGCCCATCTCTAATTACCCCTTGAGAAGATGGCGGTGAGCTGTCTTCTTGAACCATGGCAGTTGATGCAGTATAGGTACATCCACAGTGCTGTTAGGCAGAGAGTTCCAGGATTTTGACCCAGTGACAGTGAAGGAATGGAGATAAGTCAGGATGGCTAGTGGCTTGGAGGTGAACTTCCAGGAGGCAGTGTTCCCATGTATCTACTGCCCTTGTCATCCTAGATAGTAGTGAAAGTTTGGAAGATGTTGTCTAAGAGACCTTGCTGAATTCCTGCAGTGCATCTTGTAGATGGCACACGGCTGTCATAGTTAATTTGGTTGTGGAGGGAGTGAATGTTTGCGGACGGGTGCCAATCAAGTTTCCCAATGGCTAGTTAGCCCTGTACAGCCCTGATCTAATTGGTAATAAGTTCTAAATATATCTGCTGGCCTCGATTTTATTTTCACCACTGAAGTTGGAGTCTCAGTCAGATACGGTATTCACATGTGCTGCATTCCTAACCGGTTATACTCCAATAAACTGGTAATAAACCAGCAGCTGCATCTCATATTCTCCATTAGAGTAACTAGTTGCATGTGTTGGTTGCAACTTCTACACCACACTTTAAACTGTGGGAGGGAACTGATGGAAATGCTTAAAATAATTCAGTCTCTTACTGAGACAACTATCCCATTAGCTCTGGCTAACACACTTCACTTACTATCTCATTCTGTTAGTGATGTCTCCTGACTGCCTGACTCAATATCAGGGTGACGACATTTTTTACAGATTAAGCCTTGGGAGCCTGTGGTTTAACAGAAACACCATTGCCATCAACATTGTTGCTTGAAGTTGAAAATGTGTGAGGGCATCAGGGTATCTGTGCAACGCGAACACATACAGCAGCTCAAGATGCTATGTAATGGACGGGTGGAGAGAAGTGGATGAGTCACTAAGGACTGAGGTTTTCTCCTTGCCCCAAGTTATGGTACAACCTTTGAAAAACTTTTATCATTGAACACTGAACCCTCAGATTATAAATCAGTGGTTTCTCTAAATCAAAACAGGCAGAGCCTGGGACCGCTGTGACAACCACAATGTTTAATTTTCTGTGGCAGTGTTCTGTCTCCCCAAGTCTTTACCCTGTATCAACAACAGTAATTTGCATTTATATAGTACCTTTAACATGGTCAAATATCTCTGGCCTCGTCACAGGAGCATTATCAAGTAAAATTTTGACAGGCAAAGAGACTTAGGGTGGGATTTTCTGGCCTCATTCACCCCGAAACCGGAAAATCCTGCCTGAGGTCAACAGACCTTCCCATGTTCTGCCCCTTGCCCGCTCCAACTCCCGTGACGGGCGGGACGGTAAAATTTCGACCCCTAAAATTGGTCACAAAGGTAGTTTTAAGTAATGTCCTAAAAAAGGAAAGAGGCCAAAAGGTTTGGGAAGGGAATTCCAGAGCTAAGCCCACTGGCAACTGAATGCATGACCATCAGTGGTGAAGTGATTAAAGTTGAGGATGTTCTGGGTGCCAGAATTGGAGGAAAACAGACAGAGTTGTACTGCTGGAGGAGGTTACAGAGACAGGGAGGGGCAAGGTTACGGGGTGGATTGAAAAACAAGGACAAGAGTATTAAAATTCAGATATTGGCTGACAGGAAGCTAATGTGGGCCAGTGAGCACAGGAGGTGATGTGTGAACTCAACACAGTGAGTTGGGATACGGACAATAGAATGTAAGATCAAGTCCGAGTTTACAGAGGGTGGAAGGTAGGAAAATGGCCAAGTGGGGCCTAGACTGCCCCTCCCAAATTCCCGAAGTATTTCCTACACCTAAAATCTTTATAAGATATTTGTAAACATCAGCAGTTTTGGGATTCCACTCACACAGGAAGACAATAGGAAAGATAGAACACAGATTTGGTAAAATGCCGCTTTAGTCAGGTTTGCAGATTGAAAAAAAGAATTGGAAAATTGGGGCTTTTTTGAACAGGAGAGGAACTTGGGACTGATTAAATTGAGGCGTTCAACATTATTCTTTTAAACTAAGCACAATTTTACAACCAGGACTTCCAACAGGGGGGATCTTGGCATTTGGTTTTAAGATTAGGTTTTTACCCAATAACTGGATTTTCTCGTTCTCGACATTCCACTTTCTCCTGGCACTCAGAGCAGCCCAGAGGACCTTTTTGGTGCCTTCACCTGGAGGCCAAGAATGGGAAGTCATTCAACCCAAGCAAGGAAATGATTTGTTGGCAGCTGCCAACGAATTTCTGCATCTGTTGTATTGAAAAAGCCAGCCTGAGCTTTGCAGGAATCCAACCAGTCCTTCCCAGAATGAAAGTGTATTGCTGTTAATAACTTGGTAATAAAACCCACAGGATGTCCAAACTTGCATTTTCCAACGTGAATGTGAAATTACAGGAGAGTGAGTGCTGAGTTGATCAAACTCCCCAGGAACTTTCCTGCCTCAAACCCTGAGCTATTTTATGACTGCGATCTGTCCTCGCTGCAAGTGTTTGTGAGTCAGTAAAAGCTCAAGTCATCAAAGCAGTAAGAGTGAGCGCATATTCTCCACTGCTTGAATTTAGTCATTCCAAATAGTTCAGCATCTCTGAATTTTCTTGCCGTCTCCCAGATGGTGTGAAGATCTCCACGCCCAGCACTGCTAAACTCAATTCCCAGTTCATTCCAAACCCAAACCAGGGCTCCGCTTATTGGTTAGCCAAGAGTTCAGTGAGGACTCAATTTAATTCCAGTTTGCAGTTAAAGACCTTCACACCCTGTGCCTCACATTTCAGGAGCCAAGATAGTGAAAGAAATAGCTTTAAAACAGAAATGTGTTTCTGGCAGCTCAGTTCAGACACTGGCACAGACGAGTAGTATTCCTATTGCGACAATGACTGATGCTTAGATACACGGGCTGAATTTTACAGTAATGTTGTGCGGTCATGGCCCTGTACTACATAAACATAAAGGGAAATGAAAGGATCTATTGAAAATTCAGATGATTTTACAGACAGGAGACTGAGCATCGGTGCAAATACCAAACAGAGCAGTGGTCATTAGCCTGACCATCACACTGTGTCAAAATGTTGAGTTAACATGTTGCTCAAGGCAATGTGATATTGCATCTTCAGTCCCTGTTGATGCAGTGGTTAGCTCTGCTGGATCCTCTACCACTGAGCCATGCTTAATGGAGTTGTGCTTTTTCAATTATATTCTAAAATTACATTAGACATAGTTTAAAGGAGACACACTGGGCATTGTAATGGAGATGTTACAGAGGCAGCAATCTCTTAGTTATGAGTCAAGTGCCTTAGTTTCTGTGTCACCATCCAACACAGCCGGCAAGAAACTAAATTTCACTGCAATTCTATTAAGAAGCATTCATTAACCCCACCTTATGATGAATGTTAACCTCGCTGGTCCCAAACTCAATCAGGGTAATTGACCAAATTCCTGACTCTGGGGAGAGTGTTGCCAGGTAACACTTGTTGGATATTCAGACTCACTGTGTAGTGTTTCTAACTATTTTAACTAGTGGTTGGTAAATCATGTAAACGCAGACCCTAACTTCCAAAATGTTCCATATTGGGATTCCAAAATCAAAAGAATCTTCTGCAAACCTGCTCTTTATCTCACTGACACTAATCCTATGCTTTCCACTCTCATTGTGTTACTTACTGAGGAAGATTTACTTAGCTCTTGAAACTTCTCACCGTAATGCTCTACAGATTCCCATTTATTTAAACTGATGTACACAATTACTGTCTCTCAAATTAATGTACACAATTAATCCTTCACACTGTATACCATTAATTCATATTCTGTGATATTCATCAGTAATTCCCTCACACAGAACTGTATACGATTAATTAATTATTCCCATTACGTTATAGAGTAAACATATTAGTATGTGAGGTTTGAATGGTACACCCTGAGCTACTGTAGGTTACATTGAGATCTGCTCTCCTGAGTTTGTTAGAGATTTTATTAATATGTCGTATTTGTGTTGCATTCCAATCATTTCTGTGAGATGCACATAACAGAAAGCAGAAGAAACTCAATGGAATAAATTTACTTCCTGCTACAGTTAAATTAACAGGACTGTGGATAGCAGTGTTCTTGGGATGAGGGATACTGTCAGCCTTTGTTACTCGTCATTAAATGCCGCTTGAGAAAGTGATGGTGAGCTGCTTTCTTCAACTGCTGCTGTCCATGAGGCGTAGATACATCTATAGTGCTGTTAGGGAGGGAATTCCAGGATTTTGACCCAGTGACAATGAAAGAACAGCAATATATTTCCAAGTCAGGATTATAAGTGACTTAGAAAGAAACTTGCAGGTAGTACCATTCCCATGTGCCTGCTTGCTTGTCCAATGGGGTAAAGATTATAGGTTTAGAATATGTTGTGAAAGGAATCATGGCGAGTTGCTGCAGTGCATCTCGTAGATGGGACACATTGCCCTTAACTTGAAAGAACAAAGAACAGGACAGCACAGGAATAGTCCCTTCAACCCTTCAAGCCTGTGCCTTTCTAAACTAAAGACTTTTCACCTCGACGTGAGCCATATCCCTCTATTCTCTACCCATTTCTGTATTTAATGTATCACTGTCAATTCTCTTTAAGAAGTCTCACAACACCAGGTTAAAGTCCAACAAGGTTTATCACGAGATTTCAGAGCACTGCTCCTTCATCAGGAGAGTTGGGTTCACAAACATGGTATATATAGACTCAATTGCAAGATCATGTCAGAATACTAGTCTTTACAGGTTAGACTTTAACTTGGTGTTGTGAAACTTCTTACTTTGCCCACTCCAATCCAATGCTAATATCTCCACATCAATTCTCTTTAAACTCTGTGGGTCATACAGAGTATGTCAACAGCTAACTATATCAAACAAAGCCATCAAACTTTGTCATCTCTGCATCATTTATTGGAGTGGTTTCAGGAATGAGGATGACATGAAGAGATTGGAGAAGCAGGGATTATTACTGTGGTGGAAGCTGAAAGGAGATTGGATGGAGATATTTAAAAAACATGAAGAGTTTGGAAAGAGTAAATAGAGTGAGAATTTTTGCAATGGCTGAACTGTTGATAGCCAGATGGCACCAACTTATGGTGATTGGCAAAAGAACTGGAGGCAACAGGAAGAAAAGCTTTTTCACAGATTGAGTGGGGAGATTAACCTGCTTGGGTGGTGAATACAGATTTAACAACAGCCTCCAAAAGGAACTTGGATAAAAATGTGTATGAGAAAGGTCTACGGAGGAAGAGGGAAAATGTGAGGAACTGACTGGACTAACCTTAGAGTTAGCGCAGACTCAGTGGGATGAATGGCTTCCTCCTATGCTGCATCGTTCTTCTTTGGCTTAGCACTGTTGCTGATGATTCTTATTTACATTTCATCTGTAACAAGTCTTGTGTTGTGAGTGCCATGCAATTCGAGCAAGGTATTATTAGCTGCAGAGGAGTCATAGCAACTTATCATCCCCTGATGCAATGGTGGCTGCAATGGTGCTTTTCTGAAACACAGTTCCTCACATCTCCACAATCCAATGTGGAGATGTTAATACCATCTGCTCCAGTTATGTATGGACTGTTTCCAGTTGCTGAACTCAGTCTAATGTGAAATAAAGTCTCACTTGAATGAATCCTTGTATCTTGTTCTTGGTTGCTCTGTGGGTTTCTTGCCCTCATCAAGCCATCCACACAATGCCTTTTTTGGTAGGCGACTATTCTTTTCTACCTCTGTGTTCTTTCCCGTTATTCATCGAAATACAAACAGAAAATGCTGCAAGCGGCCTGCAGGAAAGGGAGAGACAGAGGAGATTATTCTTTTAGTTGTGGCTTCTTCATTTGACAAAGGTCCGTACCTCAAACAGTTTGTTTCTGCTCTCTCCGCAGACGCTGACTGTCCAGTTGAGTGTTTCTAACACTTTCTTCCTGTGTCATAGCAAATTGAGCTGAATAGTTTGGGGGTTTTGGTGGCTTGATTGTTTGCTACAGCACTGAGGGACACTTGATTCCAAACTAAACAGTAATCCTGCTGGAGGTCTGCGCAAGTTTTGCCAACCACAAAACCAGACAGAGATTTAACAAGAAAATTGTTAAATTTATTGCTGTTTGCAGCTTTCTGGTCCTGCCTGTCTGTACAAGTCACTCTGCTTCAAGTAATTCATTGGATGTGAAAAACTAAGTGGCATTTCTGAGAAGTGTTTCATTCGTGAATCTTTCTTCCTAAAATAGCTGTCAACACCTGCACCAATCTTCCACATTCCCGCTACTGTCAATTTAAAAACAAATCATTGCCAGAATCTGCATGCTTCTGGTAAAAGTATCTTTTATTGTCCATCCCTAGAGGAGGATGGACAGTGAGAAAGTAATGGTGAGCTGAATTCTTCAACTGTCCATGTGGGGCAGCTCAGCGGTGCAGTGGGGGGTTAGCACTGCTGCCTCACAGCACCAGGGAGCCGGGTTCGATTCCCACCTTGAGTCACTGTCTGTGCAGAACCTGCATGTTCTCCCCGTGCCTGAGTGGGTTTCCTCCTCCGGCTGCTCCAGTTTCCTCCCACAGTCTGAAAGACATGCTGGTCAGGTGAATTGGCCATGCTAAGTTCTCCCTCAGTGTACCCGAACTGGTGCCAAAGTGTGGCGACTAAGAGATTTTCATGGTAACTTCATTGCAGTGTTAATGTAAGCCCACTTGTGACAATAATATATAAACTTTTTTAAAAATTACGTCTTAACAAAGTGGGAGTTCCAGGTTTGAGCCAATCACCTTGGGTAGAACCTGGCTAATGAATGGCCTTCCTGCCCCATCACCAATTAATGCCCTCATTCCACTGCTGCTGATAATGCATAGAAACTAGAAGCCTGCTCTGCCATTCAGTTTGATCATGGCTGATCATCGAATTCAATATCCTGATCCCTCCTCCCCTCCCCTCCCCTCCCCCTGCCAAATCTCTTTAACCCCAAGAGCTATATCTAATTTCTTCTCAAAATCACAGAATGTTTTGGACTCAACACTGTGGTGGGTGGAGGGGCGAGGGGGAGGAGTGTTGGTGAGGTGCAGTGAGGGAAGGGATATATTTCTGTTTTATTTGTGGTGGGGAGGTGTGAGTATTCCTGTCTTGGTATGGTGGATATCTATGTGTGTGGGGGCGGGGGAATTTTCCTGTATCAGGAGGGGAGGGAATATTCCTATGTCAGTGTTGGTGGGGGTGGTGATGGATGGAGTGAAATATTCCTGTGTTGGTGTGGGGGGAGGTGGAGGGGAGGGGGAAAATGGAATATTCTTGTCTTGGTGTGGCGGATATTTATGGGCTGATATTGCAGAATTTTGTTGTGCTGAAATGAGAGAATGTTCTGCCGCAGTGGCTGAGTTTTACCTAAAGTGAGATTGTGTGTTCCAGAGATGATGACAGAGCCACCCTCCCACAGCTCTCGCTCACACACAGCCCAGTAAGATAAGGACTCAGGTCATGTTCACTTCCAAGAAAATCAATCCAGCAACAGCCACACATTGCACTCAGGATCCCAGTGCTGTTAAACCAATCGCTAAACCACCGTTTGAAAATTACTGAGGGGTGAAGGGCAACAGAATCAGAACAGCAATCCTTCACCTCGCTCAGGGTAAATGCATTCCCACCAACAGAGACACGTAGGGCTGGATTCAGCTGCCCTGACACAGGTCCCACCTACCCTGGGGGAACCCCACCCTGTCACTCCGCTGAGCACATCCAACTCAACCAAGTGCCAGTCAGGCATTTCACTGGTCAGCCTGGGGCCTTCCCCTACATTCAGAAACATGGCAGCAGAAACTGGAAGCGGACAGCTTTCCTTTTCCCCATGGGTAGCAGGCAGCTGTCGGTATGACAATGAGGCTCAGAGCGAGAGGTGGGGGGGAGGGGGTGTTGTGGGGGAGTGTAATGGTTTGTGGGGAGGGAGTCAGCCACAAGGTAGGGATGGGAGATTGAATGCAAGGGCTGGGGAACGGCAGGTAGGCGACGGTGGAAATGTGGACTTGTTATCTGGAGACCAAGGCTAATTCTCTAGAGTCACGAGTTCAAATCCCACCATGGCTAGTGGAATAAATTCCACGAATACAATCTGGAATTGAAAGCTAGATGACTCTGAAACTGTCGTTAGTTTTATAAAAACCCATCTGGTTCACTATTGCCCTTCGGGGAAGGAAATCTGCCTGTTTATCTCGTCTGGCCTACATGTGACTCCAGGACCACAGTAATGTTGTTGGCTCTCAACTGCCCTCCAAGGGCAGCTAGGGATTGGTAATAAGTGCTGGCCCAGCCAGCGAAACCCATGTTCCACATCCTGTGGAGGAATAAAAACAGGTCCCTTGACAGGACTCTCTCCATCTCCTCGACAGAATTCGTGGTGTGGCTTTCGGAACACACAGGAAATCCTCAGGATTCTGGGAGAATTCCTGAATCATCATTCCTGGTGGGTTGTAGGATGACGAAGCAGTAGAAAGCAGAGAAAGATGGAGATATTTAGAGCATTTGTCAGTGGCCGGGTTCCATGTCCTACTGACTGAGTGGGGATCAGTTTTACCCCCTGTGAAAATTGGATGTGCGGCCAGTCTAATCCCCCGCCTGTTCCAGTGGGTTCCATTAAATTCAGCCTCAAATCTCCCAAATACGGACACGTGCATAGACAGAATTGCACATACATGTGCAATCACTCATACGTGTGCACAGACAGAATTGCACACACGTGTGCACAGATGCCTAAATGTGAATCAAATTTGAATGTGTTTTCAGAAATCACCTCGGAACATTAAACAGACTACTGAGACAGCTGGAGTGGGTGGGGAGCAGGCTATCAAACGCACAACAAAAATATCAGCCCACCTTTGATCAGAAACTCTGTATAAAAGGTTAAAGAAAGTTGTTTCTGTCGAACAAACATTGCAGAGGAAAGCAAGAACATTAACTTCAATCAGAGCTTCGTATGTAGGCCTGGGTTTAATTAAAACAAAGACTGCAATGTCGATCCATTGTTCACTTTACAGTGGAGCCTTTTTCACACAGTAACACACCTGTGTTTAACTGTAATTCCATTCACACTCCCTCTAGCTCAGGTCCCCAAGATCATTGGCACTTTGACTGTTGATGATTTCTTCCCCAGGGTCCCGCTACAGAGCCCTGTGGTCTGACAGGTGAGATATCACCCCTGTACTGCAGTCAGAGAGGTTTGTTTACCCAACAAAACACTAATTCTTATCGACCTCCACAGATTGTGTTCAAAAATTTAAAATCAAAGGACTCAACAGTTTGAATCTGAAACAACAGCTTTATCAGTAAACACAGCCTTTTAAATCATACCCAAAACTGTTATGGAAATTAGAATATTCTCAGACAACTCTCTCTCTCTCTCTCTCTCTCTCTCACACACACACACACACACACACACACACACACACAGACACACACTGAGTGATAGTGCAGCACTCCTTCAGTACTGACTCTCTGACAGCTCAGCATTCCCCTCAGTACTGATCCTCTGACAGTGCGGCACTCCCTCAGCAATGACCCTCTGAAAGTGTGGCACTCCCTCAGTACTGACCCTCTGACACTGCGGCACTCCCTCAGTACTGATCCTAAGACAGTGTGGCACTCCCTCAGTACTGACCCTAAGACAGTGTGGCACTCCCTCAATACTGACCCTCTGACAGTGCGGCACTCCTTCAGCACGACTCTCAAACAGTGTGGCACTCCCTCAGTACTGACCCTAAGACAGTGCAGCACTCCCTCAGTACTGACCATCTGGCAGTGCAGGACGGGAGTGAAGAGTGGGTGGAGTGGCGGAGGAGCGTGAGGATGACTCAATTTGAATTGTTAGACCTAAGATTGACAGATTGTTCTGTGTTTGATGTATAAGGGTTACATAAACAATGCTGAAAAATGAGGAGAAAACATAATTACTTGAAGGGAAAAAATGTGCAGGAAGGTTAGCATAGAGATTGTGGAGCGAATGGCCTTCTGAACTGTAATCTTTCCTTGATTCTTTAAAGTTAAAGATTTGTTCTAACTGAAAGCAGAAGTCTCAAAGGGCTGAAGGGCCTCATACTGTTCCTCATTAATAGGTTACTATAGAGGCAATTTAGAACTCAGTAGTGTGTGTTTGACAGGGCCTTAGAGATGGAGAGGAAGGTGGAGATAGCGAGATGTGATGAATGGGGCATTTTGACAGCAGAAGCCAGCAGACCCCCAGTTAGCTCCTGTATTAGGAATTGATGGAGTCACTGTTCCTGGATGGACACGAGGCAGAACCATGAGATTTCCCATGCATGTGTTCATTTAAATCCTACACACGTACAATCTGAAAGGTGAAAGATGACCTTAAGAACTCTCCCAAGGCTTATCTAAGAGAAATTCTCTTCCTCCAGCCCCTCTCCTCCTGCAGAGCAGCAGCAATCAAACTGTTACAGACTCAGTATATTTACCATCAATTATTCAGAATAAATACAATTTTGACCTTTAAAAAGTGTTTAAACAATTACATGGGTACGATGGGTACAGAGGGATATGAGCCAAATGTGGGCAATTGGGACTAGCTTAGGGGTTTTAAAAAAAGGATAGCATGGATGAGTTGGGCCAAAAGGTCTGTTTCCATTCTGTTAACCTCTATGATGCTATGACTCTAAATAACAATGGAAGCTTGTCACATTAAGTCCATCCAATTTCCTTTAAAATAATTCCTTGCCCTTCCCTTTCCTGCTCCTAATTGTACCCATCTCCTCCCCCCCCAAAGAGAACACCGCCTGGGGGCTCATTTCACCCCCCTCTCCTTGCACCTCACTCACCTCCCCCAATCTCCCTACTAAAAACTCCCCATTTCTATCCCAAGTCAGTGGTGCACGGATATTCAGGCCAGGGGTGACTCTGATGCCAGTTATGGTCTCTTTTAGTTGGAATTGGGTAATGCAGGTTTTAAAACAATCAGAAAAGTCTGAACTTTCAGCATTGGCAGACTATTAGGCCACAAGCTGCATTTCTGGATGATATTTTACCATTTTTAGTCTGTGCTGGCAGGTGTGTAACTGGGAGTATGCTTTTAGGACCGCCTATATGCACTCTAGCTACAATATTCTGAGTGAGCCTGTTGCTCACTGCAGAAGCCTGTGGGTGGGGCTTAATGTGCCTGAAAGCCTGCAGAGGGAGCTAGTGCGCATGTACAGGCCCCTATGCTGCAGATGCGCATCAGCAATAGCAGGGTCCTGATAGACAAAGAGAAAGCTGTCAGGCCCCTGCTGCTGCAGGCCGCCTGGAGCAGCTCCACCACTGCACCTTCTCAATCACGGGGTCCCGCAGCTGTATGCAACCCTCACCAAGCCCCCACCACCCAAACCATTCTGGGATCCTCTCCCTCCTACATCTATTGCAGCTCTGCTGCCCTCCCCCCACTAATCGCTGCAGAGTGGCAGTGGGCTCCTCCCCCCTTGGCCCTCCTCCACTGGCCCGCCCATATTATCCTGCTCCCTCCACACTGGTCAGTCCCCTATTAACACCCACCACTGGTCTCTCCTCCCATTGGCTCCTCTTCCATTGGCCCCACCCTTGGCATTGCTTGCTGGGCATTGCCCAGGTGCTAATCTGGCATTTCCAAAGGGCACCCTCCTCTTGCCTTGGCCTCTGGTTCCACCGGTGAGATCTAATCGACTGCTTCCTGTTCATGGGGAGCGTGACAATTCTTCAGCTTCAAGAATCTTTCCCAATGAAGTCATAAAGGTAGGAGGGCCTTGATGATTGTTCACTGGACTCGCTAATGACATTGAAATATTTATTTAAATAAATTTCAATAAATTAACTGGAAATCTGGTTGTCATAAAATGGTGTCAGTTGCGAAAACCAGCACCAATCATACTGATCGCTTTATATCCTACTTTATGATCGCACCATACTCAAATATAGACAAAACATGATGGTAAAATCCCAGCCACTGTCTCCCAGCAATCCCAAACAGCTGGAGAGGTACTGGATGTTTCAGCATTCTGCCAAAGAGCGGGATCACTAACAACTTTCCAGCTTTGTAGATCGGAGCAAGTCATGGAGAGCTCTGATTGGCTGGGATTGACTTGCAGGGAGGCGCTGGCTTCAAGTAGATTTCCATTCTTTTTTGTCGAGTTATTCGCTGCCCAGTTTCTAAATAATTTAGATTCCAAAGTTGCATTTTTGCAAACAGAATGACCTTGCCATGTTTCCATTGCTGCCCTAGCCAGATTCTACGTCTGTAAACATCAAACTCATCTGGAACTCTATGCATCCACCCCCTCCACCGGCCCAATTCGCATCAAACTCAGTTCACCATCCTCTTGTCGACTGTCCCTTACCGGCCCCCAGATCCAACAATCAACATGCTTCAGATTTAAAATGCTCCCCCACTCTAACCTCCTCTAACCTGAATATCCAACTCCAAAAGTCTCCATCCCTCTCACTCTGGCCTTTCTGCACCACTGCCATAAATGTGTTTCCAAACCCCTACAACCGGAAAAAGATGGGAAAAAAAGAATACTGATCCAAACTGCTTTTTTGCTATTTGGCCGCATTCTGGAAATGTATTTCCACCAGTGTCAGAACATCCCACAGTCCAAAGATCTGTGGGTTAGGTTGACTGGCCGTGCTAAATTGCCCCTTTGTGTCAGAGGGATTAGTAGAATGAGTATGTGGGATAGGATCTGGGTGGGATTGTTGTTGAGGCAGACTCGATGGACCAAATGGCCTCCTTCTGCATTGCAGGGATTCTGTTTTATTCTATTCTTTTATTCTCCCACGGACTGTCAACAATCCTGAAACTTCTGAGTCTGGCTGTGTCACACCCACATCCCTGTTTTTTCACATCACTATTTAAGTTGCCAATGTGAATTTGTTTCAAACAATCGCCCTGTGATATAACAAAACTCCTGCACTACAATTATTGGAAATTTGGAATAACAGACTGACCGTAGGTGTCTGTAAAGGTCTGAAAGAAACAAGTCATTTATTGTGAACTCTATTCAGCTGCAAATACTTGTCACTACATCCAGAACTGAAGCAAAGTGAGAAAACATAGCCATTTAAAAGTTCAAACAACTTTAAAACACTCAGAGCCAAAACAACAGGGCAAACAATTACTGAGTTGCTTCCCTCCAGCTGTCTGTGCTGACTGGGCCCACACGTTCTGGACTAGATGTTGAAATTCTGCTTTCAGATGGCAGACATCTCTCCTCACAGCAGAACTAATGAGCCAGCTGTTTTGGAACCTCACTGTGCATTTAATTTGGAACAACAGTTTAAATCCAGCTTGTTTTTGGCATTTTCCACTGTGCCTCTGGATGCTGCTTAGAGAAGGAATCTTCTACAGAGTGCATATTGCTGTTTATTCGACTCTGATAGGTTCATTTCCGAAATTGGAAAAGTTCAAAAACAATCATGGTTAGAACCCCATTCACTACTTCAAACACTCACTCCCTTCACCACCGACACACAGTGGCAGCAGTCTGTACTGTTTACACGATGCACTGCAGAAACTCTTCAAGACTCCATCATCAATACCTTCCAAACCCGTGACCTCTACCTGGAAGGACAAAGGCAGCAGATATATGGGAACACCATCACCTGCAAGTTCTCCTCCAAACCACTTGCCATCCTTGGAAATATATCTGCTCTTCCTTCAGTGTCACTGGGTTAAAATCCCTCCCTAACAGCACCGTGGCTGTACCTACACAATAGGGACAACAGCAGGTTAAAGAAAGCAGCTCACCATCACCTCCTCAAGGGCAGTTAGGGATGGGCAATAAATGTTGGCCTAGCCAGCAATATTCACATCCCATAAACAAATTAGAAATTTCTCAGAAAACTCTTAGTGATTGACTAGTTCCAGTTAGATAATTTACGGAAGGATGCCCACCTACTGATAGAAACATGAACAAACAAAATCTGACACCAAATCACATGGAGCTTTTGGGACAAATGACCAAGGTTTGGTAAGTTTTAAGGAGCATTTTAGAGGCTAGAGGTTTAGGAAGGGAATTCCAGAGTTTAGGGCCCAGGCAGCTGATGGAACAGGTACCAATGGCAGAGTGATTCGAACTCAGTAAGAATTTAGCAACACCAATTTATAATCCAACCGATTTATTTGATAGTAAAAAAGCGAGCTTTCGACTCCTGTGTCTTCTTCAGGCAAATGCAGTGTTCTGGTCTGCAATAGCACACATCAGCACAGACAGTCAGAGATTGCTGATTAGAATGCGAATCCTTACATCTAACCTGCTATTGAAGTGTTAAAGTGGCGAACAGGAGTCGAAAGCTCGCTTTTTTACTATCAAATAAATCGGTTGGATTATAAATTGGTGTTGCTAAATTCTTACTGGGGTTCTTACCACCCCAATCCAACGCCGGCATCTGTACAGAGTGATTCGAACCAGTTTTGCTCAAACACAGAATTGGAGAATTTCACAAATCTTATTGGATTGTGTAACTGGGGAGATGACAAAGAAAGTGGCCTTGAATTCTCCCATCCCGCCTGCCACTGGAATTTTGGCGGGCTGGTTGGGAACAATGTGAAACCCCATCAACAATAGGATTGGAATTTCCAGCTTTTAGACCAGAGCAGCCGGAGAATTCCACCCAGTGAGAGGACCAGCTGTGGGAGGAAACCGGAGCATCCGACGAAGACCGAGTGGATGATTGAAGGCAGGTAGTGCTTGATCTCGGTGAGGCAAGGGAGGAGGCCGGGGGGGGGCATCAGAAGCCAGATATGGAGGAATGCAAAAACCTTGGAGGTTGGACAATTCATCGAACAGTCAGATGCTAACTCCACTTTCAATGTTGCTCCTTCCCTGAGCTGCTGGTGTTTGTGTTGTCAGTTCCAGCTGCTGTCCACCTATGATATCTCCAGTAACGTCACTGTTCAGCCAAGAGGGCCTGGAGTGACAGAGATTCACCTTTCCCAGTATCTACTGGGACAGCTCTCCAGGGTGGAGCCTAATGTCCTGTGACCCGCACCTTGGCAAATTGGCCAACACTTACCCAACTACACTCACAAATCTGTGGTTGGCCATACTCATCGCATGACCAGCACCCACCCCACATTATTGGTCACACAACTTGTCAATCCTCACGATGCACCAGGGCCAATGGCCAGATTTGTCTTCCAATTACCTGACTGATGACTGTCAGTTAATTATGGTGCGAAGATGCCAACGTTGGACTGGGGTAAGCACAGTAAAAAGTCTCACAACACCCGGGTTAAAGTCCAACAGGTTTATTTGGAATCACGAGTTTTTGGAGCGTTGCCCCTTCCTCAGATGAGTCATGGAGCAGCACTCTGAAAGCTCATCATTCCAAATAAATTTGTTAGATTTGAACCTGGTGTTGTGAAACTTCTTACTGTGTCAGTTAATCAGTAGCCACTCCCTTCCCCCTACCCACCATCAGAATCCAATATTTTTACAATGACAAGCATAAGTGTACGGTTTTCATTTTGAAATCACATTGGTTTTATTGCCCCTGTGATTTGTTTGCACACGAATCTAGGAATTTAATCACTGACTCCAGGGCATTCCTGGAGGAGTTGGCAACTGCCATCTGTTATTGACTCCTGCTGCTTCCTATGTTCATCAGCTCCTTTCTCTTTTCCAGCGCGGAGCCTATAGGAGTCTGCATCATCATCTCACTCTCCTGCTGCCTCACACTTCCATCAGAAATTGCTAGAAGGTTGTTTTTTTTTCTCACTATGTAGCGACATGATGAGACTGAAGCTTGAGGAAGGAGGTGAAAATGCCAGTTCATTTTGTTCAAAGATCTCCATGTGTCACATGAGACACGTGTTATTATGTGCATGTGTGCATGTATATGTGTGTGTCTGTGTGTATTTGTGTATGTGTGAATGTGTGTGTGTCTGTGTACATCTGTGTGTGTTTATGTGTTAATATGTATCTATATATGTCTGTATGTATATGTATCTGTGTGTGTCTGTGTATTTATGTGTCTGTGTGTGTTTGCATGTGTGTATGTATGTGTGTCTGTGTGTATATGTATGTATATATATATATATTTGTGTGTATATGTATCTATGTATGTGTGTGTTTGTCTGTGTGTATGTGTACATATGTGTGTGTATGTGCCTGTGTATATGTATGTATGTCTGTATATATGTGTGTGCGTGTGCATGTGTCTTTGTGCATGTGTGTGTGTCTTTGTGTATATGTATCTGTGTATATGTATTTGTGTTTATATGTATCTATGTGTGTGTGTTTGTGTGTACATATGTGTATGTGTGTGTCTGTATGTATGTGTGTGTGTGTCTGTGTGTATATGTGCGTATATGTGTGCGTGTGTGTATATGTGGGTGCGTGTGTGTGCGCGCGCACAGCGAAGCAGGAAAGAATGAATCCTGAGACTGAGTGAAGGGAATTCGCTGAAGATTTAGAAACTCTGTTTGGATGAAGTTAAATTTCTTCCCATTGATTTTGTTCATTGTGGTTTAGAAAATCGCAGCTTTGTAATGGAACAGTTTATAAATCTCTCATTCCAGTCCTGACTATATGAAAGGTTTGATTTATAGTCATTAAATCAGAAATCTCTGAATCTGGGTATATTAAATTGCTTTCTTTAATATCAGCTTTGATTATATTAAATCTTGGCAGTGCAGATGAACAGATCATTAATTTGTGTGGGGGGGTTAGTGCAGAGCAAGAGGGATAAAGTCAACACAGGAGGGCAGCACAGTGGCACAGTGGTTAGCACTGCTGCCTCACAGTGCCAGGGACCCGGGTTCAATTCCAGCCTTGGGTCAGTGTCTGTGCAGAGTCTCATATTTCCCCTGTGTCTGCATGGGTTTCTCTAGGTTCTTCTGTTTCCTCCCACAGTGCAAAGATGTGCAAGTTAGGGGGATTGGCCATGGTAAATACAGAGAGTTACAGGGATTAGGTGAGGGGATTGGTAAAATGCTCTATTGAAGAGTTGCTGCAGACTTGATGGGCTGAACAGCCTCGTTCTGCACCTGAGGGATTCTAGGGATTCAGTAGAACGGTGTAAGAGAGGAGAAGAAATTGTTAATCCAGCCATAACATGGCAAAGTGAGACTGATACTGCCCAGACTCTGCACAGAGGTCTCCTACTCACTCTCTTATTGAGGAATGGTGCAGTCTCTCTTTCTCTCTCTCTCTCTCTCTCTCTCTCTTCCTATCTCTCTCTGTCTCTGTCTCTTTGTCTGTCTCTCTGTCCATCTCTCTCTCTCTCTCCCTGTTGGACAATGGTGTCGGCCTGTCTCTCTCTTGGTTGGTATCGCTCTGTTAATCCCATTAAGTAGGGAACACATTTCCAAGTGCAGCAGGTTTATTATTTTCACAGAGTGGACTGTTTCATTTTTAGGATTATTAAATTCCATTTCTGGTAGCTTTATCCCTGTCCAGATTTCAGTTCTACCTTCAGGGCTCATTGCCTTTCATTTTGGCTTCAGTACAAGTGATTGAAGTTAAATCCAACCCGAAGCTATGAGGCTTTTAACTGGAATTCTGCTCATCAACAAATGAGTCAAATCTGAATCCACAATCGTCAGGCGCATTGTTTCACAACTTCTTTCTTATGTGAGTTTTTAAATGCCTGTTGCACAAAACAAACAGATCAAGTCAGCTGCCGGTTATTCTGCTTTGGGTTCACTCCAGACATTTAAACAGCATCCCCATTGCTGAATCCCTCACCACCAACATCCTGGAGATCTTCATTGACCAGAAACTGAACTAGGCTAGCCATATAAATATCGTGGCTACAAGAGCAGGTCAGGGACTGGAAATCCTGCAGTGAGTAACTCACCTTCTGAGTTATAAGAAGAGAGAGGCTGGATAGACTGGGACTTTTTTCCCTGGAGTGTAGGAGACTGACAATTGATCTTATAGAGGTCTATAAAATAATGAGGAGCACAGATCAGCTAGATAGTCAATATTATTTCCCAAAGATAGGGGAGTCTAAAACTAGAGGACATAGGTTTAAAGTGAGAGGGGAGAGATACAAAAGGGTCCAGAGGGGCAGTTGTTTCATACAGATGAAGTAGAAGTGGGTACAATTTTGTCCTTTAAAGAGCATTTAGACAGTTACATGGTTAAAATGGGTATGGAGGGATATGGGTCAAATGCAGGCAATTGGGCTAGCTTAGGGGTTTAATTTAAAAGGGTGGCATGGACAAGTTGGGCTAAAGGGCCAAGTGAGACATTCAGTTTCAGGGCAATCAGGGATAGACAATAAATGCTGTCTTGCCATGCTGTCCATGTGGTGTAGGGACACACACTGTGCTGTTAGGGAGTTGCAATATTTAATTCCCTTCGTAACAGCACAGTGGGTGTACCTATACCACGTGGACTGCAGAGGTTCAAGAAGGCAGCTCAACACCACCTTCTCAAGAGCAATTTGGGATGGGGTAACCAATATGCTAACATCCCAGTAAATATATTTTAAAAGTCAAAGGTTTTTCACCCTCTCTTACACTTGGTGCCTGATTCTCATCCTGCCCCAGCACTGATTGAGGCAAGGTCACCATCTCATCAATAAGGTGGCAGCATTCACCTCAGAATATTGCCATTCATCAGCCAACAATACTGCATCATCTCAAACCAAGGGTGTTGTACCAATTTCGCAATAAACTGGTGACACCATTCCCTCAGATCTCACCTCCAGATCGAAAGCAGCATTCTGTGGTCGGGTGTTAGCACTGGGAAGGTCCCCAGTAGATACAGCGCCAAGGGGAAGTCAAAACCTTGTATCTATGTAGTGCCTTTCATGATCTCAGGGCCCCCGAAAGTGGTTCAATTGCAATTAATTGGTTTTAATGCATATTGGGCTGCAATAGAGGAAAATACAGTAGCCAGTCCGAATAAGTACCACAGAAAGAATTGGACAGATGATGAAATATTCTATGCCCAGCGACTGGCTAAAGCTCTCATCGTATTGCCAGTTGTTACCACAGGATCACACACCCTGGGCAAGAGAGAGAAAATCCTCAATCCAGACTGCAACACGGGGAATCGAGAAAGGCAATGTCAGAGGGTGCAACTGTTCAGATGAGATTAAACTAAGGCAGCTTTTATCAAATCAGCAGCAGTCCCTCAATATTGGCCTTCTGACAATGCGGCACTCCCTCAGCACTGACTATCTGACAGTGCGGCACTCCCTCAGTACTGACCTTCTGACAGTGCAGCACTCCCTTAGCACTGACCCTCTGACAGT
Organism: Sphyrna mokarran; assembly: GCA_024679065.1. Lineage (NCBI taxonomy): Eukaryota > Metazoa > Chordata > Chondrichthyes > Carcharhiniformes > Carcharhinidae > Sphyrna > Sphyrna mokarran. The sequence continues at coordinate 36,314,033 of JAGIQG010000029.1, forward strand.
GCAACACACCCTCAGCACTGACCCTCTGACAGTGCGGAACTCCCTCAGTACAGCACAGGAATATTTGCCTATATTATGCATTTAATTCTGACTCAGCTGTGAGTGCCTGACTCATGGCTGCCATAGGAACCAGTGTACGATTCCAGTGCTGTTATAATTAGCTGGATAGTTTGTGAACTTTGCAAAATGTAAACCATGGTCTGTATGGATCTTTTGTCACGGGCCCATTCTTGGGCGTTAATCACACTGATTATTTAGTTTCTGATCTTTCTTACCTGTGCAAATCAATGGCGGTGCAGAGAACTCTGATTCCAGATCCTAGCTGCGAGGCTGCCACAGATGTCAGGCAATTGGATTAGACAAGAGCAGGATAAAAGATCTGAACCATCAGGTCAGTAGGAATGCAGAGGAGAAAAAGCAGCCTGATATTTACAGCACAAGGAGCCAACCGTCCTATTGTGTGTGGGCTGATTCTTTGCTGGAATAATCCAGAAAGTTCTTTATGGACAATGCTGGCTGGACAGCACTTATTGTCTATCCCTGATTGCCCTGAAACTGAATGTCTCACTTGGCCATTTCAGAGGGATATTAATAGTCAATCACATTGCTGTGGCTCTGGAGTCACACGTTGGCCAGACCAGTTAAGGACTACAGATTTCCTTCCCTTAAGGACATTAGTGAACCAAAATTCCTACAGTGCAAAAGGAGGCCTTTATGTCCATTAAGCCTGCATTGACAACAATCCCACCCAGACCATATTCCACATATTTACCCTGCTAATCCTCCTGACACTAACTGGCAATTTTTCATGGCCAATCCACCCAACCTGCACTTGGAGGAAACCCACTCAGACTCAGGGTAAATGTGCAAACTCTGCACAGGCAATCTTTCTCTACACTCTAGCTATTACTGTAACACTTCATTCTTCTCTGTGAATGGTATGCTTTCTATATATAATGCACAAGAAACAATACTTTTCACTGAATGCTAATACATGTGACAATAAAAAATCAAATCTAATCAAAGACAGTCACTCGAGGCTGGAATTGAACCCAGGTCCCTGGAGCTGTGAGGCAGCAGTGCTAACCACTGTGCCACCCAGGGTGGGTTTGAGGGAATGGGTGAGTGGGTGGGATTGAGGGAGTGGGATTAAGGGAGTGGGGTGAAGGATTGGGATTGAGGAGTGGGACAGGGAAGGGTTGATTTCATGGATTGAATTAGTTTGGGTGAATGGACTATTCATTTCATTGCTGTTTCTAGCATCCTGATTGAACAAGATGACTCCTGCATTTGCCAAATAATCATTGTCCTTCAAAGGAATTCATTATCTGTAAAAATTTGAAACATCAAAGCATTTCTAAGAGATGTGATCTGGAGCAGTTTAAATGTTCTCCGACGGACAGCACAGAATTATTATATTCGTAATGATGATATTTATATTGAATACCAAACAATCACATCTTATAGATTGTGACATAGAATTCATATCAGATGTGTAAACCTGAGTCCCCAGACAGCAGTCCCAGAATGACATGACCTTACTTATAATTCATGTTGATGAAAGGCCATTGAGCTCATCAGTTTGCGCTAGCGTTTGTCATTCCCGCAGCATCCTTATCTGATATGCCCATCCTCTTCCCATACGCCTTATACTCCTTTCCCATTAACCAGCTAACCATCCCATATTCATGTTAACTTGACTCTAAGTAAATCATTAATTCCTGTTGCATTTTACAACCCTCTGCATGAAACCATTTCTCTTCCTCTCAAACTTATATCCATATCCCTTAAATAAGAAAAGTACTGTGGATGCTGGAATCTGAACAAGAACAGAAGGTGCTGGAAAATCTTAACAGGTCTGGCAGCACCTGTGGAGAGAGAATAGAGCCAATATTTTGAGTCTGAATGGCTCATCAGAGCTGAGGAGAGGGAGAACGTGTTCAATATTAACCTGTGGCAGATTGCAACAAAAAGTGCCAGCTTTAAGAACAAAAGACAGATGTGGGAGGAGGGGGGGTTTTGCATTGAGCCAATGCGTATATGGAATATTCTTCAAAAAGGGCTTTAAGTTGGAGAAGAAAGGGCATAGTCTAAAGTTGCCAAACTCAGCACTGAGTACCAAGGGTTGGAGTTCTTCCAGCATCTTCATATTCCTTCATTGTAAACCCTTCAGTCACTGGACACAGTCCATCTCTTTCTACTCTGTCTCATTCCACCACAATGTTCAACACTTCCACCAAATTCTCCTTAATCTCCATTTCAGCAAAAGCAATCCCAATTTTTCTATTCTTTCTGTATTTCAATACCCCAGCAGCATCTTTGTGAATGTGTCCCGTAGCCTTTCTATTTCCCCAACCCCGTTCTAATAGTGTCGAGACCAAAACCAGAGGTTCCTCTGGGCTTAGAGTTTTGTTAATAGATTCATCATTGCATCTTGATTTTATATTTGCAATCTCTTCCATATAGTAATCAATAAGCTTTTAAGGTTTTATCCATTATCAGAATCCTCAGCCCATACATCTCCCTGCTATTTCTACCAATAGGTTCCTAAAACCCGAAATCTCCATATTACTTTTATTCACCGTAAAGCACCACCAAGGGCTTTACAATAATAAATCCCCCAACTCCAAACCCCCATCCTCCTGGGTGAATGGTCACAGCTGACAAGAGTCCTTTCGGTTACAAGTGGTGTTCCTCAGGGGTCTGTTTCGGGGCCCCTGCTGTTTGTAATTTTTATAAATGATCTGGATGAGGGTATTGAAGGATGGATTAGTAAGTTTGCGGATGACACTAAAGTCGGTGGAGTGGTAGATAGTGAAGAGGGGTGTTATAGTTTGCAGAGAGACTTGGACAAGTTGCAGAGCTGGGCCGAGAGGTGGCAAATGGAGTTTAATGTGGAAAAGTGTGAGGTAATGCACTTTGGCAGGAATAATAAATGTGTAGAGTATAGGGCTAATGGTAGGATTCTTAATAGTGTTGATGAACAGAGGGATCTTGGTGTATTTGTGCATAGATCCCTGAAAGTAGGCAGTCAAGTCGATAAGGTTGTTAAGAAGGCATATGGAGTCTTAGCTTTTATTGGTAGGGGGATTGAATTTCGGAGCCGCAACGTCATGTTGCAACTGTACAAAACTCTAGTGCGGCCGCACTTGGAGTATTGTGTGCAGTTCTGGTCCCCACATTATAAGAAAGATGTGGAGGCATTGGAGAGGGTACAGAGGAGGTTTACCAGGATGTTGCCTGGTATGGAGGGCAGGTCTTATGAGGAGAGGCTGAGGGATTTGAGGTTGTTTTCGTTAGAAAGGAGGCGGCTAAGAGGAGACTTTATCGAAACATATAAGATGATTAGAGGTTTAGATAGGGTGGACAGTGATAGCCTTTTTCCTAGGATGGAGAAAGCTAGCACGAGGGGACACAGCTTTAAATTAAGGGGTGATAGTTATAGGACGGATATCAGAGGTGGGTTCTTTACCCAGAGGGTGGTTAGGGAGTGGAATGCCCTGCCTGCGGCAGTTGTAGATGCGCCAAGTTTGGTGGCGTTTAAGAGGTTAGTTGATAAGTTTATGGAAGAGAAGGGACTGGTTTAGTTTGGAGGGTCATTGCTTTTTTCATAATTGGTCGGCGCAACATCAAAGGCCGAAGGTCCTGTTCTGCGCTGTAATCTTCTATGTTCTATGTTTTGGTTAGTTTTTTGATGCAGCAAAGGCAATGGTCTCTCTACAAAGTCTCGAGTTTGGTGAGGCAAGTAGAATACTACCTGAGGGAGGATTCTCACACATGGCTCTTACCGCCCTTGTCAAAGAGGCTTGTCTCCAAACACAGTCATGAGTGAATGGGAGGAACACCAATTTCTGCTCCCCCGGAATACCTGGAAGGGTAGGGATGTTGTGTCTGGATAGAAGCCTTTCCCTGGCTTGGAGACTCTGAAGTGGAGGCAGATCTGCAAAGATCGAAGACTCTCATTCAACTGATTACTGCAGTTCCTTCATAGAAACACTGAAGCCTGGAGGATACAAGCTTGAGGCATTCCTGCTTTCCGATTGGCTCTCGTGCAGATGAGGAGGAGGACTGGGGGACACAGAGCCAGGAAGAGCAAGGGGCTGGCCAGAGAAGATGAGGATGTTGGTGACCAGGGACCAGTGCTTAGTGAGCATTGCCCCCACCACGGGTATATTACAGGTACTGCAACTGCCCACATCTGAGCAAAAGGCAATGCAGAATGTGGTTGCTTCTCCATAATGACCAGTGGCTGAAGGTCTTGGAGGCAGTCCCATGCCAGTGGCATTATAGGACATGGCGGTCCAAAACCTCTTTGCCATTTGTTTCTTCTGGGGTTCCATTGTCTGTGTGGGATGTCTTAGTCAGCAACACACGAGAGGTGAGAGATGCCCTTGTCAGGAGAGGAGACTAACTTGTCCAGTTCTGTCTGGATCCCAAAAGTCAGGCTGCAAGAGAGTTGGGTTTTGCAGTCATTGCAAATTTCCCACAAGTACAAGGGGCTATTGACTGCACACACGAGTCACTGAGAGCTCCCTGCTATTCACCAATAGGAAACGATAGAAATGTTAAGGTTCAGAAAAAAGCCATTTAGCCCATCATTATTTGCACAAACAAGAAACTAACTGCTCATTTTAATCTGGTCTGTGTCCTCGAGGTGCCGATTGAGGTACCTCTTAAATGAGTTTCCACTTTTGAACGTATAGCTGATATGTGATCACAGAAGGGAAATTTTGTATGTTAGTTCTCAATTGGCAGGCAGCAGTCACCACACCTACATAGGAGTAGATAAGATACAAGCAGGGAGGTTGTTTGCACTGACGGGTGAAACTAGATCTAGGGGGGCATGGCCTCAAAATAAGGGGGAGTAGATTTAGGACTTCTTCACCCAAAGGGTTGTGAATCTGTGGAATTCCCTGCCCTGTGAAGCAGTTGAGGTTACTTCACTGAATGTTTTTAAGGCAAGGATAGATACATTTTGAGCAGTAAAGAAATTAAGGGTTGTGGTGAGCAGCGGATAAGTGGAGCTGAGTCCACAAAAAGATCAGCCATGATCTCACTAATTGGCGGAGCAGGCTTGAGGGGCCAGATGGCCTACTCCTGCTCCTCGTTCTTATGTTGTTATGTACATTCTGCGTACTCCCAGGTGCCACAGGTTGTTGAAGGATCCTGGAGTAGACTTGGCTCATTGATGCCAGTTTGCGGTCTGCAGAGTAATGCTGAGAAGAGGTACAGTGCCACAGATACCTCCACAACATCCACAACTGAGCAGGCAATAGGCTCCTCAAAGATGAGTTTTAGATGTCTGGACTATTCAGGTGGGAGCTCCAATACTGACCACAGAGAGTGTCGCGTACCATCTTTATCTGCTCTGCATGCACAACCCCAAATTACAAAGCAGGAGATGTTTTGGCTGAGGGAGATGTGGAGAACTGAGATGTCTCGTCTGAGAATGAGGATGGTGAAAGAGTCAGTGGACAATGGCCTAGTGGTATTATTGCTAGACTATTAATCCAGAAACTCAGCCAATGTTTTGGGGACCTGGGTGCGAATCCCGCTGGTGAAATTTGAATTTAATAAAAAATATTTGGAATTAAGAATCTTCTGATGACCATTATCCTTTAGGGAGGGAAATCAGCCATCCTTACCCAGACTGACCTACATGTGACTCCAGAGCCCCAGCGATGTGGCTGACTCTCAACTGTCCTCAGGTAATTAGAGATGGGCAATAAATGCTGGCCAACTAGTGACATGCAGGTCCCACGAATGAATAAACAAGAAACGATGGTTGGGGGTCGCAGCGGAACATGCAGAGGCCATTGCAAGTATACAGTGCAGCAGACAGGCCCATGACAATCCAATAGCCAGCATATTTCACTTGCTGAAACATTTCCTTTACTATTTAATTTCCTACCCTCTACTGTCTGGCAGACCCCAGCTCCTTTTTGGTTACAGATGTTAAACTTTTCTCTAATGAATCTTGATTTATGATATCTGAATTAAATTGCACTACTTAACGTCTGCCCTGCTGGTGTTTGTTCCTCTGCGTGTGCCAAACTGCAGTGATATATGGAGCCTGGGCGCTAATCATTAGAACTTATAAACATTCCATTGCTGCATTCCATCCTCCTATCCTCACAACAGCCACACGTGGCAACTCGGAATCATTATGAAATCTTGTCTTGATAGGACTGCAGCGGAGTCACTCTCACTCACACCTGCTCCCACTAGGGGTAAACCTTGTCGAGAGCTCCTTTTGACAAAACCAGATAATTGGGTGCTCAGACAGAGACAGCATGAGAATACCATTTGGCTCCTCAAGATCTCTCCATGCAGATTGATCAGGGCACATGATGTCATTCACCCATCGTAATCCTATAGTAACCCCATAATAATCCTATAGTAATCACATATTAATCCAATAGTAATACCATTGTAATCCCATGGTTGTCCTATAGTAATCCCATCATAATTCTATAGTAATGCCATTGAAAACTATAGTAATTCCAGTAATCCTATTATAATCCCATAGGAATCCCATAGTAATATCATTGGAATCCAATAATAATCCCATAGCAATCCAATAGCCCCTGACTTCTTTGTTAAAGATTAACCAGTTTTTGAAGTTAATTTGTAGTCTGCTCAGTGAAATTGCCTCACCTGCACTGTGGGTTAGATCAGAACCACAGACTGCCTACAGTGCAGATATGGCAATTCGGCCCATCAAGTCTGTACCGACTTTCCGAAACAGCATCCCATCCAAACCCTCCTATTCATCCTAACTCCATAACCCTGCACATTCACCAAAGTCAATCCACCCAGCCAGCATTTCTTTGGATTGTGAGAGGAAACTAGAGCACCTGGAGGAAACCCATGCAGATACAAGAAGAACGTGCAAACTTCACACAGACAGTGCCCCAAGTGGGAATCAAACCTGGGTCCCTGGTGCTGTGAGGCAGCAGTGCTAACCACTGTGGCACCGTGCTGCTAGTTTGTTGAGTAGCAAACATTCCAGACCCTCCAATTGCAGAGACTCCTACAAGTCTGAGTTCTGGTTGACCTTGGCATTAGTTTGAGATTGTGATCCATCACCTGTGGACACCCCATCTCTCATCCATGGACCCAGCAGAGGCTATTAGAGCTGTCGCTGCTTCACTTGGATAACCTCACAGTGCTCAGCATGGTCCAGCTCACAGATCCATTCTGCCCCTCCTCACCTCATGGACCAAGACCCCAGTCCTTCAATGAGGTACAGCCCGCTTTGGATGCAAATGCTTTACGCAACATCTGCTGGAACCTTTGACAAGGAGCTGAACAGGTCAAACATCTCTCTGTGTGAGGTCTGACAAAGACTTCAGACAACTGCACTCACGCCTCTCTAACCCTACAATCAACCCATCTTACCTGTTCACCTGCATATTAGCTCAAAATGATCAGTAATCAAACACAGCCAAAAACAATGGCTTCCTCCAAACACATGCGGAAACATCAGGTTTTCTACAGTTCAGACGGTGGAGAGCTTCACTCTGTCAACATTGAAACTACCCAGTGATCGTTGCCACTCGCACAGCACGTTGAACTTCTCTGAACCCCACCCACATCTCACATCAGGACAACAGCAGCTGAAGATACAGTGAACACTCAGTGAAGACATCAGAGGCCAGAGTACGGTGAGCTGTAAGTAATAGCTTGCGTGATGCTTGCCCAGGCAGTGCACTCACAGACATTAGTCAGTGATTAACCATGTAGCTGTGGGATTATTGAACCTTTGCTATGTTGATTCTACGAGAACTGAATCAATAATTCAGCATCAGACTCTGATGGGGGCCATTCTGCATCTTTAAATACCCACAACTATTGAAGCATGACGGATTCCAGGAACTTCCAAATTGTGCAAGTGAACACAATGTACAAATATCAGTAGTATGTCCAGTAGTTGTACATTTGCGCAGGTTGTCTTCTTTCAAAACTTCCTTATCTTTCTTTTTCTATTACTGCATCAGAATGGAGCCCTGGCACCCACATCTGAGGTGGAGGCAGTCTGCTTATTGCCATGTCCTGTTCACTGTGATGGCAGTGAGGGTCTGAGGCCTACAGGGCCTCCTGCTCAGCCTGACCTGCTGTTGGCAGGTGGAGCCACTGGGCACCTTCGACAATCCTGGGATGAAACCCCCAAGATTTCTTGGCTGATGCTGCTTGTCTCCCCATGGATGCTCAGGGCATCCCTCAGATTCCTTGAGGAAAAGGGGCACCTGGAGTGAGGATGAGTGTCCCAGCCCAGTGCTGCACTGCACCACTGGCTAGACAAAAGAGTGCAAGTCCAAGTTTGTATCCAGTAGCCACTGTGGGACCTGAGTCTTCCAGCAAGGCAGCCAAATGTCCACATACTGGAACTGCAGCAACAGATTCCTTCAGTATATCTGCACACGGCCTCTGGCATCTCTGCCCAATGTCCCTCTGCCTCTCTCTGCTGTTCCATCAGATCTTTTGTGGCCAAGTCCAGAGGCTCATCATCTGCCTTGGCTTGATTAGGGGCCTGGTCTCCACTGTCTGAGTGTCAGAGACTTTCTCTTGACGTGTCTGTGATGTGATACCAGATTGAGATGATTAACTGACTCTACAACATGCAGCCACTGGGGGGAATGTCTTACTGCTGGTGGAAGATGCTGGTGAATGTTGTGACACCACATGCTCTGAGGCTTTTCAGGTGCAGTCGAAGATGGAGTTGTGACTGGAATCTGGAATGGACCACCCCCTTTTCTTGCTGGTACCTGGAACGCAGAAAACAAAGACTTAGTGAATATCTAAGCTAGCTCCCTTATTAAAGATACTCTGTGTGCATATCTGACAGCCACATCCTGGGGGCACCCTCGTGGGGGAATCCAGTCTCACCCTCAGCACAGACCCGACCCTGCTAGCTCAGCACTCTCCCCCTCAAAAAGATGAGGAAAACCTGGAATGCCATGTCGGATCTCTTAGAACATAGAACATTACAGCACAGAACAGGCCCTTCGGCCCTCGATGTTGCGCCGACCAATTAGGAAAAAGCAATGCCCCTCTAACCTAAACCATTCCCTTTTTGTCCATAAACTTATCTACTAACCTCTTAAATGCCACCAAACTTGGCGCATCTACAACTGACACAGGCAGGGCATTCCATACCCTTACCACCCTCTGGATAAAGAACCTACCTCTGACATCCGTCCTATAACCACCACCCCTTAATTTAAAGCTATGTCCCCTCGTGCTAGCTTTCTCCATCCTAGGAAAAAGGCTATCACTGTCCACCCTATCTAAACCTCTAATCATCTTATATGTTTCAATAAGGTCTCCTCTTAGCCGCCTTCTTTCTAACGAAAACAACCTCAAATCCCTCAACCTCTCTTCATAAGACCTGCCCTCCATACCAGGCAACATCCTGGTAAACCTCCTCTGTACCCTCTCCAATGCCTCCACATCTTTCTTATAATGTGGGGACCAGAACTGCACACAATACTCCAAGTGCCGCCGCACTAGAGTTTTGTACAGTTGCAACATGATGCTGCGGCTCCTAAATTCAATCCCCCTACCAATAAAAGCTAAGACTCCATATGCCTTCTTAACAACCTTATCGACTTGATTGCCAACTTTCAGGGACCTATGCACATATACGCCAAGATCCCTCTGTTCATCAACACTATTAGAGTATGTGTAGCCCTATACTCTACACATTCGTTATTCCTGCCAAAGTGAATTACCTCACACTTTTTCACATTAAACTCCATTTGCCACCTCTCGGCCCAGCTCTGCAACTTGTCCAAGTCTCTCTGCAAACTAGAACACCCTCTTCACTATCTACCACTCCTCCGACTTTGGTGTCATCCGCAAATTTACTAATCCATCCTTCAATACCCTCATCCAGATCATTTATAAAAATTACAAACAGCAGGGGCCCCAAAACAGATCCCTGAGGTACACCACTTGTAACCGAACTCCACGATGAATATCTCCCATCAACCACCACCCTCTGTCTTCTATCTGCTAGCCAATTCCTAATCCAATTAGCTAAATCACCCTCAATCCCATACATCTGCATTTTCTGCAGAAGCCTTCCATGGGCCACCTTATCGAACGCCTTACTAAAGTCCATATATACCACATCAACTGCCTTACCCCATCCACCTCTTTGGTCACTTTTTCAAAAAACTCAATAAGGTTAGTAAGGCACGACCTACCCTTCACAAAACCATGCTGACTATCCCCAATCAATTCATTTCTCTCTAAATAACTATAAATCCTATCCCTAATAATTCTCTCCAATACTTTGCCCACAACAGAAGTAAGACTCACTGGCCTATAATTCCCTGGAAAGTCTCTCTTCCCCTTCTTGAACAATGGGACCACATTCGCTATCCTCCAGTCTTCCGGAACTATACCCGTAACCAACGACGACCTGAAGATCAGAGCCAGAGGCTCTGCAATCGCCTCTCTTGCCTCCCAGAGAATCCTAGGGTAAATCCCGTCCGGCCCAGGGGACTTATCTAACTTCAAACCCTCAAGAATATCTAGCACATCCTCCTTATCTACTTCAATAGTTTCCAGTTTGCAACCCTGTATCCCAGTGTTCTCCACAACTACATTTACATCACCCTGCGTGAATACCGAAGATAAATACTTATTCAGTGCCTCTCCAATCTCTCCAGGCTCCACGCACAACTTCCCACTGCTGTCTATGACTGGCCCTAATCTTGTCCTAACCAATCTTCTATTCGTAACATATCTAAAGAAAACTTTAGGATTCTCCTTGATCCTATCAGCCAAAGTCTTCTCGTGTCCCCTTTTAGCTCTCCTCAACTCACTCTTTAGCTCCCTCCTGGCTAATCTATAGCTATCCATTGCACTAACTGAGCCTTCAAGCCTCATCCTGACATAAGCCTCCTTTTTTCTTTTAACCAACGAATTAACTTTTTTAGTACACCATGGTTCCCTTACTCGACCATTTCCTCCTTGCCTGACAGGCCTGTTCCCTCTTATTGTGGCTGTCCTTCTGCAGACAGACAGAAGCATTGATTGTCATTTCATTGTGTGCATGAGCAGTTTGGGAGGATGGATGCTGAGACCTTCCCAGCAGGTGAGGAACCAGGAAGATGTCCCGCAGCTGAGAGAAGACTGGAAACATGAAGTTTTGTTTTATTCATTTGTGGGATATCAATATCACTGGCTGGTCAGCATTTATTGCCTATCCCTAGTTGCCCTTGGAGAAGAATTGAGAATCGTAGAGGTTTACAGCATGGAAACAGGCCCTTTGGCCTAACTTGTCCATACTGCCCTTTTCTTTTTAACCACTAAGTTAGTCCCAATTGCCTACATTTGGCTCATATCCCTCTATACCCATCCTACCCAAGTAACTGTCTAAATGCTTTTTAAAAGACAAAATTGTACCCTTTAAAAAACAATATTGTAGCCATTGTCAACCATATTGTTGTGGCTTTGGAATTACACGCAAGCCAGACCAGGTAAGGTTAGCAGATTTCCTTCCCTAAAGGACATTAGTGAACCAGATGGGTTTTTCCTGACAATCGACAATGGTTTCATGGTCATCAGTAGATTCTTAATTCCAGATATTTTTATTGAATTCAAATTCCACCATCTGCTGTGATGGGATTCAAACCTGGGTCCCCAGAACATTAGTTGAGTTGCTGGTTTCATAGTCTAGCAATAATATCACTAGGCCATCAACTCCCATCAAATAGTTTCCATAGGTCAAGTGCACATCCATCTGCTGCTAGCTCCTGTCAGAAATCCCTATGCACCCACATATTCACACTTCCTGATAATCTTCTGAGTGTCAATTTGCAGTGAGTTGTTGTGCCACTTACCCTACAGAGCAGAGCAGATCGTTCATCCTCTTCCTGCACTGCTGGCATCTCTCCCTGTGGGCCCCATGGACACTAACCTATGCTGCAACTTCTGGCCAGGCTACCGTGGTCAGATGGGAGAGAGTTTCTTTCTGCCACCCTGGGAAACAGCACCTCCCACCTTTCCTGGACCCACTTGAGGAGAATCTGGAGAGAGGCATTGTAGAACCATGGGGGGGTCCCATATTGTCTGATCTGTGAGATACCAGACCCAGCAGGTGAACAGCTGCCCAGGTGCCCTTTATATATGACACCCTAACCTTTAACCCTGTGAGATAATAGCAGGAATGGCAACTTCCCGTCCAGGCTGCCACGTGACTCAGTCAGTTCCTCGCGGGTATGAGCAATGCAAAATCATGTGTTGTCAGGCTTCCCACCCACGCCCCCCCAGCAGAAATCACTCACGTTCCTCCTGAAAAAGATGGGAAAAAACCTGGAATGCCATCTCGGATCTTGGCCTGTTCCCTCTTACTGTAGCTGTCCTTCTCCAAGTATTGATTGTCGTCCCATTGTGTGCATGAGCAGTTTGGGAGGATGGATGCCGTGACCTCCCCAGCAGGTGAGGAACCAGGAAGATGTCCCACAGCTGAGAGATTGAGAGAAATCTGCACATCCACCACCAAACTTACACCCAGAATGGAAGATTCCAGCCAGAGAGTTGAGCACAGAAGTATATTCAGGTCGAAACTTCGAGACCTGTACTGGGGAGTGCTGCACTGTCAGAGGTGCAGTGTTTTTTGGATCAGATATTAAACGAGGTTCTCTTTCCTCTTTCACTGGTTGCAAATTATTGCATTCCACAATTATGACAAAGAGTTGGGGAGTTTTACTCAGTGGCCTGGCCAATGCATAACCTTCAATCAGCACCAGTGAAACATCCCTTATTATCCAAAAAGACCCCTCAGGAACAAGCCCAGTTTATTGAACCTTTCCTCATAAGGCAACCCACCCATTCCGGATATTGATCTAGTGAATCTTTTCTGCTTCAAAATATTTACATTTTTCCTTAAATAAGGAGACCATGTGGCAGCATGGTGGCACAGTGGTTAGCATTGTTGCCTCACAGTGCCAGAGACCTAGTTTTGATTCTCGGCTTGGGTCACTGTTTGTGGAGTTTGCATGTTCTCCTTGTGTCTGTGTGAACTTCCTCTGGTGCTCCGGTTTCCTGCCACAGTCCAGAGACCTGTAGACTGGGTGGGTTGGCAATGCTAAATTGCTCCCTAATGTCAGAGAGATTAGCTAGGGTAAATACTTGGGATGATGGGGATAGGGTCTTGGTAGGATTGTGATTGGTGCTGCCTTATGGGCCGAACAGCGTTCTTCTGCACTGTAGCATTGTATGATTGTATGACCAGTAGTGTACACAGTACTCCAATTGTGCTAATCACTGTGCCACTGCCTACATTTATATAGCACCAGGCAGCAGTGCTAACCACTATGTTAGTGTTGCATTTAGTAAAATATTCACTGTGAGGAAAATCATAAATATTGAGACATAAACATCTATCCCCAAATATTTCTACCTTGAAATTAAATACTGTCTTCCTGCGCAGGAGGCAGCCAAAGCTGGGAGCTGATTGAATATTCATTCTGACAGGTGAGAGTGGTCAGAGATTATTAATCATTGCAATTCTCCCAAGGTTGCCATCCTCCTAACCCTGACTAGTTTTATTAGAGTTACATTCATCCAGTGAGCAAGTTCACAACAACAGCATGCCTGTGACGTGTTGATGTCTTTGAACATTGATGATAAATGCCACCGCTGAAAACTCTATAGAGATCGTTATTAAACTTTTATTGATTAGATACATTTAATATCAATCAATAGACATCAGCTACCAAAATAATACCCAGAGAAATAGGAGGCAGGGTTGATGCAATCTGGAATCTGGCTTTACTCTAATGCCTTTGGACACACACAGGGCGGGTGGCACTGATTGAATAGCTTCATCATAGAACCAGCATAGACACAATGGGCCGAATGATCTTTCTATCCTTTATCCTTTCAAAACAGGGTGAATACAATGTTTGCTTATCTATATGCCACCCCACTCCACTCCCACCCCCCTGACCTCAGACAGCCCCCTCCCCTGGACAATCCCCTGCTCCCATATCCAGAATCAACATCACCTTGGACCATACCCTGCACCACACACAGGGACCACCCCAACTCTTCCAAATAGAAAGCTCCGTTTCCATTCCAATGCTTCCTATTCTGGTGTTCTTCACAATTCACTGAGTCGTGTTGGTGCCAGAGTTCTGACTCACTCTACACTCTGAATAGTGATCTGGCAAATGAGATTCTTAACTCAGTGACCAATAGGGCTGCTCTCTAGATAAAGACAAGCAAATGCAGAGGCGCTGGAGAAAGTGCAATCAAACATTCATAAGATTGATAGCAAAACGAAGAAGTTAAACCCCTATTGTGAACAGCTAAAGTTGCTGGGTTTCTTTCGAGAAGAGTAACCTGATAGTTGTCTTTAAGATTATGAAAGAGTTTGATAGATGGACAACAAGACACAAAAAGAAAGGCTGTAAATATAAGACAGTAATAAATTCGACAGGGAATTCAAGAGAAACCTCTTTACCCAGTGAGTGACAAAGTGTGGAACTCGCTCCCACAGCGTTGGGACAAATAACATAGGATCATAAACTCCCTAATGCAGAAGAGGCCATTTGGCCCATCAAGTCCACACCTACTTGGAGGGTCATTGCTTTTTATATTGGTCGGCGCAACATCGAGGGCCGAAGGGCCTGTTCTGTGCTGTAATGTTCTATGTTTTATGTACTCTCTGATAGAGTGGGGCGAATTTTACCACCCCGCCTTCCACAGGTGAGGGGCGGAGTGTGGAAAGATCCATTGACCTCAATTGGGAATTTCCAGTTTCAGGGCAAATGAGGCTGGAAAATTCCGCCAGTATCTTACGTGGACCCTAGCCCCTGTAACCTGCCACACTTCCACAATCCATCTAACTTACTACTGACCGCAATCCCATCCAGGGTCTACCCCCATAACACCATACGTTTATCCTACTAATCCCTCTGACAACAAGAAGCGACTTAGCGTGGTTAATCCACCTAACCTGCACATCTTTGGACTGTGGGAGGAAACCAGAGCACCCTGAGGAAACCTACGCAGATAGATTTACAGAGAAGCTGAATAAACGCGTGGGGGAAAGGATTGGAAGGATATACTGATGTGGTGAGATGGAGGAGGCTCGCAAACATTAGCAAGTTATTTGGGTTGACTGGCCCCTTTTTGTGCTGGGTACTTGAAGCAAGTTAAACTAGCAGAGCTGAAGGTTTGTAAACAGGACACTGGGCCTGGATGTAATTGGTTCCAATGGGGAGACAGTTGAAAGTGGAATAGCCTGCCAAGAGTGAGAAGCAACCTAACCACAAGGGATGTGTGAGAGAGACAAAACATGAAAAAAAGTGGAGGGTAAAAATCAATAAACAACTCTTTAATAGATTGTTACAATATTGATGAATCTGAGTGTTAAACACTTACTTATTGAGAATAGTGAGCAAGTTACTGAAACTCAGAGGTGAATCAGGATTTGAAATCTAGAGTGTGAAATGGAGGATTGGTTTGTGCGCTGACAAACACCATGGACAAGTGTTAAATTTCAGATGAAGGAAAGATGTTTAAACTGTCTGGTGAGTGGGAGAGATTGATTGAAATAGAAATGTGGACAGAATGTCCAAGTGGAAGAAGAAGCTGTGTATGTTTGCTTCTCATGTCATCAGAATATCTCAAAGCGTTTCACAGAACAGGAATTATCCTGAAGTGTTGCATTGTGTCACAAAGGCAAGGTCAGCAGTGACTGTTGACACAACATGATCGTACCACCAGCATCAGTGAGATGAACGGTCATAGTTTGAGGATAAGATTTTCAGCTAGGTACAGGGTTCCTCCCATTCTTTCAGCAATGCCGTGGAACCCTTAGCTTATTTTTACATTTTTTTTGCTCCATTCTTAAAGTTGCGAAGCCAATGCTCAGAGTGGAGTGGGCAAACCCGAGTCCGTTCCATGTTTGCTCCAGAAAGCAAATTCAAAATCCATCCAATTCATGGTCCCCATAACACTAAGAAGGTCCAGGCTGACAAGGGAAGGCATTAACCCCCATCTTGGGCTTAGTCCAACAATGACATCAGCCAAAAGGCCGAGAAGCAGGGCCTTTAACTTACATCTAAACAGCAGCCAGGTTTAACAGAACTGCACTCCAACAGCGCAGCATTCATGCAGGACAGACCCTCTGGCAGTGCAGCACTCCCTCAGTACTCACCCTCATACTTACCCCACATATTTACCCTGCTAATCCCTCTAAAATACACATCCTGGGACACTAAGAATCAATTTAGATGGAATAAATTAAATGAGCCAATCAGAACAAGAACTGTTGAACTGGTCAGCCTATCAGCATTCGTTGCCCCATGAGGCCTTGCTCTAATTAGCTCATTTGATTTCCGGAACTCTTTTTAGATTTAGCGCATCAAACCTGTGATTTCCTGTTGTGTGGTGACAGCTAGCTTCACAGCCCTTCTGCAGACCCTTGAAACATCACAAGAGTGGGGGTATCCATGGACCCCAGTTTGGGAACCCCACTGTTCAGCCCATTGTGTGGCTGCTGGCACTCTGAAAGACCCATCCACTCATCATCCGTACCCCTCAGCCCAATTCCTCCCATCCTTATTTTCCAATGACTTCTCCATTATGATTATACAGCCCATGAAAGTATTTTTAAAAATTCCATACAGTGATACTCCAAATAAATTTCTTATCTCTTCCATCCCCACCACAATTGCTGCAAAATAGATATAATCTGAGCAGATGTGCATCTGTTTGTAAGTGGGCAGCACGGTGACACAGTGGTTAGCACTGCTGCCTCACAGAGTTAGGGACCCGGGTTTGATTCCTGGCTTGGGTCACTGTCTGTGTGGAGTTTGCATGTTCTGCATGGGTTTCTCTAGTTTGCTCTAGTTTCCTCCCATAGTCCAAAAGACATGCTGGTTAGGAGCATTGGCTGTGCTAAATTCTCCCTCATTGTACTTGAATAGGTGCTAGAGTGTGATTTTTGCAATGACTTCATTGCCGTGTTAATGTAAGCCTATTTGTGACAATAATAAATTGACTTAAATTTAAATGAAAATGTAGCAGAGATTCAGCCAAATATCAGAGCATTGACTGTGTCACAGATTAGAACCTTCTAGAAGGAGCCCCTGAGAGTTTTGGACATAGTCACTGGAAACCCTCTGTTCCCAGCTTGTGACACTCTCAGCTACAAGCTCTCATTCAAAGTGATGTCTATAAGCAGGGAGGCTGGAACTTTCTGGATCACCGTGGGGAGGGGAACTGTCTGTCTGAATTGACACTGGGCCCTGCAGACAGTGAGTGCAGACCTGTTCTATATGTTAATCCCTGATTGACTCCCCTTGCTATTAAACAGCTGCAGTGTGCCCCCCAGGCTAAGAGGAGAATGGAGATGGCTGATTGGTCACAGTGTGTGGCACTCTCTCTATTTCACCCTCAGCAGGTTTCTGCTTTCCTTCTCTCTTTTCCCACCGCACACTAACCACCCCCCCCCCCCCAACCTCACCTTGTCGCTCAGAGGTGATATTTAACAGCGTCCACAGGGAACCATGCCAAGCAGAGAGACTTCGTTCAGTCAAAACCTTGGTTTCTCCACTGTGTTTGAGATGCAGACAGTGTAAACAACAACTACTACATTTGTGTAGCACTCTTCACAACCTCCAGCTATTCCAAAGCACCTCACAGCCAATGAGGTAATTTTCCACTCACATAAGAAAACATAGCAGCCAAATGGAGCATAGCAAGATCCCACAAAAAGTGATCTGATAAAGACCAAACAAAGTGGTGTTCATTAAGGAATACAAATTGGCCAGAACAGGATGAATCCCCATTTTCTCATCAAAATAGTGCGAGAGGTCTTTTACATCCACCCCTAAGAGACAGGGCAGTGATTTAGTTTAACATCCTAAAGACAGTGTGGCATTCCCTCAGCACTGACCCTCTGACAGTGCGGCACTCCCTCAGCACTGACCCTCTGACAGTGCGGCACTCCCTCAGCACTGACCCTCTGACAGTGCGGCACTCCCTCAGCACTGACCCTCTGACAGTGCGGCACTCCCTCAGCACTGACCCTCTGACAGTGCGGCACTCCCTCAGCACTGACCCTCTGACAGTGCGGCACTCCCTCAGCACTGACCCTCTGACAGTGCGGCACTCCCTCAGCACTGACCCTCTGACAGTGCGGCACTCCCTCAGCACTGACCCTCTGACAGTGCGGCACTCCCTCAGCACTGACCCTCTGACAGTGCGGCACTCCCTCAGCACTGACCCTCTGACAGTGCGGCACTCCCTCAGCACTGACCCTCTGACAGTGCGGCACTCCCTCAGCACTGACCCTCTGACAGTGCGGCACTCCCTCAGCACTGACCCTCTGACAGTGCGGCACTCCCTCAGCACTGACCCTCTGACAGTGCGGCACTTCAGAAGTGCCCCTCAGCACTGACCCTCTGACAGTGCGGCACTCCCTCAGCACTGACCCTCTGACAGTGCGGCACTCCCTCAGCACTGACCCTCTGACAGTGCGGCACTCCCTCAGCACTGACCCTCTGACAGTGCGGCACTCCCTCAGCACTGACCCTCTGACAGTGCGGCACTCTCTCAGCACTGACCCTCTGACAGTGTGGCTCAGTATTTAGGCTCAGAGTGTCAGAAGGGGTTTCATGCTGTGGCAATTTGCTGTCTGCACTAACAGTGTGCGGTGGCCTGTGCTGTATCTCTTTTGATTGCTGGCAGTATCTATTTGAAAATTCCACAGGGATTGCTATTGCTAAAGCTGAAATTTAATCAGACACTGAATTACATCAGTTTGCCCAACTCCCCAAGGATCCAAATACAGAGTGACTGGCGGTTCCCATTAATTGTTCCGGCATAATTGTCCATTAACATTCCTGGATTATATTTCTAATACTGAATCTGCCAAGATAACAGAACCTGTGACAGTGGGTGGGAGGGCGCGAGTAGTTTGGGTAAATTGATGTAGGGTAAATGTAGGGTAAATACATTTGATGTAGGGTAAATGAGGGTAGGGGATATGGGCATAGGGGAGGCCACTTCAGGCCTGAGGAGAGCAATGTGAGGCTGGCGAGAGTTTGTATTTGGGGAGAAGCAGGGTGGAGAATGGGAGGAATGTTGAACAGGGTTGGAAGAGAGGAGTGTTTACAATACAGTGGGTATGGAGTGGAGAATAGCAGCTAATCAGGCCACAGAAAAATGGATGCTTCAATGTTTCAGTAGCCACCAGTCAGATCGTTCCTCCCAGGGTCAGTGACCTTCTCTCCCTGGGACACACACCAAATTCTGTACATCCATCATACCCTGTGCTCACTGATCCACAATGCTGCCTGCTCTGGCAGTAGCTCAGTTTTAAACACCTCATCATCTTATTTTTTTGTCTGTCCCTGCCATCTCCTCTGAGACGTCTACACTCCTCCAATTCCAGCCTCTTGTATATCCCAGGTTCTCATCCCTCTGCCATTGGTGGCCGTGCCTTCAGTTAATTGTAAGAAGTCTCAAACATCAGGTAAGTCAACTCACCTGATGAAGGAGCGGCGCTCCAAAAGCTCGTGATTCCAAATAAACCTGTTGGACTTTATCCTGGTGCTGCGAGATTACTTACTGTGTCCACCCCAGTCCAACGCCGGCATCTCCACAGTCTGTTACCTGGGTTCCATGCTCTGAATTCTCCCCCTAAACCCCTGCATCTCTTAAGCTTCCCCTAAAACTCTTCTTAATAAGCGACTGCTTCCTCCAAGCGATGAGTCATCTGTCCAAACATCTGTATTATGTGACTTGGAGTCCAAATGAGACATTTTACTATGTTAAAGCCAATATATAAATGCAAGCTGTTGTCTTTTTTGTAAGCACGGACTGGGTTCCATTCCGCCAACTCACAGCACTTGGTGTAAATGTTTCTCCAGCTTCCTGCAGTAAATCTCTTACATTCAATCTTAAATCAATTTCTCCTTTCGTCTAGATCGCAACCTACACTGTCTCATTCCTTGATATTTTAAATAGTGCTAGAGTGAAAATACAATATCACAGCGGATGATGAGAGGGGATAGTATGGGGGAGTGGGAGGAGTGGACTGTGAGAGCAGCTGAATATATTTCCAAATAGATTCAAATTGTTTTTGAGTTTATTGAAAGAGTTTTTGATCAGTTAATGTGTCTGAGGTATAATCATCTCGTGGTAAGGAATTTCATTACAGGTATTGACTGTAATGTTTAGATTTTAAACAGCTGTCAGCCTCCAGGGATGCAAGGAACAATGTCTGTGTGAGCAAACTGATCCTCAGGGCCAAGGGAGAGAGTCAGGTAGCACTTTGTTAATGATTAAGCAGTAGCTCAGTGCAGCACACTGCAACCTCCCCAACCTGACAATCCTCTTGAGATCTCTGCACTCCTCCAATTCTGGCCTCTCGCATTATCCCCATTTTAATTACTCTGCCATTGATAGCTGTGCCTTCTTCTGCCTTACCTCCAAACTCTGGAATTGCCCCATGTCCCCATGCTGCCCCTCACACCCATGCCACCTCCATGCCCTCTCGCTCCATGCCTTCCCCATGCAACTCTTTTGGCTCATCCTCGCCCCCATGCTGCCCTTTGCCCTCATGCAGCCCCCATGCTGCCCCTCGGCCACCCCAAATCTTTCTCCTCATGTGTGACGCTCCTTTTAAAACCTATTTCTCTGACCAAGATTTTGCTCATCTCGTAATGGGTGTCATATTTTGTTTTGTAATTCTCCAAGCAATCGCCTTGGGATGCCTCATTATGTTGTAGATGCTTCATATAACGATGCCAGTGGTTATTAAACAGCGAGTAACTTTTACCATGAGTAAACAGTTACTATGCAGTTACAGAGTGGATTAATTCTTACCCCTGAAGGAGCAACAGCCTATAGTGCACAAGTATCCCTCACTGAGCAGCTGGGTTTTTACTGGAATAATTGCCACTGGATGTCCATGGTGGTGGCTTTAGCAGGAGCAGGTTTATTGTATTTTCAGTTGAGAGGGCACTCTGTGTGTGTGTGCGTGCGTGTGTGTGTGCATGTGCGTGTCTGTGTGTGTGTGTGTGTGTGTGTGGTGTCTGTGTGTGTGTGGTGCCTGTGTGTGTGTGGTATCTATGTGTCTGTGTGTGTGTGTGTGTGTGGTGTCTGTGTGTATGTGGTATCTGTGTGTGTCTGTCTGTCTGTCTGTGTGTGTCTATGTGTATGTGTGGTGTGTGTGTGTGTCTGTGTCTGTGTGTGTGTGTGTGCCCACGCACGTACAGCCCAGTTTTTTCAGACTGCTTTTGCCCAGGATTCATTAAACTGTCAAATCAGGGGGATCTTCAAAAACACTCCCAACATTTCCTGCTGCCTGACAGTGAACAATCAGAGCTATCAGTGACATATCTGCAAAGCTTTTACTGAACAAGTCGATTGCAACAGTTGGACTTTCCTGATAAGAAATGCTTTGCTCCTTGTGAGTTAGCAGGAGATGAAAGTGAAACATTACACAGAATATTTATTACAATTTAGAAGTTGCAGGGACTTTGTGAATTCTGAATATCTCTAGCTGTAGTTAGGCAGATTATGCAACATGTTTTTCAGACAGTTAAGGTATAACTTGGATTGTATAGTTTAACCTTGGTTTAGAGGATTTACTGAGTAGAAATTATTAACATGGGGGGGGGATCCTTTTTGTTATTCATTTTTGATATTTGGTGGCATGCCTAATTAAACTTTGAGAAGGTGATGGTGAGCCCCTTTCTTGAACCACTGTTGATGAACAGAGGGATCTAGGTGTATATGTGCATAGATCCCTGAAAGTTGGCAATCAAGTCGATAAGGTTGTTAAGAAGGCATACGGAGTCTTGGCTTTTATTGGTAGGGGGATTGAATTTCGGAGCCACAACGTCATGTTGCAACTGTACAAAACTCTAGTGTGGCCGCACTTGGAGTATTGTGTGCAGTTCTGGTCCCCACGTTATAAGAAAGATGTGGAGGCATTGGAGAGGGTACAGAGGAGGTTTACCAGGATGTTGCCTGGTATGGAGGGCAGATCTTATGAGGAGAGGCTGAGGAATTTGAGGTTGTTTCGTTAGAAAGAAGGCGGCTAAGAGGAGACCTTATTGAAACATATAAGATGATTAGAGGTTTAGATAGGGTGGACAGTGATAGCCTTTTTCCTAGGATGGAGAAAGCTAGCAAGAGGGGACATAGCTTTAAATTAAGTTATAGGACGGATGTCAGAGGTAGGTTCTTTACCCAGAGGGTGGTAAGGGTATGGAATGCCCTGCCTGCTGCAGTTGTAGATGCGCCAAGTTTGGGGGCGTTTAAGAGGTCCGTGGATAGGCTTATGGATGAAAAGGGAATGGTTTAGGTTAGAGGGTCATTGCTTTTTCTTAATTGGTCGGCGCAACATCGAGGGCTGAAGATCCTGTTCTGCGCTGTAACGTTCTATGTTCTATGTTCACTGCAATCCATCTAGTGTTGGAACACCCACAGTGCTGTGAAGTTCAGCTCTTTGATCCGGTGACAGTTAAGGAACAGTGATATAATTTCCAGTTAAGATGCTGCATGGCTTGGAGAGGAGCCTCGAGGTTCTGGTGTTCCAAGCACTCTGTTGCTCTTGTCTTTCTAGGTTGTGGAGGTTGTGGGTTTTGGAAGGTGCTGTCAAAGGTGTCTGGTGAGTTGCTACAGTGTAGCTTGTAGATGGTACACACAACTGCCACTTTGCATTGGTAGTGAAGGGATTGAATGTTGAAAATGATGGAATGGGAGGGTCAAGTATGTGGGCTGGGTGATGTTGAGCTTTTTGAGTGTTGTTGGACTCCTTGTGAGGATCTCCCTCAGTATCAGACACTGCGAGGGTCTCCCTCGGTATCAGACACTGCGAGGGTCTCCCTCGGTATCAGACACTGCGAGGGTCTCCCTCGGTATCAGACACTGCGAGGGTCTTCCTCGGTATCAGACACTGCGAGAGTTCCATTCACTGTCTGCAGTAACCCGTCACCACTCTCTCTAATCCCTAGCAACCCAACTGTTGTTGGGATGAAGGAGACCCTCTGCATCGTATTCTCACAGGGAAATAAGTTGCTGTTATTGTTGCTCTTGAAACACTTTAGCTGATTCTTTAATTCCAGTTTGTTAAATTGGACATTGAAATTAAATTACTGCCAATATTGCGAAACACAAATTGCTTATTTTAACGTGTGTGAAAAGCATTTCACAGCTGAAAGATTTAAAGAGGATGTGAAAGAGGTTCTGTTCTCAGGAAAGTACACCAGAAAGAATGCTGACAGAGCTAAACAAGGATTAAATTCCAACAGCAGATGTTTAACCTGCTAATCCTCACCTTCTATTACTTTATCTTTCAGAATAGAAGCTTCTGCATTATTGTAAAATATTTCACTCTCTCTGCAGTTACACTTCATTTCAACAATAGAATCCCACAACACTGACAGCACAGAATGAGGCCATTCAGCCCATTGTGTCTGCGTTGGCTGATAAACAACTCACTCAGCCCAATCCCACGTTCTTGCAGTTTCGGCACTTCGGGTGCACATCCAGACATGTTCTAAGGGAGTTGAGGATTCCCAACTCCAACACCCTTTCAGGCAGTGAGTTCCAGATCTCCACAATCCTCTGGGTGAAATGTGCTCGTCACTCCTCTAATTTTTCTACCAATCACATTAAACCTTTGCCTGCCACCACCACATGTACTACTCCCCAGGCACTGACCTTTTCTGCTAAAGTTAACGGACCCCTCCCATCCACCCTCATAACCTTACGCATCTCAATTCAATCTCCTCTCAATCTCCTCTGTTCCTGAGATGACCAAAACTACACACAGTGCTTCAGTTTGCCCTAATGAATTTTTAAATGGCTCCTGCATAATCTTCCTGCCCTTATATTCTATACCTCAGCTAACGAATACCAGGATTCTATTTGTCTTCTTAACCATCCAACCAACCTGCCTTGCTATGTTCAGGACTTGGTGGACATTTCAAAGAACAAAACAGCATGGGAAAGAGGCCCTTTGGCCCAACGAGCCCACGCCGCCACCCCAATGTTCCCACCTCTATCCGCAATCCCTGTCCATGTTTATAGATCTATAGATTAAAAACCAAATTTGAGACAATTTAGGGAGAATTTGTTTTGCCAATCAGCCTAAGAGCACATCTTTGGGATGTGGGAATAAACCGGAGCACCCGGAGAAAACCCACACAAGCACAGGGAGAATGCGCAAACTCCCACAGACACAGGCCAAATCCATGTATCTGCACAGCACAGTGATAGTCACTGATTGCCCATCAAATGGTCCAGGTCAAGCATACACTAACGACGTGAAGCACTAGGATACTTACAAAAAAATCCAAGAGCAGCCCTCTCACGACCCATCGCGTGTATGCCCCTCGTTAGACAACAAGGTGGACCAAAGCACCTGTAGGATAAAAACAAGTACATCAATATCATCATCTATTTACACACTTCCCAGGGACTCCCAAGGCTCATGATCCCTATTTTAAATCAGTTTTCTATACCTCTCCATTCTCATTCTGTTCATGTGCCCATCTAAGTATTTCTTAAATAACTCCAGAGTACCTGCCTCCACCACTTTACTTGGCAGCGCATTCCATACCCCCACCACCCTCTGTGTGAAAAAACTCCCTCTAGCATCCAAATTATACCTTACCCCCCTCACCCTAAGCCCGTGACCCCTCGTGCTACTCGAGTCCATCCTAGGAAAAAGCTTAACCCTGTTTACTCTATCTATACCCCTCATAATCTTGTACACCTCTATTAGATCTCCTCTAAGTCTCCGTCTTTCTAAGGAAAACAGTCCCAATTTGCCTAACCTTTCCTCGTAACTCAGACCTTCCATACCATGCAGCATCCTGTAAACCTCCTCTGCACTCTCTCCAGACTCTCCACAACCTTCCGGTAGTAAGGCGACCAGAACTGGACGCAGTCTTCCAAATGAGGTCTAACCAACGTTTTATACAACTGCAACATTAAAGGTCAGCTCTTGTACTCTATACCCATTCCTATAAAGGCTAACATACTATATGCTTTCTTCACAACCTTCTCCACTTGCTCTGCCACCTTCAGAGACTTGTTCACCTGCACCCCCAGGTCCCTCTGCATTTCTATACTCTTAATAGGTCTATCCTTTATCATATACCTCCCCCCTACATTCTTTCTCCCAAAATGCATCACCTCACATTTTGAATTCCATCTGCCATCTGCCTGCCCAAGCTACCAGCCTATCTATGTCCTGCTGCATCGCCTGACAATGCTCCTCACTATCCACAAATCCAGCCATCTTTGTATTGTCTGCAAACTTGCTGATCACTCCACTTACTCCCTCTTCCAAGTCATTTATATATATTACAGATAGAAGAGGTCCCAATACTGAGCCCTGCGGCACACCACTAGTGACCGACCTCCAGCTAGAAAAACACCCTTCCGCTATTATTCTCTGTCTCCTATTACCAAGCCAGTTACTTATCCATCTAGCTACCTGTCCTTGTATCCCATTAGCCTTGACCTTCTCAACTAACCTCCCATGAGGGACTTTGTCAAACGCCTTACTAAAATCCATATAGACAACATCAACGGCTCGCCCTTTGTCCACCGTTTTCGTCACCTCCTCAAAAAATTCTACCAGATTTGTAAGGCACGACCTCCCCTTAACAAATCCATGCTGCGTATCCCTAATCAGATCGCAACGCTCTAAGTGCCTATACATCCTATCTCTAAGAATCCCCTCCAACAGCTTCCCTACCACTGACGTCAAACTCACCGGCCTACAATTCCCAGGGTTATCCCTACCACCCTTTTTAAACAACGGTACAACATTAGCTGTTCTCCAGTCATTCCAAGATCTCTCACTTCCTCCAGACCTCTCAGCATCCTTCCATTTATTGTTCGTTCCTTGGCCGTATTTGACCTCCCAACTCTATCACCTCACACTTTTCCATGTTGAATTCTGTTTGCCATCTTTCTGTCCACCTGCCCAGTCCAATCTCTGGGTGATTTCCTCTGGGATTGAACCAGTTTCGTGGTACAAGAAGTTGGCGAACCCAGTTTAAAAAATAGGCATGTTTTTGTACTCTGTATCTAACCCTGTGCTGTACTTGTCCTGGGAGTGTTTGATGGGGACAGTGTAGAGGGAGCTTTACTCTGTACCTAACCCCGTGCTGTACCTGTCCTGGGAATGTTTGTTGGTCATGATGTAGAGATGCCGGCGTTGGACTGAAGTAATCACAGTAAGAAGTCTGACAACACCAGGTTAAAGTCCAGCCAGTTTATTTGATAGTAATCCCACAAGCTTTCAGAAACAGTGTTCCTTCATCAGGTGTGTGTGGAAGGTTCTGATCGGAGAAGGGCATATAAAGTCACACACAGTTTACAGAATACTGATTAGAATACAAGTCTTTACAGCTAACCTGCTATTCAAGTTTTAAAGATGCAGACAATGTGAGTAGAGATAGCATTAAGCACAGGTTAAAGAGATGTGTATTGTCTCCAGACAGGACAGTTAGTGAGATTTTACAAGCCCAGGCAAGTCATGGGAGTTACAGATAGTGCAAGGTGAACCCAAGATCCCAGTTGAGACCATCCTCATATGTGCAGAACTTGGCTATCAGTCTGTACACATCTCTTTAACCTATGCTCATGCTATCTCCACTCACACTGTCTCTATCTTTAAGAATTGAATAGCAGGTTAGCTGTAAAGACTTGCATTCTAATCAGTATTCTGTAAACTGTGTGTGACTTTATATGCCCTTCTCTGATCAGAACCTTCCACACACCTGGTGAAGGAATACTGTTTCCGAAAGCTTGTGGGATTACTATCAAATAAATTGGTTGGACTTTAACCTGGTGTTGTGAGACTTCTTACTGTGTTTGATGGGGACAGTGTAGAGGGAACTTTACTCTTTATCTAACCCCATGCTGTATCTGTCCTGAGAGTGTTTGATAGAGACAGTGTAGAGGGAGCTTTACTCTGTATCTAACCGCATGCTTTACCTGTCCTGACAGTGTTTGATGGAGACAGTGTAGAGGGAGCTTTACTCTGTATCTAACCCTCCATGCTGTATCTGTCCTGGAAGTGTTTGATGGAGACAGTGTAGAGGGAACTTCACTCTGTACCTAACCCAGTGTTGTACGTGTCCTGTCCTGGGAATGTTTGTTAGGGACTATATAGGGGGAGCTTTACTCCGTATCCAACCCTGTGCTGTACCTATCCTGGAAGTGTTTGATGGGGGGGACAATGTAGAGGGAACTTTACTCTGTATCTAACCCCGTGCTGTACCTGTCCTGGAAGTGTTTGATGGGGACAGTGTAGAGGGAGTTTTACTCTGTATCTAACCCCATGCTGTACCTGTCCTGGGAGTGTTTGATGGGGGGGACAGTGTAGAGGGAGCATTACTCTGTATCTAGCCCCGTACTGTACCTGTCCTGGAAGTGTTTGATGGGGACAGTGTAGAGGGAGCTTTACTCTGTATCTAACCCCGTGCTGTACCTGTCCTGGAAGTGTTTGATGGGGACAGTGTAGAGGGAGTTTTACTCTGTATCTAACCCCATGCTGTACCTGTCCTGGGAGTGTTTGATGGGGGGGACAGTGTAGAGGGAGCATTACTCTGTATCTAGCCCCGTACTGTACATGTCCTGGAAGTGTTTGATGGGGACAGTGTAGAGAGAGTTTTACTCTGTATCTAACCCCATGCTGTACCTGTCCTAAGAGTGTTTGATGGTTGGGGGGGGACAGTGTAGAGGGAGCTTTACTCTGTATCTAGCCCCGTACTGTACCTGTCCTTGAAGTATTTGATGGGGACAGTGCAGAGGGAGTTTTACTCCGTATCTAACCCTGTGCTGTACCTGTCCTTGAAGTGTTTGATGGAGACAGTGAAGAGGGAGTTTTACTCTGTATCTAACCCCATGCTGTATTTGTCCTGGGAGTGTTTGATGGGGAGGACAGTGTAGAGAGAGCTTTACTCTGTATCTAGCCCCGTACTGTACCTATCCTGGGTGTGTTTGATGGGGACAGTGTAGAGAGAGCTTTACTCTGTATCTAGCCCCGTACTGTACCTGTCCTGGAAGTGTTTGATGGGGACAATATAGAGGGTGTTTTACTCTGAATCTAACCCCATGCTGTACCTGTCCTGGCAGTGTTTGATGGGGCCAGTGTGGAGGGAGGTTTACTCTGTATCTAACCCCGTGCTGTACCTGTCCTGGGAGTGTTTGATGGGGCCAGTGTGGAGGGAGGTTTACTCTGTATCTAACCCTGTGCTGTACCTGTCCTGCGAGTGTTTGATGGGGGGATGGTGTAGAGGGAGCTTTACTATGTATCTAACCTCATGCTGTACCTGTCCTGGGAATGTTTGATGCAGATAGTGTAGAATTGAAAACTAAGATTGATGGCTTTTTGTGAGACCAGGATATGGAAGCTTTTGGTGCCCTGGAAGCTGGATGGAATTAAAATGCTGATCAATCATTTAGAATGATGAAACAGAATTGGTTAGGGTAGAAAAAGTGAAGAATTGTTAATTGTTTTGCTAACTAGAGGGGGCTGGGGGAAGGGCTGTGGGCCTGGGGAGTGAGATTACAGAGAGCTGTCCTGGGGCCATGTACTCAGATCATTGCTGTTCTTTATTGTATATTGATGAGCTGGATGCAGAGCATTATTTCAAAGGGGGTTCCACATTCAGTAATGTAGTGCAGATTTAGATGAAACTTACAGATTTCAGGAGGGTGCAGGCAGCCCAGTGAAAAGGTCAGGTGCATGGCCTGTGGAATCCAATGTCGAGGAATGTACAGTAGAAGAATGAAGGTGAAATGAACCAACTGATAGAAGTCCACAAGATTATGAAAGGCATGGACAAAGTGGATAGTCAGAAGTTTTTTTCCCCCAGGGTGGAAGAGTCAATTACTAGAGAGTAGAGGTTTAAGATGCAAGGGGCAAGGTTTAAAGGAGATGTACGAGGCAATTTTTTTACACAGAGGATGGTGGGTGCTGGAACTCACTGCCAGGTGAGGTAGTGGAAGCAGATACAATTGTGAGTTTTAAGGGACATCTGGACAAATACGTGAATAGGATGGGAATAGAGGGATATTGTCCCTGGAAGGATAGAGGGTATTAGTTAAGTTGGGCAGCATTGTCTGTGCAGGCTTGGAAGGCCAAAGGGCCTGTTTCTGTGCTGTAATTTTCTTTGTTCTTTGTTGTTTAATGCAACTTTTGAAAGGACACAGGAATGGAGAGACAAGGGAATGGAAATGCACAGACCTTTAAAGGTGGCAGACATGTTGAAAGCTTTGTTGAAGCAAGGTCAGGGACCCTTGGATTTCTGAATAGAGGTGAAGCATTTAAAATTATTGCAGTTATGACAGCAGGAAATCTGGCCCCAGCAGGAAGACACTGTTCAGTTCTGGACACCACACGTTAGGAGGATGTCAGAGTCTATGGAGTGGGTGCAGGCAAGATTTTACAAGAATATCCCAGGGATGAACAACTTCTGTTTTGTAGTGGGACTGGAGAAGCTAGATTGTTCTCCTTAGAGCATAGAGGGTTCAGAGGAGATTAGGTAGAGGGATACAAAATTATGATTGGGTTTTGATAGAACAAAGATGAAGAAACTATAGAGGATTGGCAACCAGAGAACACAGATCTAAGGCAAAAATAACCAGAAGCAACGTGACATTTTGCAATGACTCCTTGTGATCTGGAATGTGCTGTGTTGCAAATATCTAGTTCATGGTTCAGGTACTTTTGTATATAATTTGTAGTTTTAATAATTAAAATTTTAACTGTGGAAAATTCAAAGTAAACACCCCGTAATACTACAATAAAAAGGTCAGGAGAGACGAAATGGAGCTATAAACAGCATGATGTGAAGATGCCATCGTTGGACTGGGGTAAGCACAGTAAGAAATCTCACAATACCAGGTTAAAGTCCAACAGGTTTATTTGGTAGCAAATGGCACTAGCTTTCGGGGTTTTCCCCCTTTGTCAGGCAGGCAGTGCATAACCTGACTGAAAACAGGAACTAAGAATGGAAACATTGGAAGCAAACTGACCATCCCTATTTCCATCGAAAAAAGAATCTGAACCTGGAGAGGCAGAAACTTGTTACTGCTATATAACAGAGATCGAACAACTCACATGTTAGTTGCAGCTTGGAATTGGTGTGTGCGGCTTGCAAATCACTGGGGGAAGATAACCAAAATAAATGTCAGATAGATCTACACTGTAAAATAGAGTCAACAATCACTGCATGGAGTGTGAGCGAAGCTTTTTCTCATTGAATGTTCTGAGGGGGAAGAATGAAGATTTCCCAGTTTGAAATAAGTAGAAGAATCGACAGTGGTCCTCACTGAGTTTTGTGGCAAAAAAGCAACCAGCATATTCACGTGGGAGTAAAGGAGAAATAACCAGATCAAGGAACTGGGGCCTCCACCATCAAGAGAGGATATATTAAAGTTTTACTTATGAGAATAGCTAGTGCTAAGAGGAATTCTCCAGAGGACAGTCCAAAGGACTGCTAGTTCCTATAGAAGTAGACAACTTTAAGATTGATGTGTTTTATAAGTGCATTCTTGGGAGAAGTAAGAAATAAAGCACAACACAGTTAAGTATATCTCAGTGCAGAGGAAAGACATTCAGTCCATCAGGTCTGCCCTCATTCTTTTGAAGAGCAATTTAGTTCCTTTTGCTCCCCCACTTTCACCCCAAATACCTGATTTCTTTTCTCCTTGAGGCATATATTACTGATTGGCTAGTTTCTGTCCCTGGTGCAAACAGCAAGTGGATTAAATGAGAGTTGAGACCAGGGAGATCCAGCAAAGGGCATGCAGAGAGATCTTTGTAAGCTCCAAAATGGCATTCTTTAGGAATCCGGTGCCCAGAGTTTGTGCAGATTGAAGATGATTTAATGCCACAGCCAATTTTACTCTGCTACTCAGCTTTATTGCTGAGGAACATTTCAGTTGGTATTTAACGGGAGGAATGGGGTTGTTCTAATACAGCGATAGTTTTCTCTGTAGAGACAACAACTGGCCTGACTTACAAAGTATTTGTAATACAGTGATCCACCCCAAGCTACAAATGCACAAACAGCAGTATCTTAAATAGACGTGAAGCATTCAGCTCCTTGCCTGTTATCGCAATGTAATCGCTCCAATAAATACAACACACGGCAGCAATAAAGAAAAAATGTCAGAACAGTTACCATAACAATGAAGCTATTTATAGGTGACGCATGTTAGCAACCCTGTCAGATTAGAGTAAATGTTCTTATTACTATTAATGTTATGTGCTGCAGACTGAGACCGCATCAGCTTGTGCAGCCACAGTCTATGTACTGCATGTGAGTTCCGCAGTCTATGTCCTCCATTTGACCCATCACTGAACAAGCTTTTGACCACCTATCCTTATATCCCTTGTGTGACTTGGTTTGAGAATCTCTCCTGTGAAAAGTCCTGCAATGTTTAATGAATTTGAAGGCTCTGTGTAGGTTATAAGCACAGTGAGAAGTCTCGCAACATCAGGTTAAAGTCCAACAGATTTATTTGGTAGCACAAGCCACAAGCTTTCGAAGCACTGCCTCCTCATCAGGCGAGTGGAGAGTTGTGTTCACAAACAGGACATATATAGACACAAACTCAATTTACAAAATAGTGGTTGGAATGCGTGACTTTACAGCTAATCAAGTCTTAAAGGTATAGACAATGTGAGTGGAGAGAGTGTTAAGCACAGGTTAAAGAGACATGTATTGTCTCCAGCCAAGACAATTAGTGAGATTGTACAAGCCCAGGTAAGTCATGGGGGTTACAGATAGTATGACATGAATCCAAGATCCCAGCTGAGGCCATTCTCATGTGTGCAGAACCTGGCTATCAGTCTCTGCTCAGCGACTCTGCGCTGTTGTGTGTTGTGAAGGCCACGTTGGAAAATATTTACCCGAAGATCAGACACTGAGTCCCGTGACTGCTGAAGTCACGGTTGGATTAGTCCCGTGACTGCTGAAGTCAAGTTTGGATTAGTAAATTTGCGGATGACACTAAAGTCGGTGGAGTGGTAGATAGTGAAGAGGGGTGTTATAGTTTGCAGAGAGACTTGGACAAGTTGCAGAGCTGGGCCGAGAGGTGGCAAATGGAGTTTAATGTGGAAAAGTGTGAGGTAATGCACTATGGCAGGAATAATAAATGTGTAGAGTATAGGGCTAATGGTAGGATTCTTAGTAGTCTTGATGAACAGAGGGATCTTGGTGTGTATGTGCATAGATCCCTGAAAGTAGGCAGTCAGGTCGAGAAGGTTGTTAGGAAGGCATATGGAGTCTTAGCTTTTATTGGTAGGGGGATTGAATTTCGGAGCCGCAACGTCATGTTGCAACTGTACAAAACTCTAGTGCGGCCGCACTTGGAGTATTGTGTGCAGTTCTGGTCCCCACATTATAAGAAAGATGTGGAGGCATTGGAGAGGGTACAGAGGAGGTTTACCAGGATGTTGCCTGGTATGGAGGGCAGGTCCTATGAAGAGAGGTTGAAGGATTTGAGGTTGTTTTCGTTAGAAAGGAGGCGGCTAAGAGGGGATCTTATTGAAGCATATAAGATGATTAGAGGTTTAGATAGGGTGGACAGTGATAGCCTTTTTCCTAGGATGGAGAAAGCTAGCACGAGGGGACACAGCTTTAAATTAAGGGGTATGAGTTATAGGACGGATATCAGAGGTAGGTTCTTTACTCAAAGAGTGATTAGGGAGTGGAATGCCCTGCCTGCAGCTGTTGTAGATGCGCCAAGTTTGGTGGCGTTTAAGAGGTTAATTGATAAGTATATGGAAGAGAAGGGAATGGTTTAGTTTGGAGGGGCATTGCTTTTTATTTTGGTCGGCACAACATCGAAGGCCGAAGGGCTGTGCTGTGCTGTAATGATCTATGTTCTATGTTCTATGGAGGGCAGGTCTTATGAGGAGAGGCTGAGGGATTTGAGGTTGTTTTCGTTAGAAAGGAGGCGGCTAAGAGGGGACCTAATCGAAACATATAAGATGATTAGAGGTTTAGATAGGGTGGACAGTGATAGCCTTTTTCCTAGGATGGAGAAAGCTAGCACGAGGGGACACAGCTTTAAATTAAGGGGTGATAGTTATAGGACGGATATCAGAGGTAGGTTCTTTACCCAAAGGGCGGTTCGGGAGTGGAATGCCCTGCCTGCAGCAGTTGTAGATGCGCCAAGTTTGGTGGCGTTTAAGAGGTTAGTTGATAAGTATATGGAAGAGAAGGGAATGGTTTAGTTTGGAGGGGCATTGCTTTTTATATTGGTCGGCGCAACATCGAAGGCCGAAGGGCCTGTTCTGTGCTGTAATGTTCTATGTTCTATGTTCTAAGTGTTCCCTGAATGGAAGGGTTCTGTCTGATGATTGTCGAGCAATGTTCACTCGTCTGCATGGTCTCCCCAATGTACCAATCCTCAAGATATCCTTTCCTGCAGCGTATCAGGTAGACAACATTGGCCGAGTCGCAAGAGTATGTACCGTGTACCTGGTGGATGGTGTTCTCACGTGAGATTATGGCATCCATGTTGATGATCCGGCATGTCGTGCCAATAAATACAACACACGGCAGAGGTTGCTGTGGCAGGATTGTGTGGTACCGTGGTCACTGTTCTCCTGAAGGCTTGATAGTTTGCTGTGGACAATGATCTGTTGAGGTTGACCAGATAAACCTATTGGACTTTAACTTGTTGTGAGACTTCTTACTGTGCTCACTCTAGTCCAATGCCATCAACTCCACATCACAGATTATAAGCAACTTATTAAAGGATAAGAGAGGGTGAGTTCCAGAGTTTAGGCTCAGGCAAGAGAAGCCATGGCAGCATTCCGGGAGAGATTCAAATCAGGATGCTCAAGAGGCCTGGATTAGAGGAGCATAGATATCTTGTAAATTTGTGGGGCTGAAGCGGATTTCAGAGAAAAAGAGCGGAAAGGAAAGATTTGAAAATGAAGGTGGGAGAATGATTTTGATTTGTTTTTGATTGATTATTGTCAGATGTATTAACATACAGTGAAAAATATTGTTTTTTGCGTGCTATACAGACAAAATATATTGTTCATAAAGAAGGAAAAGTGAAAATATGGAATATAGTGTTACAGTCAACAAAGAGCAACTTAATGCAAGGTAAGTTCATTCAAAAGTCTGACAGCAGCAGAGACGAAGCTGTTCTTGAGTCAGTTGGTCTGTGATCTCAGACTTTCGTAACTTTGTCCCGACGGAAGAAGGAGGAAGAGAGAATGTCCAGAGTAATAATGCCGGCTGCTTTGCCGAGGCTGCAGGAAGTGTAGACAGAGTCAGTGGATGGGAGGCTGGTTTGCGTGATGGATTGAGCTACGTTTTGCAGTTCCTTGCAATCTAGGGCAGAGCAGGAGCCATACCAAGATGTGATACAACCAGAAAGAATGCTTTCTATGATGCATCTGTAAAGTGGGAGCCAGTATATGTCAGGAGGCTGCAAAGGAACAGTGTGACAGTTGAAAGGAGTGAGAATGGAGAACACAGTGATATTTCTAATTGCTGATTGCACAAACTCTACCAAATTGTTTATGTTAATGGTGACAACAGTTGATCCATATCCAAAGTTTATATAGTGCTCCTTCACCTGTGTTTTTTGGGTACTAGTCTACTGGGTGGCATAGTCATCAGCACTGTTGCTTACAATACCCAGGACCCGAGTTCAATTTGCACATTCTCCCTGTGTCTGTGTGGGTTTCCTCCCACGGTCCAAAGATATGCAGTTTAGATGAATTAGCCATGATAAATGGGCGGGGTTACAGGGAAAGGACAGAGGGGCAGGCCTGGGTAAGATGCTGTTTTAAGGAGTTTTGCAAAATTAATAGTCCAAATGGCCTCCTTCTGCAATGTAAGGATTTATGGATTCTATCTATGAATAGCCAAGGTGATTAGAGAGTTGGATAATTGTACCCATTTTAGGATCAGTTATACATTCTGACTTTTATTCTATACTTTAGAACCATAGAATCTCTACAGTGCAGAAGGAGGCCATTCGGCCCATCAGGTTGAAGGTGATCATGAAAAGAGCAGCTT
Organism: Sphyrna mokarran; assembly: GCA_024679065.1. NCBI lineage: Eukaryota > Metazoa > Chordata > Chondrichthyes > Carcharhiniformes > Carcharhinidae > Sphyrna > Sphyrna mokarran. Next base: position 36,349,102 of record JAGIQG010000029.1, read on the forward strand.
ACCAAGACTTTACAAGAAGTTCTCCACGTTATAAACCTCTAATATAACTAACATTTTACATACTGTACATATGACCTTTTCATTTTGTTTCACAATTATACACATTGTTTTATAAAATTACAAATGCTTAACCGAAACAAAGGTCAGCACATGTAACAAGTAGGATTAGCAGGATTTAAACATCAGAGAATTATTGTAACTCAGAGTCTGTCTTTTTCTGACATCCTTTCTTTAAATTGAATGAAACACCAACTATTACACAAATCTCCTCTGCTGTGCAATACATCTCGTTCCTTTTGTTCTCCAGATTGTATCGTGGTTCAGGAATTGTATTGTTCTTTCCATGATGAAGTTTTAACAGTTCATCAGTCCTGGTTTTTAATTCAACTAACTATTAGAATTCAGCAGAAACTCCTTCGCTTGTTCTAGGTGTTTTTCACGATAATTAAAGAGAATTCTGATACTTGAAGTTTCAGTTTAAGATTTATCTTTTTAGAATTTGCTTCTACAGCTTTATCATTTAAATAGTTCAGGTTTTTTGGACACAGTGACCATTATTCTGATACTCTCACCGGTTCCCTTTTTTCACCAACAAATCATCTTGTGTGTGTGAAAGTTGGTTTTCCAAACTGATCAATTTTTTCTTCAATTGATTGTTATTGGCACCAAGTTTCTTTCAAAGTAAAAGAAAAGTTTATTTATTAGTGTCACAAGTAAAGCTTACATTAACACTGCAATGAAGTCACTGTGAAATTCCGCTAGTCACCACACTGCGGTGCCTGTTTGGGTATACTGAGGGAGAATTTAGCATAGCCAATGCACCCTAACCAGCACATCTTTTAGACTGTGGAAGGAAACTGGAGCACTCAGAGGAAACCCACACAAACACGGGGAGAACGTGCAGATTCTGCACAGAGAGTGATCCAAGCCGGGAATTGAACCCAGATCCCTGGTGCTATGAAGCAGCAGTGCTTATCACTCCGCCATTGTGTCGCCTCTCGTCTTTGTCCACGGTCATTTGGGAAGATTAGAATGATCATTCGACAGCTGCAACATGTTGGTCACAGTATTTTTATTTATATTGGCTAAATGGTCGCCACATTATAAGAAAGATGTGGAGGCATTGGAAAGGGTGCAGAGGAGGTTTACTAAGATGTTGCCTGGTATGATGCGAAGGTCTTATGAGGAAAGACTGAGGGACTTGAAGTTATTTTCATTAGAGAGAAGGCGGCTAAGAGGTCACCTAATTGAGGCATATAAGATGATCAGAGGGTTAGATAGGGTGGACAGTGATAGCCTTTTTCCTCAGATGGTCTTGGCTAATACAAGGGGACATAGCTTGAAATTAAGGGGTGGTAGTTATCGGACGGATGTCAGAGGTAGGTTCTTTACTCAGAGGGTAGTAAAGACATGGAATGCCCTGCCTGTAGCAGTTATGGACTCACCAATTTAAGGACATTCAAATGGTCATTGGATAGGCATATGGATAACATTGAAATAGTTTAAGTGAGAGGGTCATTAGATTGGTTCCACTGGTTGGCGCAACTTTGAGGGCTGAAGGGCCTGTACTGCGCTGTAATGTTCTACGTTCTATGTAAATCATTACCCAATATAAATCTACCCCTCCAATAAGTAAAATAGGCACAATTGCTATGGTAAACAATTCCATTTACTAAGTCACTTTAAATTGACTTCATACAAGAGAACTGGTTCATAAATCCCCTGAACACTTTTGCTTTAATCAAACCATCTGGAACACATCATATCAACAGCGGCATCAATGATTAAACTGTGCCACTATCTCCAATAAAATTTATTTATTTATTTGTTTTGTTGTGGGAGTAACCCCATGTAAAACTAAACCTCTGTAACCCCCACAAGTACTTTTATAAAATTCAAGGAAGAATGCCTTGAAATTGCTGGTGCATTCTCTATTCTAGTAGATTATAGTGGAACACATTTCACTTGTAGGCGGCATGGTGGTTAGCACTGCTACTTCACAGCTTCAGGGACCCGGGTTCGATTCCTGGCTTGGGTCAGTGTCTGTCTGTGTGGAGTTTGCACATTCTCCTCATGAGTGCATGTGTTTCCTCCGGGTGCTCCAGTTTCCTCCCACAGTCCAAAGATGCACGGGTTAGGTTCATTGGCCAGGCTGTCCTGAGGTTAGAGGGATTAGCAGGTAAACGTCTGGAGATATGGGAGTAGGGCCTGAGTGGATTGTGATAGGTGCAGACTCAATGGGCCAAATGGCCTCTTTCTGCACAAAGGATTCTATGATTGTACTATTGCCACTGTCTAAAAACCCATTTCCTTTTAATAGCCTTCTTCTATAGCCTTTTCTGAAGACTCCTTAAGAATTCCTATTTCTTCCATCAGTTTACCATGCAGTCTCCAACAACTGGCTTTGAGGTTCTTTGTCTTATGGCAATAAAAGCATACTAGTTTCTTTAGATCACTTGTATTCTCTACGCTATCATTTTTACTGACAGGAATATCTTCTGCATTCTCACCATAGTTAGACATTTTTCTATTCCTCCAGCTTCCTTGTGGGTTTGAAAATGAAAATCTACTGCTCTAACTGTCTAAAGTTTAAAGTTTATTTATTAGTGTCACAAGTAGGCTTACATTAACACTGCAATAGAGTTACTGTGGAAATCCTCTAATTGCCACATTCCAGCACCTGTTTGGATACACTGAGAGAGAATTTAACATGGCCAAAGCATCTTACCAGCATGTCTTTCGGAATGTGGGAGGAAACTAGAGCATCCAGAGGAAGCCCACGCAGACACAGGGAGAATGTGCGGATTCCGCATTGATAGTGATCCCAGTCAGGAATCGAGTATGGGTTCCTAGTGCTGTGAGGCAGCAGAACTAACCACTGTGCCGCCTATGTGATATATCATATCCATCTGCCAGAACTGCTGCTTCCCATAGCTTAGAAATGCTATGGTTTTACAGGTGTGACTTAATAGCCACTGAGATGCTGTTTCAAAATTCTTCCAATATCACTGGCTGTCTCATGTTGCCACAAATTTTGTTCAAAGTTCAACACCTGAAACTACCTGTCCCACGTCATTACTGTCTCCCAAACTATTTCATTCAATCTTTTCCAACCAAAGCATTCTGCATTAAAGAGGTTATGTGTCCTTTGGTCACGTTAACTTTGTAGCTGTCTTTTTGAAGGGGATGAAGTGTATCTCAACTCCATTCTCAGTGAATTTAGCCCTGGAATATCAAAGCTTAGAATGGGAGTCAATTCCATCTACTCATCTCTCTTTCACCTTGTAACCTAACCTTTTCTCTAACCCATTCATACTGTTTGACTTATTTCTGTCTCTTACAAATCAAGCTCAAGCTTTTGCTTTTCCATTTCTTTTCCAAGTTTTAATTTTTCCTTCTCAATCTCCTATCTCAAGCTGCTTCATCTGTAATTGAATTCTCACTAAATCAGCTGGATTACCATCTGAATTAACTTTTTTCCCCATCTAATCCTAGAAGCTACGCTATTACAGCCATTATATCTGTCTTCTTAGCCCTGGCTTTTACCTCAAACTTCAACTTTTCTGCTAATATGATTAACTTAGGCTTCGTTAATTGTTGCAAAAAAGAATCACTTGAGGATAAATCCTCCCTCACCAGAAAAGTCATAGAAATCGACAAAGCCATTCTGCTTTTCAGCCAGCACAGTAAATTTCACTGTGGAAGTGTTATCAACTACAACCTCAGTAAGTACCAGCACTTGTACCTGCCTATGAATTTAAAATTGCGCGAAAGGCCCCAGTTTATTACATGATCCTGTGCCGGATCCCAAAATGTTTGGTACGGTCTGGTTAGGAGCAAGAACATTTTGTTTTAAGAAACCATAGTTTGAGATTCAAGACACTTGCTAAGAGGACAAAGCTAAAAGATTTTTTTGGTTTTGAATAAATGAAAATAAACTTTACAAGGTCACAAAGATAAAACAATGTACGTAGCCTCTCAGAAGACTAAGGAAATTTGGCATGTCAACTACAACTCCGACAAACTTTTACAGATGCACCATAAAAGCAAACCAGTCTCCGGTCCATTGACTCTGTCTACACTTCCTGCTGCCTCAGCAGCCAGCATAATTAAAGACCCCACACACCCCAGACATTCTCTCTTCCACCTTCTTCCTTTCGGAAAAAGTTACAAAAGTCTGAGGTCACATACCAACCGACTCAAGAACAGCTTCTTCCATGCTGCTGTCAGACTTTTGAATGGACTTACCTTGCATTCAGTTGATCTTTCTCTAACCCTAGCTTTGACTATAACACTACATTTTACATCTCTCGATTCCTTCTCCATGAATGGTATGTTTTGTCTGTATATGCACAAGAAACAGTAATTTTCACTGTATGTGACAATAATAAATCAAATTAAATTATCTGTCTTACTCTGTGATATTCAGAGTTGATACAAGGTACATGTGAATTAACAGGCAAACTATGTTTGCAAATGGCACACTGCACAATATATGGCAGATACTACCAAGACAGATTCTACGAATTATGCAACAACCCATCCAAATATCAGTAGCACCACAGGTCAACTAACCTCATTGAAACTCTGTCTCTGTCATGAGAAATTCAAGGATCCAGCTTCTCCAAAAGTCACTCCAACTTGGACAGCATCAATGATGGTCCATCTCACAGGGTTTCAATCTTGTCTCCCAAGACTCCATTCACCTGGATTCCCAAGTACATACTCAAACACCAATCACAAGCAAATGTTCAGATGTTCAGCTGCTTCAAGGAAAAAGCTACTGCTTCAAAGTGGTACCAGTAGCACAGAGTCACCACTCTCCTGTTCCCTTCTTTGATCACCAGGGCTCCTCCTGCACTCCTTCCATTTGAGGTCTGCTTAGAATCGTTCCCTCTGCCTCTTTTTTCTTCTCTGGGAATTCTGTCTGTTCCCTGCACTATGCACTCCTTGGACTCCTTTAGGTCCTTTCCTTGTCCAGTAGTCTCTCAACTAAACCACTCCATTTCCCAGTCACGTGACCCCCATCTTTGCAACATGTACTTGTGCGTAGGCGCACTGGGATTTCAAGCACTATAGTGCACTTGGAAGCAAGTCTAGGTTTCCTAGAACTGGCACAGTCACCATTTGTTGACCATACCTAACTGTCCTTGAGAAGATGACAGTGAGCTGCCTCCTTGAAACCTAAAATCTATCTGGTGTCATCACAACAACTGTGCTTAAGAAAAGAAGTTCCAAAATTTTGACCAATGGCAGTAAAAGAATATATAACCCAGCTTGCAGGGGAACTCCCAGGTGGTGGTGTTTTCTATGTCTGCTGCTCACAGGTTTAAGAACAAAGAAAATTACAGCACAGGACCAGACCCTTTGGTCCTCCAAGCCTGCACAGACTGTGCTGCCTGACTGAACTAAAACCCCCTAGCCGACCATATTCTCATCCTATTCATGTATTTGTCAGGATGCCCCTTAAAAGTCAGTATTGTATCCACTTCCACTACCTCCCCCGGCAGCGAGTTCCAGGCACCCATCACTCTCTGTGTGAAAGAACTTGCCTCATACATCTCTTTTAAACTTGCCCCTTGCACCCTAAACCTGTGCCCCATAGTAATTGACTCTTCCAACCTGGGAAAAAGCTTCTGACTATCCACTCTGTCCATGCCCCTCATAATCTTGTAGACTTCTATCAGGTCTCCTCTCAATCTCCGTCGCTCCAGTGAGAACAAACCAAGTTTCTCCAACTTTTCCTCTTAGCTAATGCCCTCCATACCAGGCAACATCCTGGTTAATCTTTTTTCTACCCTCTCCAAAGCCTCCACCTCCTTCTGGTAGTGTGGTGACCAGAATTGAACATATATTCAAAGTATGGCCTCACTAAGGTTTTATAAAGCGTCAACATGACTTGCCAATTTTTAAATTCAGTATTCTGGCCAATGAAGGCAAGCATGCCATATGCCTTCTTGACTACTTTTTTCACCTGCATTGTCACTTTCAGTGACCTGTGTACCTGTACACCCAGATCCCTTTGCCTATCAATACTCTTAAGGGTTTTGATGATTACTGTATATTTCCTGTCTATATTAGACCTTCCAAAATGATTAAAAGATGCTATTTAATGAGACTTACTGGTTGCTGCAATGCATCCTGTAGATAGTACACACTGCTGTTACTGAGCGTTGATCGTGGAAAGAGTGGATGTTTATAGATGTGGTGCCAATCAGGCGAATTACTTTGTCCTGGATGGTTTTGAGCTTTGAGTGTTGTTGGAGCTGCACCCCTCCAGGCAAGTAGAGAGGATTCCATCACACTCCTGACTTGTGCCTTGTAGATGGTGGACAAATTTTGGGGGATCAGGAGATGAGGTGATCATCACAGAATTACCCGCCTCTTACTTGCTCTTGTAACTAACTGGTCCAGTTCTATTTCCAGTCAAGGGTTGTCCCAGGATATTGATAGTAGGGGATTCAACAATGAATAATTTCATTGAATGTCATGGGGTGATGGTTAGATTAATTGCTTTCACTAGTGTGGGGCAAATGTTAGTTTACAGTCCAAGCCTGATGTTGTCCGGATCTTGGTGTGAGTTGGTACTGGAAGAAGTCTCACAACACCAGGTTAAAGTCCAACAGGTTTATTTAGTAGCACAAGCTTTCGGAATGTTGGTCCTTTATCAGATGAGTGAGGAGTTGTGCTCACAAACAGGGCATACATAGACACAAACTCAATTTACAAAATAATGGTTGCTATGCGAGTCTTTACAGGTAATCAAGTCTTTACAGGTACACGGAGTAGAGAAAGGGTTGAGCACAAGTTAAAGAGATGTGAATTGTCTTCAGCCAGGCTGACTGTAAAAACTTGATTGTAAAAACTTGAAGAAGGAGCAGCGCTCCAAAAATTTGTGCTACCAGATAAACCTGTTGGACTTTAACCTGGTGTTGTGAGACTTCTTACTGTGCTTACTGCAGTCCAATGCTGGTATCTCCACATCACAGTTAGTACTGGGTCAGTGTAGAGGAAGCTTTACTCTGTATTTAGCCTGTGCTGCAGATGTTCTGGAAGTGTTTGTTAGATCAGTCTAGAGGGAATTTTACTCAGCATTCATTCATACTATCTATTGGTGCCTTAAATTGACTCTGGAGCCTTAGAGTTACAAAATGTGCCCTTTCTTAGTATTAGCATTCACCTGTGTGAAGAGTAAATGTCACCAAAAGTAGAAGATTCAATATTGAATAAATCCCTGCAGTACAAATTTAAAAGGGATTAACTGAGCCAGATCTATTGGGTTTAACACTGATAATCTGGTATTTGATCTCGCTCTGGGGCGCAAAATTTTGCTGTTTCTTTTGGTGAGAAAACATAAAAATTACCAGTCCCTTTCTGTTCAATAAAACATGAGCAATATGATCGTGTCTGATACAATCCAATCCAACTCTCCAACCTGCAACCTCACTATAACTCTAAATCTGGAATTGTGCACTGCCCTGCTGCTCTCAGCTGAGTATAATTCGGTTACGATCGTAGAATCCCTCCAGAACAGAAGGAGGCCATTTGGCCCATCAAGCCTACACAGACAACAATCCCACCCAGGTCCTATCCTGTAAATCCATCTATTTACACTGCAAATCCCTCTGACACTCAGGGACAATTTGGCATGGCCAATCCACCAAACCCCACATCTTTGGAATGTGGGAAGAAACCCAAGCACCTGGAGGAAATCCACACAGATACGGAGAGAACACACAAATTCCACACAGACAGTCATCCAAAGCTGGAATCGAACCTGAGTCCCTGGTACTGTGCTATCCCCTGTGCTATTGTGCTGCCAGATGATCCCAGCTATTGTTACTGTCACCAAGAAGCTGACTTGATAGATTCTAACTTTTATTCTTTATTTAGAAACTTTAAGAGCCACTAATCAACACAGTCATAGGAGTCCACTGATAATCTTGTAACAAAAAAAATTATTAAACAAGAACTATAACACTACTCCTTCATCCAAACTATAACTTTACAGATACGTACAGATTCATATGGATTACGAAAGTTACAAAATTTGTCTTATATTCTAATGCTCATATTAAGTACATAGTCCATGTAAACTGATAGGTGAACTGTGATCAGACCCACCATACTCCGAAACCAAGTGAAGATGGCACCCAAAGTAGATGCTATAGTTTTCTCATCAGCTGTCCTGTACACTCGTCAGACTGTGAGCCAATTGGTCTTGCAGGCCTTTTAATTGGGTTTCCAATCTCTACTCTTAAAGAACACACTTTGAATTTCCTCCTAAACTACACTTTTGCTCAGATGTTCTCAACAAGGAGCCATCTCCAGGGTTTTGAACTTGCCTGCTGTTTTCCACCCCGCCACCGCCCCCCCCCCACCTAAGACCACCATGTGCATCTAAGCTTCAGTTTTTGTGCAGTTTCTCATATTCAGCCATGCCAACAGAACACTGCCCCTTCACAGGCCTATTGTAAAAAGGCACAGACCTTTGGCTGCTTCTTTGGATCTTCTGGTTTCTTGCAAGCCCACTTTACCTTGATTTTGCTCCCACAACTTTCTCTCCTTAAGTCAAAGCCTTTTTCTCTGCTCCTGATTTTAACATTACCAAACAGGACGTTGTTCAGATTTCTATTCTTACTCCTTAACATAAGCATCTTCTTGGATTTTAATGGATTTTTGTCCCACCTCCTGGTTTCTGGAATTTCTCCTGATCTTTTGGGAAGTCTGCTTTCTGCAGTCTCCTCTCCTATCCAACTCCCCGACTCCTGTTTCCAACTGAACCAAAGCTGCTTTCTGTTTTCCTATGTCTTTGTGTGCTTCCTGTTGCTAGGCAGCAGCCCAGTTTCTTTTCTCTTTTGTTTTAGCCTGTCTAAACCACTGTCCCCCCTACCTCGATAAGTCAGCTCTGAATGCCAAGGGTCATAAAACCTCATTAAAATGCAAGAATGCAAACAACCCACAGATATAAAGGCAATACTTTAAATTGAAACCAAAACTCAAACTCCCCCTTTCTTAACATGCAAATACAGAAATATAAATTGAACTTAAAAGCTAGAGCTTATTCCTAACACCCACAGCACAAATATAATGTGGTTTCCTCCCACAGTCCCAAAATGTGTAAGTTAGGTAGGGATTAGCCATGCTAAATTATCTGTTATTGTCCAAAGATGTGTAGGTTAGGGGGATTAGTGGGGTAAATACCTGGGGCTACAAGCCTGGGTGAAATGTTCTGCCATTGCAGACTCGACAGGCCAAATGACCTCCTTCTGCACTGTAGGGATTCTATATGATTCTGTAACTTACTTAAAATATGTCTATTTCTGAACAATTCCTGGAATCAGCAAATAATGTTCATGATTCTTTCTTTCTCTCGTTACCCTCCATATCATTAATATTTCACTGGGTTAATTTCTGTTGCATCATGAATGTTTGCCAATTCTCCAAGAGTGGCCTGGAGTCTCCAGGAATTATAAACTAATCTCCAAACCATGGCCAGGAGAAAAATCAGAGAGGGTGTTTTATTAAAAATGGTATTTTTAAAGAAAGATTGTTTGAACATTTTTTTCTTGGTATTTGTACAAGTATCTGAGATTGGATAAAAGGGCTATTTGACAAGTCAAAAATCCTCCAATCTGGTACATGCAAGAAATACCTGCATTTATATAGCACCTTTCACAACTCAGATGTCCCATAACAACTTTTGGCCAATGATATATTCCTGAAGTGTAGTCATGGTAATTAATGTGAAGTTGGTTCACTTTCCAATTGGCTGTGGGAAGGCGGGGTCTATCAGGATGGATGCCTCAGGTGACCAATGGAGAGAGAAGTTCAGGTTGATGCCAAAATATTGAATGCATTCAAAAAGTGGCTGAATATAGCACTTGGGGCAAATGGGATCAAAGGTTATGGGGAGAAAGCAGTTGGATGATTAGCCATGAACATAATGAATGATAGAGCAGGTGTGAAGGGCCAAATGGCCTCTTTCTGCTCCTATCTCATATGTTTCTATGAGAAAGCAGGGGATCATGTGAGGAAATCGCCAGGAATACATGATCACAGAGTTGGGAATAGTATTGTAACGGTTAACACAGTCCTGATCGTACAGCTTCATTCTTACAATCCCTTGAAAGGTCTTAAGTTGACAAAATCCGGCTTTGCTGCGTTTTTAATGATATTTGGGTTTTTGTCTAACACTAAGTTTGAATATAAAGCTTAGAAAGAGAGCATTGCGTTAATGGTTCCGTGTGACCTCAATCTTCAACAGCTAGAATCATCCTCGGAATGTTGGAAACTCTTCATGTAACCCCCACCCCTCATTGGAAAGAATTGGCACTTGGAAAGAATTCTGTGCAGGACGTGCTCACAGACCGTTTGTTGCCTGTGTGTTTTTGTCTCAGTTTCTCAGATATTGAAGACATTCAGAGCTATTTGGCAGATTTGATCACATTAGGTCATGTAGCTTTATGTTGACGGAGGTGTTGTCGAGAATGTGCTTCTGGTGCAGTGCTGTCGGCTTAGGATTTGATAAGGCAGCAGTGCTGCCTCACAGTGTCAGGGAGCTGGATTCAATTCCAACCTCCGATCACTATCTGTATGGAGCTTCTCTGTGTGGGTTTCCTCTCACAGTCCAAAGATGTGTGTGTTAGGTTGATTGGCCATGCTAAATTGACCCAAGTGTCAGGGGGATTAGCAGGGTAAATATGTGGGATTGCAGGAATAGGGTCTGGTTGCGATTGTGGTCAGTGTAGACTCGATGGGCTGAATGGCCTTCTTCTACACTGTAGGGATTCTATAATTATGATCACTGTCTGTACTTGTAACTTTAAAAACAAGAATCCAATTGCTGCAAACAGGTGATTATTGTACAGAGACATGCTGACTGCTTCACTGCAACTCAGAGTCAACATGAAAGTCAGCTAATTTTAACCCTTTCTCTTTAAAAGAATGATGACATTGTGAAGTGTGACCTCTGGACTTTAACAAACTCACAACATTTATGTTATAATGCAGAGTAATGCAGAGTCATTGCAGCACAGAGGAGGCCATTCAGCCCATCCAGCCCATGTCAGTATCGAGCACCTGTTCTTTGACATTGCACACAGTATATGAAGATACTCTGATTAGTGAGCATGAGAGGATAATGCTGTGTAACATATATGTCTGGGAATTCCTGATTCTCCACAGGAAATCATCAGAACCTTTGGTGAATCAGAGCAAAAGCCTCAGAATGGCTGTTGTATGTCATCTCAATGTGTCTATTTACACTTTAGCTGTGGTGGAAAATCCCCATGGATTTGTGCTAAAGGGCAACACTTATCCTGGAAGTCAATATAGGTACTCAACATCAGTGCTGTCCCCAGAGGTCAGAGTGTGCCCAAGAGATCAGCACGTGTCTGAAAGGTCAGAATGTATCCGAGAGGTCAGCATGTGTTTGGGAGGTCAGAGCATATCCCAGAGTTCAGTGTGTGTCCGAGAGGTCAGAGAACAAAGAATAATACAATACAGCACAGGAGACAGGCCCTTCAGCCCTCCAAGCTGTGCCGCTCATGCTTCTAACTAGACCATTTGTTTGTATCCCTCCATTCCCAGCGTGTTCATGCGACTATCCAGAGAAGTCTTAAACGATCCCAGCGTGTCCACCTCTACCACCTTGCTAGGCAGTGCATTCCAGGCCCCCACCACTCTCTGTATAAAATACATCCTTCTGATATCTGAGTTAAACCTTGCACCCTTCACCTTGAACCTGTGACCCCTTGTATTTGTCACCTCCGACCTGGGAAAATGCTTCCCATTGTTCACCCTAACCATACCCCTCATAATTTTATACACTTCTATTAGGTTGCCTCTCACCCTCCGTCTTTCCAGAGAGAATAACCCCAGTGTACCCAATCTCTCCTCATACTAAGGCCCACCATACCAGGCAATATCCTGGTAAACCTTTTCTCTACTCTCTAAATGTGTCCCAGAAGTCAGTGCGTGTCCAAGAGGTCAGAACATGCCTGAAGGGTCAGAGTGTGTCTGAGACATTAGAGTGTATCCAAGAGGTTAGAGCATGTCCGAGGGGTCACAGCGTGTCTGAGGGGTCAGAGCGTGTCCGAGAGGTCAGTGTGTATCCGAGGGGTCAGTGCATGTCTGAGAGGTCAGTGTGTATCCAAGGGGTCAGTGCATGTCCGAGAGGTCAGTGCATGTCTGAGAGGTCAGTGCATGTCTGAGAGGTCAGTGCCTATCCGAGGGGTCAGAACGTGTCCAAGAGGTCAGTGCATATCCGAGGGGTCAGAACATGTCCGAGGGGTCAGTGCATGTCCGAGAGGTCAGGGTGTGTCCGAGAAGTCAGGGTGTGTCCGAGAAATCAGAGTGTGCTTGTGAGGTTAGGGCACGTCGGAGAGGTCAGGGCTCGTCTGAGAGGTCAGGGCGTGTCCGAGAGGTCAGAGTGTGCCTGCGAGGTTAGGGCGCATCCGAGAGGTCAGAGCTCGTCCGAGACGTCAGGGCACGTCCGAGAGGTCAGAACATGTCTGAGGTATCAGAGCATTCTCAAGGGTCAGAGGGGGTTTGAGGTTTTAAGTACAAGATTTATATATTCTATATTGACTTGATGACATTAATTATTAAATCAGGAAATGACCAAACGAAGTCAATATCATATTTCCCCAAACTGTAACAAATCCATTATCAGATTTTTATTAGTATGGAATAGATTCACATTCTGCATTCCAGCATCAATAGACGGTACAGACAAACTGAAATACAGCAACAGTTTCACCAGCTGGAACCCCTGGTCACAATGGTCTGAAACTGGTGAACGGAATCAGCTAACTCCCCCACATCAGGAATAAGCACTGCATTGTAATGGAGAAGATAATACTCAACTCTCTCCATTCAAAACCCAGTCACAGCTCAGTGCAGTAAATAGAACGTTTACACAGGACACATCACACCATGGTAATGAAACCAGAGGAGAATAGAATATTGAAAGGGTTACAGTGAGTACGTGTTGCAGTTACAGGATGTGTACGTATACACAAGAGTTAATATATTATTAGAGCCAGAGAAAAAGCTATTTGCTTAAAGACGTGGGCGACTATAGAATAAAAGTATCATTATTTTATTACTCCCCATGGGAAGAATGGGTCACTGGCCAGATCTGCATTTATTGCCCCATCTTATTACCCATCAGAAGGGGATTGTGAGCAAACTGCGTGAGTGCAGATGGGTGGCTTGCTAAGCTATTTCAGAGGTATGTCTGGAATCACACATGGCCACATGGGCTAAGAACATCAGATTTCCTTCCCTAAAGGTGCGCTAGTGAATTCAATGGATTTTTACAACAATCCAGTAACTTCCTGGTTACCATTGCTGAGGTTTTATTGAATAAACTGAATTTAAATTCGTCAGCTGATGTGGGACTTGAATTCCTGATCATAAGCTTAGGTCCCTGGATTATTAGTCCAGTGTCACAACCACCTACTGTTCCCCTTCAGTATCTTTCCCAGTTGTCAGCCACGCCTCAGTGGGAAGCATTGAACACAGACTCACGGCAACAACTGCTTTTCAGATTCTTTCACGCGGTGTGGGCATTGCTGACCTTTGCCTTTGCCAGTGCTTTGATTGATGCCAGATTGTCCAGTTGGTTTCACTCCTTTTAGATGTTGTGGCCATTTTAGTGGCCTGCTAGAGGTCATTTAATAGTTAACCTCATTGCTGTGGCTCTGGAGTCACATATAGGCCAGACCAGGTAACACATTAGTGAACCAGATGGGTTTTTCCGACAATCAGCAATGGTTTCATGGTCATCATTAGTCGAACTTTTAATTTTACCAGCTGTGGCAGTGGGATTTGAACTCATGGACCTGGAATATTATCTCTGGATGACTTGTTCAGTGAAACTATCACTATTCACCACCATCCCGTCTGCTTGAGCATGGCATCTAGACTGACACTCCCAGGTGGCCCGGGATGCCATCTTTAGAATGAAATGAGGCCCTGTCTGTCTCCCCAGGTGGACATGAACAAGTCCCGTTGCACAATTTTCAGGAAAAGAGAGAGAAGTCATCCCAGCAAGCTGGTTAGCATTTCCTCCTCAATCAACATCACTGTGGAATCTTGCTGTACACAAATTGGCTGCCACACTGCTTACATTACAAAAGTGACCACACCTCAAAACGTACGTCACTGATTCTGGAACATTTGGAGTGGTGAAAGTCATTGCATAAACCTCACAAATGGCTCGATCCACATCACAACTTCTTGCTGCTTCGGAAAAAACTGCAGTTCCAGAGATAATTGGAGAAAGGCCATTAGCGTGTTCACCTATACAGGGCTAAGTATCAGTTGGCTATGACATGGTGAACTATTCAAATCCAGTTAATGGGAATGAAAGCCCCAGTTCCAAACTGGTGTTTGAAATGCAGGTCACCTCACCCAGAACCTGTTCACATTCTTTATGAGCTTCACTGAGCTGGTGAAAAACATTATTCAGGTTGCTTGGTATCATTTATCATAAACTTTCAGAAAACATTTGATCTGGCCCCCACAGGAGGTTCATGGTTAAGGTGCAAGCTCTTGGAATCTACAATGTTGGACCTTTCATTGGCTAAGTAATTAGTGAACAGTTTACTGAAGGTTAAAGTGTCATGAAGCACCAAGGACCAGGACTCCAGCAATGGCTATTTCATCATCACAGTTTACACTAACTGTTGCCTTTATGATTTTTATTACATTCCCGTAAAGGACTTGAGGGTGAGTTTTTTTAAGTTAAAGGTGGAAGTTCTAGTTTAACCAATCACAGGAAAAGCCACTGATCAAACAAAATGGCTATCATTCCATGATATCACCAGAGACTTAGTAATGAGGGAGAGCACGAGCACTTTGAGGGGTCACATAATGCCAACAGTGCAGAAGGAGGCCATTTGGCCCATCAATTCTGTACTGACTCTTCAACAGAGCATCCTACCCAAGCCACTTTCCCCATAACCACACACTTTTATTCCACTAATCCCCCTAATCCACATATCCTGGGTCATTAAGTGTCCAAAAGATTTGCGGTTAGGTTGATTGGCCATGTTAAGTTGCTCCTTAGTGTCAGAGGGATTAACAGGGTAAATATGTGGGGTTATGGCTGGGTTTATGGTTAGTGCAGACTCAATACGCTGAATGGCCTCCCTCTGCACTGTAGAATTCTATGAACTTACCTTGACCAATCTACATAACTTGGATTGTGGGAGGGAACTGGAGCACCCAGAGGAAACACACGCAGACACGGATGGAATGAGCATGCTCTATATGGATGCCCACCTAAGGCTGGAATTGAATCTGGGTCCCTGGCACTGCGACACAGTGGTGCTAACTACTGTGCCACTGTGCGGTCAGGTGAGGCATTTCTTAAGCCAACTCAGCCTAAAGCACCAGGGAGAGCCCAAACTGACCCCCAGTTGAGGGTATCTGGGGTTGAATACGGGGTTGAGTGTTCTCATTGGTCATTAAGTGGGATAAGTAGTTCACAGTATTCCTGTTATACGGGATAAACTGCTCTGTCTGAAGCTCAATAATAAGAGATACTAGTACAGCGGATAAAACTGCAGTTTTTTTCAATTCCCTGCTCCGGAACCCCAGGAAGCCGCAGTGTGAAATGATACCCAGTTTATCAGGAACTGTGCTCCACTGCAGACGGCTGTCAGAGTAAATCTGGGATTTTAATTTGTGAAGGCCTTTCGTATCATTTGGGGAGAAGGTTCCCAATACAATGAACAAATAATGAATCAAATGCAAAAATAATTTACTGTGTTTCACAATTTTGGAGATAATGACATTAATCTCCCGGGACTGAGGGATAAAAATTAAATAATTTATCTGCAGTTCATAATTTAAATGGATTGTTCATCTTTCAAGGCCGTGTTAAACGACTAAACCTTGGGGACGGGTTTTTTTTTGCTGAGCAGAGCTGTTCATAAATTGAAAATGTTTCTGCACTATTCATGTGAGCCACATATCCAGAGGGGAGGGACATTGCAAACTCCAACAGTTCACTGTGTCATTCCGTAGTGTCCAAACTAGCTATATGTACCAAATACTCCTCCCTGATTAACTCACTGATTCAATTGTTTATTGCTCCAAATATCATTCTGTTCAGTCCACCTTCATGGACTCCCGCACTCTGTCCTCTCATGTAACTTCTTCCACTGTCACTGGTTGTATTCATTCCTCGCCTTAATACAAAGAAAGGTATAGCACAGGAATAGGCCCTTCGGCTCTCCAAGTCTGTGCCGATCACAATGCCCTAACTAAATTAAAAAAAAAGACCTTCTGCCCTTTCTCAGCCCGTATCTCTCTTTCCTTCCTATTCTTGTACCTATCCAGATCCTCCTAAATGTTACCAAAGCTTCCAGAAGCTCTTCTGGCAGCACTTTCCAGGCATCCATCTCTCTCTGCGTGAAAAGCTGCCCCCGCACAACTCCTTTAAATTTTCTCCCTCCCATCTTCAATCTGTATCCCCTAGTAATTGACACTTCCACAAAAAGCTCTGACTATCCACCCTGTCTATGCCTGTCACAATTTAAAGACCTCTATCAGCTCTCCCCTCAGCCTCTGTTTTATGGTCCCTCGCTGTGTCTGGAGTGAGGGCAGAGTGAAAATCAGGTGCTTACCATAAATAATAAGAGGTTCAAACCCAATTATCCACAAATCCTTTGGCAGTGAAGTCACTGGACACTGACTGCTGGTTTTTCTACCGTCCCTAACCAATAGACACTGAGGTTAACTTTAATCCTTAAATTACTCAGATCAAATATCTTATTACAGCCTGCTCTTCCTCTGCCAATTTTAATTTGAAGAATTCACAATAAACTCTCAATGGCAGTGTTAGACAAAATGTGACATCAGGGAGCCCAAACTGAACTGGGAATGAATGAGAAAATTCTCCACTGGTTGGAGTCATACCTGGCACACAGGAAGATGGCCGTGGTGGTTGGAGGTCAATCATCTCAGTCCGAGGATACACAGTTGCTCAGGGTAGTGTCATAGAACATAGAACATTACAGCACAGAACAGGCCCTTCGGCCTTCGATGTTGCGCCGACCAATATAAAAAGCAACGCCCCTCCAAACTAAACCATTCCCTTCTCTTCCATATACTTATCAACTAACCTCTTAAACGCCACCAAACTTGGCGCATCTACAACTGCTGCAGGCAGGGCATTCCACTCCCGAACCACCCTTTGGGTACAGAACCTACCTCTGATATCCATCCTATAACTATCACCCCTTAATTTAAAGCTGTGTCCCCTCGTGCTAGCTTTCTCCATCCTAGGGAAAAGGCTATCACTGTCCACCCTATCTAAACCTCTAATCATCTTATATGTTTCGATTAGGTCCCCTCTTAGCAGCCTCCTTTCTAACGAAAACAACCTCAAATCCCTCAGCCTCTCCTCATAAGACCTGCCAGTGTCCACTGAGCCATAAGCCCCTCCTGGCGTGGAAGTATTACCCGGTGCTGTGGCTGGTTCCAATGGAGTCTGAACCTCACCCTGGTTACAAAAATACAAATAGAAAATATTGCAAATACTCAGCAGATCTGGCAGCATCTATGGAGAGACAGACAGAATGAACGTTGCAGGTTGATGACTCATAGCAGAGTTGAGACAAGTCAGACTGAAGATTTAAGCAAGTAAAAGGGGTCAGGGTGGAACAAAAAAATCCAAAAGGATGAAGACAGAAGAGAAAGGCAGAAATTCTCCAGCTGTTCTTGCCTGCAAGATCTTCCAGTTGCGTTGATGGTGAATCCCCATGGCCGGTTTCCCGGTAACAGGGAGTGTATTGAATGGGAAACCTGTTAATAGCGGTGGGATCTGGGGATCTGGAGATCCTGCTGCTGGCCAATTGCGGGCTGACTCCGCCTTTGTAAACCATGAGTTGGTCTCACAGGGTCAAAGGATCAAGAGACATCGATAATAGAGTGTGAGCAATTGTCAACAGAAAGCAAAGTGAGGGAAACAAAATCAAGGCGGATTCTTGCAAAGAGAAAAGAAGTGAAACAGGGGCAGAGTATACAATCATAAATTGCTGAACATTAACATGGAACCCTGAGCTCTGCCTCATCGTGAACTGGAATGGGGCTACCCCCCTCCCCCCAGTTAGCTCCTGCCGTGCCTGAGGTGAAATGGGAAGTGTTGGGGTAGAGGTTTACCCAGAATACGGGGGTGGGTGAGGTGGCGGGAGGGGTGAGGGCAAGTATAGGCGGGGGAGTGTGCGAGCCAGTCGAATTGCCAGTATCCCAAGCTACTAGTCAGGGAGATGGAGCAGGAACCCTGGAATGAACCCTCCCTGCACCTGACACCGGGACAGAGACCAACCACAACTCCACAAACTAACCATGACGGACTGCTGGTGGAACTGAAAAACTGTTTTCAAACACTTACTGTGCTATTTCCCACAAACACAAAAAGATTGATGTGAGTACTGAGAAATTGTGCAGAATAATAAAAGGATGAGCTTGCACCAGGAGATTAAGGAATAATCAGATCGATCTGCTGTGAGTCTCACCCGCCAACTTGTTTGATTAAGATGTTCTTGCCTCCTAAGATGGACATTGGAGGATTGCGCAGCGAGATTCTACTGCCGTGTAATTTCTGTGACTCACTCTGAAGGCTCAGCATCAGCCCCTGGATCGCACAGTGTCAGCAAGGCAGAGCCAGCATTCCAGTGTACAAGTCTGACCAGAACATGCGTGACAAGGGACTGAGGGGAGGGGTGAAGACAGTTCTGAAGGGATGGGGTCTTTCACTGACTGAGCCCAAGGATTGTATCGAAAACACTGCTCACCGCAAAACAAAATTGAGCGTGCTGTTTAGCCCCAGAGTGAGAAGTATATCACTGAAAACTGGGTACATTTAAAGTTTATTTATTAGTGTCACAAGTGGACTTACATTAACACTACAATGAAGTTACTGTGAAAATCCCATAATCGCCACATTCCTGTTTCGGTACATTGAAGAGAATTTAGCATGGCCAACGCAATTAATCAACACATCTTTCAGACTGTGGGTGGAAACCGGAGCACTTGGAGGAAACCCACTCAGACATGGGAGAACATGGAGACTCCACATAGACAATGACCCAAGCCAATCGAACGTGGGTCCCTGGCGCTGTGAGGTAGCAGTGCTAACCACTGTGCCACCCTGATTAACAAACACTGTCACTGAAAGATTGCAGACAGTAACGTGCATTCTTGGGGTGACAATGTAGCAATACATCAACTATCAGCTGTTTTGATGCCAGTGTAACAGTTTAAGAAATATTGCAGTGATATTCTCGATTCTGCACCTTAAGCTGAATTTCAGTAATTCCACATATTCATTCTTAAGTGGGGACTGGAATTCTCTCGCTAAATCTCCACATTTCTCCTTCTTTAAGACGTTTCTTAAAATTTATTGTTCAAAGAGGTTTGAAACCGCCTATCCTATCATCTTCTTATTTGTCCTGGAGTCAGTTTCAGATAATCGCTCCTGTCAATTGCCAGAGTGCCATCAGATATAGAAAGGGTGCTTTACAAATCCAAGTTGTTGTAAAATGTCCTGTCTGAACAAACTAACTTGTTAAATAAATATATTCTGACAGTAGGGTATACGGGGTCCACCGTTATGCATCAAGAAGCCCTGAACAATCCCAGAGTCAATGGGAATCAGGGAAAAACCTTCAACTGATTGGCAGGAGAATGGGGATGAGAATCTTATAGCCTTGGTTGAATGGAGGCGCAAACTCAATGGGCCGAATGGTCTAATTCTGCTCCTAAATCTTATGGTCTTATACCTGGCACATTGAAGATAGTTGTGGTTGTGGAGAGTTAGTCATCTCAGTCCTAGGACATCTCTGCAGGAGTCAAAAAACAAAGAACAAAGAAAGTTAGAGCACAGGAGCCCTCCAAGCCTGCATAGACCAACTGCCCAACTTAACTAAACCCCCTACCCTTCCAGGGACCATATCCTTCTATTCCCATCCTATTTATGTATTTGTCAAGATGCCTATTAAAAGTCATTATCGTACCTGCTTCCGCTAACTACCCCAGCAACGAGTTCCAAGCACCCACCACCCTCTGTGTAAAAAATCTGCCTCGTACATCTCCTTTAAACTTTGCTCCTGGCACCTTAAACCTGTGCCTCCCCTAATATTTGACTCTTCCACCCTGGGAAAAAGCTTCTGACTATCCATTCTGCCCATGCTTCTCATAATCTTGTAGACTTCTATCAGGTCGCCTGTCAACCTCTGTCACTCCAATGAGAACAAACCAAGTTTCTCCAACCTCACCTCATAGCTAATGCCCTTCATTCAAGGCAACACTCTGATAAATCTTTTCTGCACCCTCTCCAAAGCCTCCACATTCTTCTGGTAGCGTGGTGAGCAGAATTAAACAATATATTCCAAGTGCAGCCTAACTAAGGTTCTATAAAGCTGCAACATGATTTAACAATTTTAAACTCAGTGCCCTGGCCAATGAAGACAAGCATGCCTTATGCCTTCTTGACTACCTTCTCCACCTGCATTGCCACTTTCAGTGACCTATGTATCTTTACATCCAGATCCCTTTGCCTATCAATACTCTTAAGGGTCCTGCCATTTACTGTATATTTCCTATCTGTATTAGACTTTCCAAAATACATTACCTCACAATTGTTCAGATTAAACTCTGTCTGCCCAAGTCTCCAACCGATTTATATTCTGCTGTATCTTCTGATGGTCCTCATCACTATCTGCAAATCCTTTGTGTCACCCACAAACTTAATAATCAAACCAGTTACATTTTTCTCCAAAACATTTATATATATTACAAATAGCAAAGGTCCCAGCACTGATCCCATAGGAATGCCACTTGTCTCAGCCCTCCATTCAGAAATGCACCCTTCCACTGCTACCCTCTATCTTCTATGACTGAGCCAGTTTTGTATCCACTTTGCTAGCACACCTCTGATCCCATGCAACTTCACCTTCTGCACCAGTCTGCCATGAGGAACCCTTACTGAAGTTCATATAGACAACATCCACTGCCCGACCCTTATCAACCATCTTCATTACTTCCTCGAAAAACTTGATCAAGTTCATGAAACATGACTTCTCTTTCATAAAACCATGTTGCCTCTCACTAATATGTCCACTTATTCCCAAGTGGGAATAAGTCCTGTCTCGAAGAATTCTCTCGAATAATTTCTTACCACTGATGTAAGGCTCACTGGCCTGTAATTACCTGGATTATTCTTGTTACCCTTCTTAAACAAAGAAACAATATTGGCTATTCTCCAATCCTCTGGGACCTCTGTGTAGCCAGGGGAGATCCCATTGAGTCCCTTATGTCTAGTGTCCAAGATCCAACCATCTTCAGTTGCTTCATCAATGACCTTCTGTCCATCATAAGATCAGAAATGGGGATGTTGGTAATGATTACACAATATTCAACACCATTGGCAACTCCTCAGATATTGAAGCAGTCCATGTTCAAATGCAACAATATCTCGACAATTTCCAGGTTTGGGCTGATAAGTGGCAACTAACATTCACGCCACACAAATGTGAGGCTTTGACCATCGCCAATAAGAAAGAATCTAACCATTGACATTTGACGTTATTAGCAATGCAGAATCCCCCACTGTCAACATTCTGTGGGTTACCATTGATCAGAAACAGAACTGGACTAATCATATAAATACAGTGGCTATCAGAGCAGGTCAAAAGCTGGGAATCCTGCAGTGATTAATTCACCTCCTGATTCCTGTCCGCAATCCACAAGCTATAAGTTAGCAATGTGGTGGAATACTCCCCACTTGCCAGGATGGCTGCAGCTCCAACAACATTCAAGAACCTCGACACCATCCAGGACCAAGCAGCCTGCTTGACTGGCATCTCTATCCATAAAAACTCACTGCCTCAATGACCAATGCGCAGTGACAGCCATTTGTACTATCTACATGACACTCTGCAGCAATTCACCAAGGTTCCTTAGACAGCACCTTCCAAATCTATGACCACTTCCATCTATAAAGACAAGGGCAGCAGATACCTGGCAATACCACCATCTGGAAGTTTCCCTCTGAGCCACACAGGATCTTAACTTATCAACAATATTGCTGTTCCTTTACTGTCGTTGGTTCAAAATCCTGGAATCTCTCTTTACAGCACTATGGATGTACCTACTCAATATGGATTGCAGTAGTTCATAAAAGCAGCTCACCACCGCCTTGTCAAGGGGCAATTAGAATGGGCAATGACACACACACACACAGTCACACACACAGTCACACACCACACAGCAGCAGCCACTCCCAGCCCTTTCAGGTATAGCCATCTCACCCGCTGTGGGAATCAGAATGGGTGACGGGCAGAGAATGGGAAGGTCTGTTGACCTGGGCTGGGATTTTACAGTTTCCTGCCCAGACAGTCCATTATTAAACTGCTACAGAGCAGATCCTATTTTTCCAATGATGTTAGAAATGTGTTTGCTGCAGTAATGGTCTAGATGCACGTGTACCTGGCAAGAGAGATAGTTTAATCACAGATACAGATAAAGGACAGACTGGGCAGAGGCGGATGTGAAAATCTCTTGGAATCTACTGTGTTACTGATGGGCTGAAGCAACAAGTGTTGTGTGGGGGAGTCAGAAACAGGAAGGTGTTTCACACTTTTCATTGCCATCCGACCGCGCAACGTTGAAAAATTTCCAAATATGACTTGAGTGTCTCAGTTTAAGCAGCTTGCTAATCTGCTGTAGAATCTGCATCAACATCACAAAATAACTCCCAATTACATAACAGAATAAAGTATCCAATCAGAACATTAGCAAACAATGTTTGTTACTGAGTCACAAACAGATAACAACCCACACACTGACCCACACACTTACCCACACACACTAACCAATACTCATCGACACACACTCGCACACTGACCCACACACACTAACCAATACTCACCTACACACACTCACACACACTGACCCACACACTTACCCACACACACTAACCAATACTCACCTACACACACTCACACACACTGACCCACACACTTACTCACACACACTAACCAATACTCACCTACACACACTCACACACTTACTCACACACACTAACCAATACTCATCGACACACACTCACACACACTGACCCACACACTTACTCACACACACTAACCAATACTCATCGACACACACTCACACACACTGACTCACACACACTAACCAATACTCATCGACACACACTCACACACACTGACTCACACACACTAACCAATACTCACCTACACACACTCACACACTTACTCACAGACACTAACCAATACTCATCGACACACACTCACACACACTGACCCACACACTAACCAATACTCATCGACACACACACTCACACACATCGACCACACACACTAACCAATACTCACCTACACACACTCACACACTTACTCACACACACTAACCAATACTCATCGACACACACTCACACACACTGACCCACACACTTACTCACACACACTAACCAATACTCATCGACACACACTCACACACAGACTCACACACACTAACCAATACTCATCGACACACACTCACACACACTGACTCACACACACTAACCAATACTCACCTACACACACTCACACACTACTCACACACACCAACCAATACTCACCTACACACACTCACACATTGACCACTCACACTAACCAATACTCATCGACACACACTCACACATGACCCACACACACTAACAAACTCTCGACACACACTCACACACTGACCCACACACACAACCATACTCACACACTCACACACGACCCACACACACTAACCAATACTCATCGACACACACTCACACACTGACCCACACACACTAACCAATACTCATCGACACACACTCACACACACTGACCCACACACACTAACCAATACTCACCTACACACACTCACACACTGACCCACACACACTAACCAATACTCACACACACACTCACACACTGACCCACACACTAACCAATACTCACCTACACACACTCACACACTGACCCACACACACTAACCAATACTCATCGACACACACTCACACACACTGACCCACACACACTAACCAATACTCACCTACACACACTCACACACTGACCCACACACACTAACCAATACTCACCTACACACACTCACACACACTGACCCACACACACTAACCAATACTCACCTACACACACTCACACACTGACCCACACACACTAACCAATACTCATCGACACACACTCACACACACTGACCCACACACACTAACCAATACTCACCTACACACACTCACACACTGACTCACACACACCAACCAATACTCACCTACACACACTCACACACTGACCCACACACACCAACCAATACTCACCTACACACACTCACACACTGACCACACACACAACCAATACTCATACACACTCACACACTGACCCAACACACTAACCAATACTCACCTACACACACTCACACACGACCCACACACACTAACCAATACTCACCTACACACACTCACACACTGCCCACACACACTAACCAATACTCACCTACACACACTCACACACTGACACACACACTAACCAATACTCACCTACACACACTCACACACTGACCCACACACACTAACCAATACTCACCTACACACACTCACACACTGACCCACACACACTAACCAATACTCACCTACACACACTCACACACTGACCCACACACACTAACCAATACTCACCTACACACACTCACACACTGACTCACACACACCAACCAATACTCACCTACACACACTCACACACACTGACCCACACACACTAACCAATACTCATCGACACACACTCACACACACTGACCCACACACACTAACCAATACTCACCTACACACACTCACACACTGACCCACACACACTAACCAATACTCACCTACACACACTCACACACACTGACCCACACACACTAACCAATACTCACCTACACACACTCACACACACTGACTCACACACACTAACCAATACTCATCGACACACACTCACACACTGACCACACACACTAACCAATACTCACCTACACACACTCACACACTGACCCACACACACTAACCAATACTCACCTACACACACTCACACACTGACCCACACACACTAACCAATACTCACCTACACACACTCACACACTGACCCACACACACTAACCAATACTCACCTACACACACTCACACACTGACTCACACACACCAACCAATACTCACCTACACACACTCACACACACTGACCCACACACACTAACCAATACTCATCGACACACACTCACACACACTGACCCACACACACTAACCAATACTCACCTACACACACTCACACACTGACCCACACACACTAACCAATACTCACCTAACACACTCACACACACTGACCCACACACACTAACCAATACTCACCTACACACACTCACACACTGACCCACACACACTAACCAATACTCACCTACACACACTCACACACGACCCACACACACTAACCAATACTCACTACACACACCACACACTGACCCACACACACTAACCAATACTCACCTACACACCTTCACACACTGACCCACACACACTAACCAATACTCACCCACACACCCACACACTGACCCACACACACTAACCAATACTCACCTACACACACTCACACACTGACCACACACACTAACCAATACTCACCTACACACACTCACACACTGACCACACACACTAACCAATACTCACCTACACACACTCACACACTGACCCACACACACTAACCAATACTCACCTACACACACTCACACACTGACCCACACACACTAACCAATACTCACCTACACACACTCACACACTGACCCACACACACTAACCAATACTCACCGACACACACTCACACACACTGACCCACACACACTAACCAATACTCACCTACACACACTCACACACTGACCCACACACACTAACCAATACTCACCTACACACACTCACACACTGACCCACACACACTAACCAATACTCACCTACACACACTCACACACTGACCCACACACACTAACCAATACTCATCTACACACACTCACACACTGACCCACACACACTAACCAATACTCACCTACACACACTCACACACTGACCCACACACACTAACCAATACTCACCTACACACACTCACACACTGACTCACACACACCAACCAATACTCACCTACACACACTCACACCCCCTGCCACACACACTACCCAATACTCCGCCTCCCCACACTCACACACTGACCACTCACACTAACCAATACTCACCTACCCCTCACACACTGACCCATCACACTACCCCCAATACTCACCTACAACCTCACCACTGACGCCACACACACTAACCATTCTCACCCTACACAACACTCACACACTGACCCACACACACTAACCAATACTCACCTACAACACTCCCACACCTGACTCACAAGCAAAGCACTAACCAATACCCCTACACACACTCACCACACGGACCCACACACACTACTAATACTCACCTACACACACACACTGACCACACCACTAACATACTCCCCCTACACACAACTTGGGGGAAAAACCCCCCCCCAAAAAACACACCTAACCAATACCACCTACACACCCTCACACACGACCCACACACACACTAACCATACTCACCTCTACACACACCACACACTGACCACACACACTAACCAATACTCACCTCAAACACTCACTCCACACACTGACACCACACTAACCAATTACGCACCTACCCACTCACACACCTGACCCACACACACCTAAAAACCAATCTCACCACACACACTCCACACTGACCCACACACACTAACCAATACTCACCTACACACACTCACACACTGACCCACACACACTAACCAATACTCACCTACACACACTCACACACTGACTCACACACACCAACCAATACTCACCTACACACACTCACACACTGACCCACACACACTAACCAATACTCACCTACACACACTCACACACTGACCCACACACACTAACCAATACTCACCTACACACACTCACACACGACCCACACACACTAACCAATACTCACCTACACACACTCACACACTGACTCACACACACTAACCAATACTCACCTACACACACTCACACACGACCCACACACACTAACCAATACTCACCTACACACACTCACACACTGACCCACACACACTAACCAATACTCACCTACACACATCACACACTGACCAAAACACTAACCAATACTCACCTACACACACTCACACACTGACTCACACACACTAACCAATATCACCTACACACTCACACACACTGACCACACACACTAACCAATACTCACTACACACCCTCACACACTGACCCACACACATAACAATACTCACCTACACACACCTCACACACTGACCCACACACACTAACCAATACTCACCTACACACACTCACACACTGACCCACCACACACTAACCAATACTCACCTACACACATCACACACTGACCACACACACCCACACTGACCCACACCTAACCAATACACACCTACACACACTCACACACTGACCCATACACACTAACCAATACTCACCTACACACACACACACACTGACCCACACACACTAACCAATACTCACATACACACACTGACCCACACACCCTAACCAATACTTACCTACGCACACACACACACTGACCCACACACACTAACCAATACTCACCTACACACACTCACACACACACTAACCAATACTCACCTACGCACACTCACACACACTGACCTACACACAGTAAATACTCACCTACACACACTCACACACTGACCACTCACACTAACCAATACTCATCGACACAAACTCACACACACTGACCACACACACTAACCAATACTCACCTACACACTCACACACTGACCACACACACTAACCAATACTCACCACTCACACACTGACCCACACACACTAACCAATACTCACCTACACACACTCACACACTGACCCACACACACTAACCAATCTCACTACACACCTCACACACTGACCCACAAATACACACCTACACACACTCACACACTGACCCATACACACTAACCAATACTCACCTACACACACACACACACTGACCCACACACACTAACCAATACTCACATACACACACTGACCCACACACCCTAACCAATATTACCTACGCACAACACACACTGACCACACACCTAACCAATACTCACCTACACACACTCACACACACACTAACCAATACTCACCTACGCACACTCACACACCTGACCTACACACAGTAAATACTCATACACACACTCACACACTGACCACTCACACTAACCAATACTCACCTACACACACTCACACACTGACTCACACACACCAACCAATACTCACCTACACACACTCACACACTGACCCACACACACTAACCAATACTCACCTACACACACTCACACACTGACCCACACACACTAACCAATACTCACCTACACACACTCACACACTGACCCACATACACTAACCAATACTCACCTACACACACTCACACACTGACCCACACACACTAACCAATACTCACCTACACACACTGACCCACACACACTAACCAATACTCACCTACACACACATACACACACACACACTGACCCACACACATTGGCCCCAATACTCACCCACACACTGACCTATACACACATTCTCCCACATACAATGACCAATACGCAACCCCACATACCCACATACACTAACCCACACACACTGACCAATACTGACCCAGACAGTAACCCACACACTGACCCACACACACTGACCAATCCTGACCCAGACAGTAACCCACACACTGACCCACACACACTGACCAATACTCACCCACACACTGTGACCCACTCACTGGCCCACACATTGACCCACACCCACTGATCAATACTCACCCATACATTGACACACACACACACTGACCAATAGTCACCCACCTGCTGACCCACACACTGTGACCTACGCTAGTTGTATTTTTGTTGTCTACATGTGTGTAATTATTGCTTTGCTCCGTGATGGACTGGGGCTGTGCGTGGTCAGGATGGGGAGGCACTTTCTGCATGTCCTGTTTGCAGTTTTTGTTTGTGTGTGCGAAGCAAGGGCTGAGTTATTATGGCACAGGTAGCAAGATTCAGCCTATTGCCCGCATTCTATACTGCTCTGGACTCTGCTACGTGGAGAGACTTAGTCGAATGGGTCAAACCTCTCTGGAGTTTCAACAAATAATGGGATCTCATTGAAAGGTTTATAATTCTGAAAGAATTGGACAGTATTTGTGCTGAGAGAGTACTCCCCCTGACTGGAGAATCACAGTAAAATTTTACAACACCAATTTTAAATCCAACCAATTTATTTGATAGTAAATCCGCGAGCTTTCGACTCTACAGCCTTTGTCAGGCAAATGCAGTGTTCTGATCTGCAGAGGCACTCATATCCACACAGACAGTTACAGATTGCTGATTAGAATGCGAACAACTGTATGATGATATAAGTTCCATCCCACCATCAGACTCACCATGGACTATTCTCCAGAATCGGCTGCATTCTTGGATGCACACATCTCCATCAAGGACGGTCACCTCAGCACCTCACTGTACCGAAAACTGACAGACAACCTCACAATGCTCCACTTCTCCAGCTTCCACCCCAGACACATTAAAGAAGCCATTCCCTATGGACAAGCCCTCTGTATACACAGAATTTGCTCAGATGAGGAGGATCGTGACAGACACCTCCAGACGCTGAAGGATGCCCTCGTGAGAACAGGATATGGCGCTCGACTCATCAATCGACAGTTCCAACATGCCACAGCGATAAACCGCACTGACCTCCTCAGAAGACGAACACGGGACAAGGTGGACAGAGTACCCTTTGTTGTCCAGTACTTCCCCGGAGCGGAGAAGCTACGACATCTTCTCCGGAGTCTTCAACATATCATTGATGACGATGAACATCTCGCTAGGGCCATCCCCACCCCCCACTTCTTGCTTTCAGACAACCGCACAACCTTAAACAGATCATTGTTCGCAGCAAACTACCCAACCTTCAGGAGAACAGTGACCACAATACCACACAACCCTGCCACAGCAACCTCTGCAAGACATGCCAGATCATAGACATGGACGACATCATCAAACGTGAGGATACCATTCACCAGGTACACGGTACATACTCTTGCAACTCGGCCAACGTTGTCTACCTAATACGTTGCAAGAAAGGATGTCCCGAAGCATGGTACATTGGGGAGACCATGCAGACACTACGACAGCAGATGAATGAGCATCGCTCAACAATCACCAGGCAAAACAGTTCCCTTCCTGTGGGCGAACACTTCAGCAGTCATGGGCATTCGGCCTCCGACCTGCAGGTAAATGTTCTTCAAGGGGGCCTTCGTGACACACGACAGCGCAGAGTTGCTGAGCAGAGACTGATAGCCAAGTTCCGCACACATGAGGACGGTCTTAACAGGGATCTTGGCTTCATGTCACACTATCTGTAACCCCTGTAACTTGCCTGGATTAGCAAAAAACCTCGCTTACTGTGCTGTCTGGAGAAAATACACAATTCTCTAACCAATGCTCAGGATTCCCTTCACACACATTGTTAGCCACTTTAACACTTGAATAGCAGGTTAGATGTAAGGATTCGCATTCTAATCAGCAATCTATAACTGTCTGTGTGGATATGAGTGCCTCTGCAGATCAGAACACTGCATTTGCCTGACAAAGGCTGTAAAGTCGAAAGCTCGCGGATTTACTATCAAATAAATTAGTTGGATTTAAAATTGGTGTTGTAAAACTTTACTGAGTTTACCCCAGTCCAACGCCGGCATCTCTACATCATGGAGAATCACATACAGTGAGGAAGGGTCCAGTCACTGGGGA
This sequence comes from Sphyrna mokarran, assembly GCA_024679065.1. Taxonomy (NCBI): domain Eukaryota; kingdom Metazoa; phylum Chordata; class Chondrichthyes; order Carcharhiniformes; family Carcharhinidae; genus Sphyrna; species Sphyrna mokarran. The sequence goes on from JAGIQG010000029.1 coordinate 36,380,046, forward strand.
CTGAGATTAGACAAATATCTTCACTGAGTGAGTTGTGAATCTTTGGAATTCTCTGAGTGTTGCAGATACTGTGTTGCTGCTTTGAGATTGAGATCAGTAGATTTATGGACACTCAGAGCGGACACTAACTCCGTCCTCAGAAAATCAGAATATTGGGATCGAGTTGGAAAGTGGAGTTGATGGGGAATGTGAGCAATGATCTTATTAAATGATGGAGCAAATTGGATGAGCAGAATGGCTTATTCCTGCTCCCATTGCTTCAGTTTGGGAGTTTGAATATTGGGCTGTGTTATTCCAGAGATTCTGTGCACACTGGTTGGTGATGAGAATTGTGATGGAGTCTGAGTTCTACTCACATCAAACACGACTCGATTCACTGTGACTACTTCTGTAACCCTGGTTCAATGTTTGATCCATTCTGAGCAGCTGTAAACTGTACAGTGTCACACTGTCAGTGTATGGAAACTTCCCATTGTCTCCCACACACCCAGAGAACCAGCTGATCATTCCCTAATCTATTCCCAAAGGGAAAGAGCAGTCACAACACCCTGCATCTGCTTTAGATTGGTTTACATAGCAAGAGAAGCGAGAAATTCTTTCCTATACACGCAGGGCACACAGGTCATTAACTGTAGGCAGTGGGCTCAGTCAGAGTCACAATGCCTGACACTAGGCTGTGTTCAGGATCTAATTGCACTCACCAGTAATCCAGCCACAAACTTCCCTTCTCATCAGAGAAAAGATGTGACAGAGGGGTTGGAAATGTGTCTCTCCCTCTTCCCACATGCCTACTTCCCTCACTCACTCCCTCCTCCATTCCTCCTCTCACTCTCTCCTTCAGTCCTCCCTCACTCCTTACTCACTCCGTCCCTCCCTCACTCCATCCCTCACTCAGTCTTACTCCTCTCACTCACTCACTGCCTCACTCACTCACTCCCTCACTCCTCCCTCCCTCACTTCCCCCTCACTCCTTCACTCCCTCCCACCCTCTCTCATCCCTCCCCCATTCTTCCCTCCCCTCCACTCCTTCCCTGCCTCTCTCCTTCATTCTTCCTTCATTCCCTCTTTCAAGCCCTCTCACATCCTCCCTTTCTCATTCCCTCTCTCAGTCCCTCCCTCCTTTACTCTCCCTTCTTCATTCCTCCCTCCCTCCGTCACTCCTCTCTCTCTCGCTCACTCCCTCCCTTCCTCCCTCACTCCTCCCTCCTCCCTCATTCCCTCCCTCTCTCCCTCATTCTTCCTTCCTTCCCTCACTCATTCACTCCTCCCTCACTCTGTCCCTCACTCCCTCTCTTCCTATCTGCTCATGCATCTGAATTTTAAAATTCTTCGAATGGTTTCCTCTCCCCTTTCCCGCCTCACCCCCCTCACACCTCCCCTCCCCTCCTCCCCACCCTCTTAGTCTTTGTCACCTCTGCTAATCCCACAGCCCTCCAGTTGTGCCTTTCTGAGCAGCATCATTTTTAATCCCTCCATCATGGTGTGCCATGCCCTCAGCCTCCCCGACCTTCAGCATTGCCACCTCTGTTCTTTAGGATGCTCCTTAAAACCTTTCATTTCATGGGATCTGGATGTCACTGGCTGGGCCAGCACTTATTGCCTGTTCCTAACTATTTCATTGCTGTGTAGGTCGGAACAGCAGATTCTCTTTCCTAAAGGACAATAGCGAACATGAAGAGTTTTTATCAGAATCGTTTCATTAGATTTTTAATTCCAGATTTTTATTCAATTGAAATTCCACCATCTGCTGCAGCAGGATTTGAAGCTGGAGCCCAAATTCCCAATGGTTAGCACTGCTGCCTCATTGCACCAGGGACCCAGGTTCGATTCCCGGCTTGGGTCACCATCTGTGCAGAGTTTGCACATTCTCCCCATGTCTGCGTGGATTTTCTCTGGATGCTCTGGTTTCCTCCCACAGTCCAAAGATATGCAGATTAGTTGGATTGACCATGCTATATTGTCTCCTAGTGTCCAAGATGTGTAGGTTAGTTGAATGAATGGGGTAATTATGTGGGTTGTGGAATAGGATGAGGATGTCAAAGAGTCAATACAGACTCGATGGGCTGAATGGCCTGCTGGTGCACTGTAGGGATTCTATCAGATCTTGCTCTGGGCCTCTATTCCAGTGAAAATACCCCCTCAACACTGCCTTACCTTCAAACATACCTCCTGGACCAAACCTTTGGCCATCGGCCCCAATAATTCCCAATGTGGCCCCAGGTCTAATGTTGTAATGTGTCTTGGGAAGTTACATTATGGTAAATGCAGCATATAAACACTAGTAGTTATTGAAGCAGCTGATAGTCTGCACGATGGAATTAAGGGTGTCTTGTACTGGCTGGAATTTCACACAGTTTAACAGGAAAAATGCAGAAAAGAAAAGGACATTGGAATGATCCCTGACCCCTCAGCTGCTTCCTCCTGATCTCGAGCAGTGAACATCTGTGGTTTGGCTCCTCACAAATCCAGATCAAAACATCAGCCTTTCCCTCCTGGCCCCAAGCCATCAACATTTTCCAGAGGGTGTGGATGGAGTTGCAGCAGATAGAGAGGCTGTGACCAGGCTGTCAGTGTGATAATGTCGCAGAGACCCTGCTCTAGGTCTCAAACTTTTTGGAAATGGCAATGCCAACCCGGGAATAACTCTCTCTCGGCTGTCTTCAGTGCTGCGTGCCAGTTGTCTTTGTGTGAAGTGATTGGTGTAATGTAGCCAGTTGATAGTCTGCCCAGATGTCACCAATCTGCTCCAGTCTCCTGCTGCTCCTCTGAGCGAGCGGTGAGAATTGTGGGAATGTTGAAAGATGTTGTTTTCTGTCTGTGAGATGGGAACCAGTGCATGTGTGAATAGATCAGGTGAGGCTGTCTCTACCAGCACTGCACACTCCCTCCCTTTTCATTATGAGCCATGGAATGAAAGCTGTTTCTCTGAGGGTCTCGGGAGATTACAAAGTGAAAAACACCGCCCATCATCTCCTCTCAGTCTCAATAAAAACCCACCTTAAAACTCAAAAACATCCCATTAATGTGTCTGCTTTTGTGTTTTCTTGTGTATTTGCCTATGTCCCTGTGTGCATTTCAAAGTCCAAGTCTGTTTGTTTGTATGTGTTTGTGTGTGCATGTGTAGCTACCTGAATTTACTTTTCCAAGTCTCTGAGTGTGTCTGTATGTGTGTGTGTGTGTGTGTGTGTGTGTGTGTGTTTCTGTATTTGTGTGTGTATCCATATGTGAGTGTGTCTGTGTATTGGTATATGTGTGCGTATATTTGTGCGTGTGTGTGAGTTTGTGTGTATGGGTGTGAGTTTGTGTGTGTGCATGTCCCTCTCGTTTCAGGACAGGCTGTTTCAGTGTCTATACTGAAGCCACTAACTGACTTTGTGTCAGTTAAAAGCAAGTGGATCTCTGCTGGTCTCTGGGTGGATTCAAGTTTGCCAAAGGCAAGGCTGAGATATCTGTCAGTGGGAGTCAATGCCTGTGACGGATTGCACAGGTTAATAACCTGACTCCTCCTGTCTCACAAATGACTGATCCCTGACAGTGAAACTACTTTTGAGCACTAACAGGACAGTTACTGAGTGTCCCAGACTGACACATTGGCTGATAGACTTGACACAGAACCATTCATCCCTTTCCTTCTTCTTCCCTGATCTTAAAAAATGTAAAGAAATGTCTATGCTCACTCAGTGACTATTGGGTAAAATCAGCTGATGTGAGATTGTATCCCAGAGAGCACAAGACAGATTGTACTGAAATAGTTCATCTCAACCATCAGGGAAGTCGCAGGGAGGGAAGCGGAAGTTTGTTTAAGGAGGCTGTCCCTTTACACTGTGGACAACAGGTGGTCCAGGAAGTGTGGATTCTCATTATCAGCCATCACTGTTGAATATCTGTAATCTCCTCAAGTCACACAACCCTTCAAGATCTCTGCACTCCTTTAACTCCAGCCTCTAAGGCCCCCTCATTGCCAGCGCTCCACCATTGAAAGCTGTGCCTTCAGCTGCCTGAACCCTCAGCTCCAGAATTCCCACACTAAATTTCTCCATATCTCTTTCCTTTCTTACAATGCTCTTTAGAACTAATTCTGTGAACCAATTTTTCAGTTTTCTGATGTCATATTTTCTTATTTGATTTGATTTATTATTGGCACATATATTAGTATACAGTGAAAAAGTATTGTTTCTTGTGTGCTGTGCAGACAAAGCATACCATTCATAGAATACAAAGAGAAGACCCACCATAGTGGATTGGATCTCAAACAATGACGAGACAGAGTACAGGAATGAGATAGAGAATCTGTTGAACTGGTGCAGCAACAATAATCTCTCCCTCAATGTCAATAAAATGAAGGAGATTGTCGTCGACTTCAGGAAGCATAAAGGAGAATATGCCCCTGTCTACATCAATGGGGACGGAGTAGAAAGGGTTGAGAGCTCCAAGTTTTTAGATGTCCAGATCACCAATAACCTATCCTGGTCCCCCATGCAGACACTATATTTTAGAAAGCCCACCAATGTCTCTACTTTCTCAGAAGGTTAAGGAAATTTGGCATGTCAGCTACGACTCTCATCAACATTTACAGATGCATCATAGAAAGCATTCTTTCCAGTTGTGTCACAACTTGGTATGGCTCCTGCTCTGTCCAAGACCACAAGGAATTATAAAAGGTTGTGAATGTAGCCCAAACCATTATGTAAATCAACCACTCATCCATTGACTCTATCTAGATTTCCCACTGCCTCAGCAAAGCAGCCAGCATAACTAAGGACCCCATGCACCCCGGACATTCTCTCTTCCACCTTCTTTCTTCAGAAAAAAGATTCAGAAGTCTGAAGTCACATACCAACCAACTCAAGAACAGCTTCTTCCCTGCTGCTGTCAGACTTTTGAATGCAGTTACCTTGGATTAAGTTAATCTTTCTCTACATCCTACCCATGACTGTAACACTACATTCTGCACTCTCTCATTCCCTTCTCTATGGAGAGTATGCTTTGTCTGTATAGCATGCAAGAAATAATACTTTTCACTGTATGCTAATACATGTGACAATAATAAATCAAAGAAGAAGGAAAGTAGACGGTATAGAATGTAACGTTACAGTCATAGCTAGGGTGTAGAGAAAGATCTACTTAATGCAGGGTATGTCCATTCTAAAGTCTGACAGCAGCAGGAAAGATATGATTTGTTGTCATGTTTTGATTGCAGACACTCCTGTGAATTGCTTGGGGACACTTCACTGCATTACAGGCAAAGGAGGGAATGGCACAGTGATAATGTTACAGGATTAGCAACCCAAGAGCCCAGGGTAATGCTGTGGAGACAAGGGTTCAAATCCCAACAGTGGTGAAATTTAACTTCAATTAACCATTCTGGAATTTAAAGTTAGTCTCAGTAAAGGTGACGGTGACAACTTTCACCGATTGCTGTAAAAAGCCATCCAGGAAAGAACTTTGTTCTCCTTACCTTACAGCTGGCTCTGAATGGTTGACTCTGAAATGGGTCGGTTACACTTGATTCAAGGGCAATTAGGCCTTGCCAGCAATGATCATGTCCATGAAAGAATAAGGGGAAAATATAGATATAAGTTGTTGGTGTTGGAACAGACACACAAAGCCAGGCAGACGAGGCAGATAAAGGGTAAAAGCAGCATTTAACTTATTCAGTGTGAACCTTTGAGAGATGACCATTGATGTCCAACTGCTTTGTGAGAGAGTGGGCAGTGCCCCAGTTATTTTGTCACTCCTGGACTGAGTGTGTGGCTATGGAGGCAGGTGTGAGTGTAGTCTCACTGACAGCCAGCACTGCTGAATAATCTACCGAGGCCCACTGATGTTTATCCTTCCAGAATGTCCTCTTTCCTGCCATCTGCTAATTTTGCTGGATCAGGGCTGTTATACTTTTGCTGCATTCTTTAAAATGTATGGGTAAAGATGGTACAAGGTTAGTCAGCAGGGTCGCAGAGACTGGCCACTAGAATCCTTATCTGTTTACTAACAGACACGCGATACTGGGGTATTGTTTCCTGAACTTTGGATCTATAACAGTGGGCTGGAGCTGCAAGGCTCTGTGTGTGTGAGTAGTCATCGGCCACTTACCGCTCTCAGAGCAACTTCAACATAATTATCACAAAGCAAATTACTGAGAAAGTTCGCCCATCACCATGGAGACAAGTCAGTCAACTCTCACAGTGTGGTAACAACAAAATCCAAACACACTCACAATCTCACACACCCTCACAATCACAACACACACTCAGACACACTCACAATCTCTCTCACACTCAGACACAGTCACAATCTCACAAACACTGAAACACACACAAACATGAACACACTCAGACTCATTCACAATCACACACACATTCAGACACACTCACAATCTCTCTCACACTCCGGTACACTCACAATCTGTCACACACAGACACACTCACAATCTCACAAACACTGAAATACACATAAACATGAACACACTCAGATTCATTCACAATCACACACACACTCAGACACACACGATCTCTGACACTCAGACACACACAATCTCACAAACACTCAGACACACAATCTCACACATGCTGTGACACACACTCACAAACATGAACACACTCAGACTCATTCACACTCACACACACACTCAGACACACTCACAATAACACAGACACTCAGATACATTCACAATCTCACAGACACTCAGACACACAATCTCACACACACTCAGACTCACACTAAATCTCACACAATTCAGACACACTCACAATTTCATACACAATCATATTCACTCACAATCATGCAGACATTCAGACTCATTCACAATCTCACACACCCTTAGACACAGTCATGATTTCACATACATTCAGACACACACAATCTCTCTCACACTCAGACATATCACAATCCCTCTCACACTCACACTTACAATATCACACACACTCAGACACACTGACAATCTCACACACACTCAGACATACTCGCAATCACCCAGACACTCAGACACACTCACAATCATCCACACATTCAGACACACTCACGATCACCTGATACTCAGACACTCCTCACAATTACCCACAAACTCAGACACACTCACAATCATCCTGACACTCAGACACTCACAGTCACACACACTAAGACACACTCACAATCTCTTACATACTCAGACCCAATCACAATGTCACACACACTCACAATCTCACACACACTCAGACACACTTACAACCATGCACACAATCAGGCACATTCACAATCTCTCACAGTCTCAGACATAAAATCGCGCTGACATTCAGGCACACTCACAACCACACACACATTCAGACATACAATCTCATCCACACTCAGACACGCACTCACAATCATGCACATACTCAGACACACTCACAATCACACTGACATTCAGGCTTATTCATAATCTCACACACATTAGGCACACTCACAATCACACACACATTCAGACACCTTCACAGTCACGCACACAATCAGACACATTCACAATCTCTCACAGTTTCAGACACACTCACAATCACACAGATATTCAGACTTGCTCACAATCTCACACATTCAGACACACACAAGTCTCACACACACTCAGACATACACAATCTCACACACAATCACATTCACTCACAATCATGCAGACACTCAGATTCGCTCACAATCGCACATACCCTCAGACACACTCACAATCATGCACACAGTCAGACTCATTCACAATCTCACAGACACTCAGACACACTCACAATCACAGACACTCAGACACACGATCACACAGACACTCAGACACATTCGTAATCTCACACACTCAGACACACTCAATCTCACAGACACTCAAACACACAATCACACAGACACTCTCACAATGTCACACACACACATACATTCACAATCTCACACACACTCAGATACATTCACAATCTCACACACAATCACATTTCAATCACACAGACACTCAAACACACAATCACGCACACACTTAGACATACAATTTCACGCACACATACACTCACATTCTCATCCATTCAGATACAATCTCACACACTCTCGGACACACTCACAATCTCACACACACTCAGACTCACTTCAATCGCACAGATACTCAGACACACTCCTAATCACACAGATACTCAAACATACTCACCATCACACAGATACTCAAACACACTCACAATCACACAGATACTCAAACACACTCATAATCGTGCACACACTTAGACACACTCACAATCATGCATACACTCAGACACACAATCTCATACACAGATACACTCACATTCTCATCCACTCAGATGAACTCTCAATCTTCTCACACACGTTCAGACACACTCTCAATCTCACACACGCTCAGACAGACTCACAATCACACCCACACTCAGACACACTCACAATTTCACACACACTCAAACACACACAAAATCTCACACATACTCATACTCACTCACAATCTCACACATACTCAGACACATTCACAATCACACAGACACCCAGACACAGTCACAATGACGCATACACTCAAACACACTCACAATTTCACACAAAGATACATTCACATTCTCACCCACTCAGACACACTATCAATCTCACACACACTCAGATACACTCTCAGTCTCTCACACTCTCAATCCCGTGCACACTCAGACACACTCTCAATCTTTCACAGACACTCAGACATATTCACAATTCTCACACACTCAGATACACCTACAATCTCTCACACTGAGGCACACTCTCATTTGCACACACACTTAGATAACACAATCACACACACTCAATCTCACCCACAGTTTGACATACTCACAATCTCATGCACTTAGATACACTCCCATTCTGACACACTCAGTCACACTCTCAATCTCACACACTCTCAGACACACAATCACAAACACAGTCGCAATCTCACACACACTCAAACACACAATCACACACACAGTCGCAATCTCACACACACTCAGACACTCACAATCTCACAGACTCAGAGGTGCACATAATCAGATATACACTCAATCTCACACACACTCAGATACACACACAATCTCACACACTCAGACACACTCACAATTCACACTCAATCACACACAATCTCATACACACTCAGACACACTCACAATCACACACACAGATACATACACAATCTCACACACTCAGACATATTTATAATCACACACTCAGATACACACAAAGTCTCATACACACTCAGACATACACAATCATGCATCCAGAAAACCTTGCAATCTCACACACGTTCAGATACACTCGCAGTCTCACACACTCAGACACACTCACAATCTCACACTTGACCAAATGACTTGCATTTAACCATTTTCACACTCATGTTTCACTAATGGTGAATTGTTTATTATGCCAAAGGCATTTTGGCTCTGTCAGATTTATTAAAGAATTGAGAAAACACAGATTCCTAGGACAGCACCACCTTGTGTAGAGATGGTGTGGCTATCTATGTATGCTTCAGTATACCAGAACACTGCATTTGCAGTGTTCTGGTATACTGCATTTGCCTGACAAAGACACAGAGTGTCGAAAGCTCGCAATTTTACTATCAAATAAATCGGTTGGATTTAAAATTGGTGTTGCGAAATTCTTACTGAGTTCTTACTGCCCCAGTCCAATGCCGGCATCTCTACATCATGCTTCAGTATAACCACAGCCTTGTCGAATGCTAACTACAGAGCCTTAGGCATAAGGACTGATGTAAATGAGATCCTGTTGTTTGCAGTATAGCCTCTCTCTGCTCAACATCATAGAGCTGAGAAAATTCATTTTGACAAGGTGAAATGAGAAGCCTCTCTATTGCCCTTGGAGACTTGTAACCTCTTAATCAGGACAGACTGATTATGTTGCAAACACTGTGTGTTTGTGTGCGTGGGCATGAAGTGAAGTATGTAAATATGTATTCGTGTCTTTATGCGGACAAATGCATTGTGCATCCAGGTCTCTGTGTGCATGTATCTCTCTGTTTCACAATAGAGGTGTGCACAATGACTGTATATTTCCTCGTGGGTATTTGTGAATTTCAGTGTTCGTCGCTGTGTGTTTGTTGTGTTGTGTTTCTGTGTGTGTGTGTGTATGTGTGTGTGTGCATACATCCCTGTGCGTGCAGGTTTCTGTGTGTGCGCTAGTTTGTGTGTGTTTGTGTTTCCATGTGCGTATTTCTCTGCATATTTGTGCATAGCTATGCCTGTCTCCGTATCTGTCTTTTTATTTCTGGTGTTTCATGTATGTGATGTTTCCGTGTATGTTTTGAGTGTGTATTTCTGTGTGTGTGCATGTTTCTATATGTGCGCAATGTTCTAACTATGTTAGCGGTTGTGGGTTTTATATAAAAAATGTAGTTTACACGCATAGATTCAAAGTAGCACACAACGACTTTTTTTGAGCAGCTTTTTGCCTATAAATATATAACTGCACCTCTCCCCCGCCCCACCCCACACACACACACACACACATACCGCTTTACCTTTGTGGTCATGATCACATATATAGGATCAGTAATACTCTGGACACAGTGCAATGTGCCATTAATCATTACACACAGTCAATAAGAAAGCCAATCAGGAGGATGTCTGTACCTCTTTGGTTGTATACAGCATTCTGGAATTTAGCTGTCCTTGACCCCAGAAATAGGATTTGGAACTTCAGTAGACACTTGTTCTCTTGGAATTAATCCTGTATCATTCTCACAAGGTGTGAACACAATCATCGGGCAATTCAGATTCAACCAAGTCTTCCACAGCTGTATTCCCAACACTAGGGAGTAAAGAAGTTGGCACTTCTGGAAATGATTCTGAGGAATCAGTTCAAGATGACAGTTGGTCAGCATGGCATTGCCAAACTAGTTAATCTTCAGTTTAAACTGTGTAAGAAATTGGACTTGTTTTTGCTAAAACTATGGCTGGTTCCCATTTCTCAATCATAGCAAAATTACACACTAACACTCGATCTCCTTGTTGAAATGAATGTTGTTTTCTCTCACTTCTCGTCTCGTAACTTGAGATTGTTGTTGACGATCTACTATCTCTGAAGTTTCTGGAGGTAATAACAAAGCAGATGTACTTCTCAACTTTCTCTTTAAGAGTAGTGATGCATGTGTGGTTGCATGAGTAGTGTTTCAAAAAGATGCCAGAAAGCTATTCCCACGATGTGATGATGAACCTTGCTCTCTTGAAGCTTTCAAAGAATGTTTCAAGGATTGTACAAATTTTCCAGCTAATTCATTGGTTGATGGAAGATGTGGTGTGGAATTTATACAGTGAATATCATTTACTTTAAGGTAATCTTCAAACACTTGTGAAGTAAACTGTGAACCACTATCACTAACAATCTGTTCCAGTTTATCAAATCTTGCAGAGATTTTGTCAAGTTTTTCAGTAGTTTATTGGGTTGTAGAAGATCTCATGATAACTTCTGGCCATTTTGAAAATGCATCAATTATGATGAAGAACATGTATCCTCAAACAGACCAGCAAAATCTACCTGCAGTTGTTGCCATGGCATTTTAGACTGCTCCCATGGGTGTAAAGGAGACAGGGGTGGTGTAATCCTTATTCATGCACAGGATTGATACATTCCCACTTTGTCTTCAATCTGAGCATCCAGGCCCAGTCACCAAAAATAATACAAGCTGACTCTGGACTCTTCCAGGATGTCCCTCATGTAGTTATTCAAGAATCCTTCCCTGTAGACTGGGAGGAATGATCACTCTGATTCCCTACAATAAACACCCAACTTGAACAGTCAGCTCGAGCTTTCTTGGCACATGAAGTTTCCAATCAGGATGCAGACGATGTGTTCCAGCTGGCATTCCTTACACCATCACCATCCCCATAATAGCATCATTTCTACTCTGTCTCTGAACTTGAGAAGTTGTCACAGGCAAATGAGAAAAATAAAGAATATTAGCAAAACTAGTTGGTGGTATCTGCTCAATAGGTAAAGGTAAGTGTGATAATGCATCAGCATTAGCACGACACTCTGACTGAGAATACCTTCATACCGTAAGAGTGTACAGATAAGATCAGTGACCATCTTTGTAATTGGCTAGCAGGTAATGAGGGTTTGCCTTTATACGGTCCAAAAATAGTAGTTAAGAGTTGATGATCAGTTAATAATGTGAAATGATGACCATATAAATAATGATGAAACCTTTATACAACAGACATTATACTCAATACTTATTTTTCCAGCTGAGCATAATTAGATTGAGGTCTGACAAATGGTCATCCTAACTCAAAAGACTGGCTCTATTCTCTCCCACAGATGCTGTCAGACCAACTGAGATTTTCCAGCATTTTTGGCTTTGTTTCAGATTCTGGCATCTGCAGTATTTTGCTTTTAATTTACATTCAGTATCAGTCAGCGTAGGAGAATCAAAAACTATTGGCTGTTCTTCTCCCAAAGACACAACGTGTAAAGCGACTGTTCTTACCCCATAAGGTGAAGCATCACAAGCAAGCAGGAATGATCTCTTTGGATTAAAATGAATCTGTACTTCAGATCTCTGAAAAGAATTTTCGACATCTTTGTACACTTTCTATTGACCAGTCCCATTATTGTTTCACACAGAAAAAATTATATGATGGCTTCAATAATGTAACAAAGTTAAAGACAAATAATTACTAATTCTAGAAAGGACCTTAATTGTGTCACATTCATTGGATCTGGTGCTTTTAAAATAGCTCCCATCTTTTTAGGTGCTTTATGCAGACCTTTGCTGCCAATTAGATTGATTTCACTGGTCGGGGCAACATCAAGGGCTGAAGGGCCTGTACTGCGCTATAATATTCTATGTTCAATAACATAACCCAAATACTAAACTGACATCTGGAAAAAGTAATATGCTTGAAGACGTTCCAATGTGTTTGTGTGTGTGTATTCCTGTGTCGGTGTTTCATTCTGTGTATTCGTGTGTGTGTGTGTGTGTGTGTGTGTGTGTGTGTGTGTGTGTGTGTGTGTGTGTGTGTGTGTGTGTGTGTGTGTGTATTTCATTTGTTTCATTTTGTGTGTTCCTTGTGTGTGTGTGTTTCTGTGTGTCTCTGTTTCTTTGTGTTTCTGTGTGTCTCTGTTTCTGTGTGTGTTTGTATGTGTGTGTTTCTGTGCGTATGTATGTTTCTGTGTCTGTGTTTGTGTGTATCCGTGTGTGTGTGTTTGTGTATGTGTCTGTATATGTGTTTCTGTGTGTGTGTATGTTCCTGTGTCTGTGTTTGTGTGTGTCTGCATGTGTGTGTCTCCATGTGTGTATGCGTGTGTGTGTATGTGTCTGTGTTTGTGTTTCTGTGCCTGTGTTTCTGTGCCTGTGTTTCTGTGTCTGTATTTCTGTGTGTGTGTGTTTTTGAATTGATAGTAGCACATTGTAATATGTATGAAATTCAGACAGCCCAATGCATCGTGTCCCCAGAGATAATTCTCCACAAGATCTCGGAACCTGATTTGAAAGGATCAATTTCGGCCTAAATGATATGTTAAATAAACAGCAGGAAAAAAATGGTCTCTTCAGCAGCTGTTTGGAGCCACCAACCTCAGCCTGCAGAGAGTTGTGAGGACAGATTGTTTGTAAATTGAGATGAATAGGCCGGCAGGATGGCATTCGCTAGAAAACAACTTCATTTATAAAAAGATTTGGTTCAATTATGCATGTGTTTGCATCTTGATCCTATTATATACACAGACTGCAGCCTTTCTCTGTAATCTTATTCCACTCTATTCTGTCACTAGGTCCCAGTATTTATTGTTCAAGCTCATTCCCACAAGTGAAAAAAGAGCAAAAGAAATGAATATGAGATCAAAATGAAAAAGAAAAAATACCAAGAGGAAAGCAATTGGCTCTGCTGCAATACTGACAAACAGACAGGGGATAGCAGGAGAGTGGTAGAGACACTGAGAGATAGACAGAGATAGAAAGAGATTGAGTGAAAGTGTCAGAGAGCTCTAGAGATCAATAAACAGAGCAAGAGAGACAGTGAGGGAAGCAGAAAGTGAGAGACAGGAAGAAAGAGATAGAGACACAAAGACAGACACTGGATAGATGATAGGGCAGCACAGTGACACAGTGATTAGCACTGCTGCCTCACAGCACCAGGGACCCGAGTTTGATTCCCAGTTTGCGTCACTGGCTGTATGGAGTCTGCACATTCTCCCCGCGTCTGCATGGGTTTCCTCCAGGTGCTCCAGTTTTCTCCCACAGTTCAAAGATATGTGCGGGTTAGGTGGAATGGCCACGCTAAATTGCCCTTTAGTGTCAGAGGGATTAATAGGGCGAATGCATGGAGTTATGGGGATAGACCCTAGGTGGGATTGTGGTCAGTACAGAATCGTTGGGCTGAATGGCCTTCTTTTGCACTGTAGGATTCTATGATAATAGGCCTGTTATAGTATATCACTCCTACAGCAGCCAACATGAACTATTCCACTGCTCCCTTTCCATGTGGGGGGCAGAGGTGAAACCTGTCTGTTCCCCATCCCTGGGGCGGAATATTTTTGGTGACAGACAGATTGCTCATCCCATCCCTGTCCCCCCACCACCCCACCACCCCCACCACCTGCCCTGAAGCAAAGTTGGTGCGGAACTGTCCCACTTCACACCGACCTGCCCTGCAGCCAGAACACCACCAACAAGAGCCAGGTTGGAACTTCAGCCCCTCAGTGCAGAGGAAGAGGAAGCCCGTCCCCTTCAGGAGTTATCGGCCAATTTGATTGGCTGGCAGTTTCATCCATCCCAGCAGTGCTAAGAGCATTAGTGGACACTGACGGAATTGCGACAGGGAGAAGAAGGCTGCCCAGGGATGCTGGAGGCAGGGATATGCAGGGAGAAACAGTGAGAGGGGAGGGTATGTAAAAGTGGTGTAATACCTTGCATTAAGTTGATCTTTTTCTACACCCTAGCTATGACAGTAACACTACATTCTGCACCCTCTCCTTTACTTCTCTATGAACGGCATGCTTTGTCTGTATTGCGCACAAGAAACAATACTTTTCACTGTATGTTAATACACGTGACAATAATAAATCAAATCAAATCAACCAAATTTCAGGCAGCACCTTTCAAATAGAAGCCGTGGACACCACTCACTGAGACTTCTCCATCATTCCGACTGAAGATGATTAATGGTGCTTAACGAAACCTTCCTGAACTCTCTCTGGTTCCTTTTTTATATAAGCCAAACTCTATCAAAAACTCATCAGAACAACTCAGCGCATCAAACCATTCTGTTTCAGAACTGCAGGCTCCTGATGATCAAACTGGCAGCATTTTAAACTGACCTATGAGGAATTGTGAAAGTATTCGAGTTGGTGCTGTGATGTGTATGGCTGTTATTTTTATCTGTGAAACGGCGCATCCCTCTTTATAGATATTGGTTGGAGATCAGGATCGGAAACAAACATTTCTTCCATCTCAATAAAAAGGAGTCCCAAGAAGACACCAGGATTTGTTCACAGTATGTGATGTGTGAATTTGAGAACTACAGGATTGAGAACCGACATTTTATAATCTATTTGATCCCTGGGGACATGCGGTAATTCTGAGCTGGTCTGTCAGCCTCATTCCGAGACTGTGAGAAATATCCAGAGGCTGTGGGTCACCTGAAGGAGGGACGGACATGTTGACCAATGCAAGTAATAGAGTGCGGAGACTCAGTGAACTTCACCCCCGAGCACTCAGGCTCTGATAATCAGTGAAGCGACAGTGCTTCACACAAGGCATCTCCTCTATAAATAGAACTGCTTTGCCTGCCTTTGCTCACGTTCACTCCCAAAGGGCAGACCCTGCTGTTAAACAGGACCATTTAGTTCCAGAGTCCAATGCTCACAGCTTATTATGCTATGCTAACTGATAAATATCGAGGCTGGTAACAGGGCCAGAGATGGACAGGTCCCGTGTGTCTGATTTCCAGCAGCAAACCTGACTTGTTGACTTGCAGCCAAATCATTACACAAGCTTAGTAAATGTCTAAGGATTTTAGACAATCTTTAGCACCCTCTTTATTTACAATTGTGTCCCCTTTCCGGCTTTCGTTTCCCCTCTCTCCACTTTGCTGCATAATTTGACACTGTTTGATTCTCTTAGAAAGCACTGACATCCAAAACTCTGCTGCCTGTACCCCGAATTGCACCAAGTGGGTGGCACAGTGGCACAGTGGTTAGCATTACTGTCTCACAGCACCAGGGACCTGGATTCGGTTTCTGCCGTGAGTCATACCTGTGCAGAGTCTGCACGTTCTCCCCATGTCTGCTTGGGATTCCTCCGGATGCTCCAGTTTCCTCCCACAGTCTAAAAGACTTGCTGGTTAGGTGCATTGGCCATGCTAAATTTTTCCTCAGCGTACCCGAATAGGTATCAGAGTGTGGTGACTGGGGATTTTCACAGTAACTTAATTGCAGTGTTAATGTAAGCCTACTTGTGACACTAATAAATAAACTAAATTAGACTAAACTAAGACCTATTCACCTAATTCTGGGCTCTGACGACACCTCAATTATAAAATTCTCATCCTTATTTTCAAATTCCTTCATAGCTTCCCTCTCTCCGTAGCTCTGAGTTCCAGCCCTTCCACCCTCTGAGGTATCAGCGCCCAGCTTTCCCCTGCAGCCCTGATTTTAATCACTCCACTACTGTGCCTTCAGTATGGAATTCCCTGTTGAAACTTCTGAACCTCTCTATCAATCAGCCATCCTTAAAGTGACTTCATAGAGTCAACCAACATCATTTCTGGGGAAGCACCTTCGGAAGTTGTAATACATTAATGGTGCTATATGAATGCAAGTTGTTCTTACTGACTTTATTTGACTTAAATTTATTTATGGGATGTGGGTATTGCTAGCTCGACCAGCATTTATTGTCCATCCTTAATTGTCCTTGAGCTGAGTGACTAACTTGGGCCACCTAGCAGGACTTTTAAGAGTCAGTTACATTGCTGTGGCTCTGGAGTTACATCTAGGCCAGACCGGTTAAGGATGGCAGATTTCCTTCCCTAAATGACATTAGCGAGCCAAATGGATTTTACAATTGCTGACATGATATTTGTCATCCTGAGATTTTGGCAACATGATTTCAAAGCCACTCTCTCTCAGATATAACATTAAGGGACATTAGGATAAGGGATAGCAAATTTAAAACAGCGTTGAGGAGAAACTACTTCTCCCAGGGAGTTGTGAATTGTGGAATTCATTACCCCAAAGTGTAGTGGATGTTGCCGCAGTGAGTAAATTTGAGGCATTAGACAGATTTTTAATTGGTAATGGGTTGAATGGTTATGGAGAGAAGACAGGCATATCAGTCATGATCGAATTGTGGAACAGATTTGAGGGGCTGAATGGCCTACTTCATTGACCTATAAGACATTGGTGAGGCCAAATTTAGAGTATTGTGTACAGTTTTGGTCATCTAATTAGAAGAAGAATATTAATAAGGTTGAAAGTGCAGAGAAGGTTTACAAGGATGTTGCAGGGACTTGAGAAACTGAGTTACAGAGAAAGGTTGAAAAGGTTAGGACTTTAGTCCCTGGAGCATAGAAGAATGAGGGGAGATTTGATAGAGGTGTATAAGATTATGATGGGTACAGATAGAATGAATGCAAACAGGCTTTTTCCACTGAGGCTGGGGGAGAAAAAAACCAGAGGACATGGGTTAAGGGTGAAGGGGTAAAAGTTTAAAGGGAATATTGGGGGTTGGGGGTTCTTCACACAGAGAGTGGTGAGAGAGTGGAATGAGCTGCCAGATGAAGTGGTAAATGCGGGCTCATTTTTAACATTTAAGAAAAGCTTGGACAGGTTCAAGGATGAGAGGGGTGTGGAGGGATATGGTCTTGGTACAGGTCAGTGGGACTAGGCAGAAAAATGGTTTGGCACAGCCAAGAAGGGCCAAAGGGCCTGTTTCTGTGCTATAGTGTTCTATGGTTCTATGGTTCTGCTTCGATATCTTATGAAATTATAAGCAAGAGCCCCTTTCTGCCCCTCAGCTGGAAATAAGGGACTCGTGCTGCAGGAAGATGCAAGGCATCTTTCCATTTCAGTGGCCACTTTCTCTTCCTCATTTGGAACTCAAGAACAGATTAATTGGTTATTAATACATTGCTGTTCTGTGGGATTGTTCCATGCAAAGTTCAGCTGCTGAATTTATTACATTACAGATGAGTACATTTCCAAGTACTTCACTGGCTGAGAAACATTTCCAGAATTCTGGAGGAGCTGGAAAGTGTTATATAAATGCAAGTCCGTCTTTAACCACTGATTAATGTAGCAGACCAATGCACTGTGTGAAGTTCTTACAGTATTTGCATACAAGTGTTTTCCAGTCTTTGAGCAGAATTTAAAGGATACAGAAGAGAATGTTCCAGAGATAATCTGGAGTTCAAGGTTAGAGCTCCCAGTCCCATGGAGAGAGTCAGTTGATTGGGAATGTGTGAGCGGTGATAAGCACGGTAACAGAATGCAGCAAATGTTGCAATTGAATTCTTACTGTCATATTAAAGTGACTTATAGACTGTCCATTTCCTTCAACAATTTTAAATCAAACTTTTAGCTTTTCATTATTAGAAATCTTTTCAGTTTGATAGAAAGAAAAAGGCTATTTTGAAAATTGAAGGTTAGAGAGTACTTGGAAGGTTAGTGTGTTTACCTCCCCATCCCAGAGAACAAGATAGAAATTTGGATACTGAGAAGGTCCATTGAGACTGGGCCCCTTTAACTGTCCCCAATACAATACTAATACTGCCCCTGGGTGTGACAGCAGGAGGCAGCCACAGTTTCTGTTCCTGAGTCCCATCAGTCAACCACTTTAAGACTTGAATAGCAGGTTAGGTGTAAAGATTCGCATTTTAATCAGTAATCTGTAAACAGTCTGTGCTGTTATATGGGCTGTTTAGACCAGAACACTTCATTCACCTGACAAAGAGGACAGCCTCGAAAGCTTGTGGGTTTACTATCAAATAAATCGGTTGGACTTAAACCTGGTGTTGTCAGAGTTCTTACTGTGTTCTCTCAGTCAGTAAGTCATAGAATCCTTACAGTGCAGAAGGAGGCCATTCGGCCGTCAAGTCTGCACCGACTCATACCCAAGCTTACCCCATAACCCCACGTATTTACCCCACTAATCCCCTTAACATAAATATCTTGCAATTCTAAGAGGCAATTTAGCACGGCCAGTCTACCTAACCTGCATATTTTTGGCTGACTGGAATGTCAGCTGAAATCCATTGAGAGCAATATTGGGATCAGCTGTGATGCCTCCATAATTGAATTTCTTGCTGACAATTACTGTCTCATGAATGAAAATGAATCCCCAAACTTCCCCGATGAAGTGATAATGATCAAAGGGTGATTTACCATCTCCAGAGCGAGAGAGAGAAAACAAGCAGAAAGTGTCAGCGAAACCATTTAAATTTCCCATCCCTGTCTCTGTAATCTGCCTGATTTCCATCATTGTACTATTGCTAACTGGATCTGCAGCTGCCTGAGCCTGATTCTCCTCATCTAACCCCACTCTGTCAAAAAAAGAAAACGCAGTTGGGTGAGTTTCACACTGTCACTCAGAGGGAGGGGGGTGGGGGGCAGGGGCACACCCCCACACACAGCCTTCACTGGCGAGATCCATGACTTTCAGAACTTTCCTGAATCTTGAGCCCTCATTGTGCCATGGACAGTGAGCCTGGGATCAGGATTACCCCCTCCCTTTTCCTCTCTATCACTCTCTTCTTTCTCTCTCTCTCACACACACACACACACACACTTTCTCTCTCTCATTCATGGCATAGTGATTAGCACTGCTGCTTCAGAGCACCAAGGACCTGGATTTGATTCCTGGTTGGATCACTATCTGTGGAATGTTTGCACATTCCCCCCATATCTGAGTGGGTTTCCTCCAGTTTCCTCCCACTGTCCAAAAATGTGTGGGTTAGGTTGATTGGCCATGCTGAATTGCCCCTTAGTGTCAGGGGAACTAGCAGGGTAAATATATGGGATTAAGCTGATAAGGCCTTGGTGGGATTGTTATCAGTGCAGAATCAATGGACCAAATGGCCTCCTGCACTGTAGGATTTTATGATTTATACTCTCTTTCTCCTTCTCCCACTATTTATTTCTCTCTCAGTCTCTCACACATGCTTTCACTCCCTTTCTCTCTCTGTTTCTCTCTCTATTTTTCTCTCTCTCCCTGTTTTCTTCTCTCTCTGGCTGTCTCTCTGTTTTTCTTGCTCTTTCTGTTTCTCTCTCTCTCTCTCTATCTATCTTTCTTGCACTGTATCTTTTTTGCTCTCTTTTCCTTGTATTTGACAGGGAGTGTCAGTTACTCTGACATCCTTCTGAGGTAGACTGCAAGCATTCTGTGTACTGCTGTTAGAGTTTGTAAATAAAGGGATTTTGATGAAGAGACTTCTGTATCTGAAGACATATTACACCCACATTGTTCACAGCCTTGGAGGTGAGATCACCGTCCCCCCACACTGTCATTTTTAGCACACTGAGAATTCTTTAACAAATATTATCCAATTGCAATTGCTAAATAATCTTAAGTGTGATTAAAAATATAGTGACTTTCAAATTATCAGTTAGGCTCACAGTGAGGCATATTTGCCTGTACCAGAAGCTACTTATGTTAACATGGGGCCCTGTTCTTTGCAGACAGAAAGAACATGTATACACATTGCACCTGTTTCAGCTAAACAAAATTTCGATGGTCATTCCTCAGGTCAATGCCTTGAGCAATCAGAGTCAAGATATCTGGTTTAAATTGCCAACAATGCTTGCCAGTTAACTGTCAGTCATGCATCAACTGGAGGCCCAATGATATTATCGCTAGATTATTAATCCAGAAACTCGGCTAATGTTCTGGGGACCTGGGTTTGAATCCTGCCATGGCAGATGGTGGAATTTGAATTTAATCAAACATATCTGGAATTAAGAATCTACTAATGACTGTGAAACCATTGTTAATTGTTGAAAAAACCCATCTGGTTCAGTAATGTCCTTCAGGGAAGGAAATCTGCAATCCTTACCTGGCCTGGCCTACATGTGCTACGTGTGACTCCAGAGCCACAGCAACTGACCTCGGGCAATGACAGATGGGCAATAAATGTTGGCCAGCCAGTGATGCCCATGTCCCATGAATGAATTTTTAAAAATCTCTTCTGGTAAGACTCTACAAGAAGATTGTACTTGCGATCCTCTTCTCATACAACATCAAGCTGCTGTTCCTTCTGATGTTGATATCCTTGCAATTGTTCTGATAAGTGCTAGATGAAAAGCTGCAACAAAATCTCTTTTTTCAACAATTCTCAAAGTTAGTATTATCTGCTCTCATCTCTGTTTTCAGATCACTCTGTGATGAGGAAGAATGTACTCAAGTTGTGGGAGGGAGTGTATTTGATGGACCAAATGGCCTTTCTTGATCCCTAATATCTGCTGTTTCTATGACAACTGCCTCTTGTTAGCTGACTTTTTAGAATAATTTACTGGTTTGTGTCTGTGGCAGTGAGTGGGAAGAATGTTTGGATCTTTGTACCATTTTAACAGATGTCTTTTTCAGTGGAATTGATTATCATTAATTGGGTGCATGGTCGTGTATTTACAAACCTGTTTGTGGGAGTCTGTCTGTGTGAATGAAAGATTTATACAACACCTGAACATCACTCACTAACACCTCAAGCTGCTTCACATCCCAGAAATTACTTTGATTTGGGTTCAGTGTTGTTGTATAGCAAATGTAGGAGATAATTTACACAGTGACCCACACTACAATGAAAAGTGAACAATTTATCAAGAGGGAATGACAGTCCAGATTCCAGGAGATCTTTTGACTGGTAGAGATGATCTTGATGTTATTTTTAGCACAAGGCCAAGTAGATGAAGCCAGTCTTTAATCCAAGTTGAAAAATCCTTCAGTATCTCAATAATAATTGTATTATTGTGCTATAATACAATTGTGCCATATTGTATTATGGCACAATAATGTTTAGATTAAGCCATTTATTTTTAGTGGAGGGACTGTTGTAGTTGCTGCCAGCAACTCACACTTACCCTGCAGTAGGTTATTGCACTGAGAAGAGGCCTCACCCGCTATTAGGTTTCAATATCGCAGTGTAACCCCTGGATACTGCTCTGTAAATCTCAGAGTCACACACTGTAATCTCACAGTGCTGCACTGTAACCCCTCACTATCGCAGTGTAACCCCTGGATACTGCTCTGTAAATCTCAGAGTCACACACTGTAATCTCACAGTGCTGCACTGTAACCCCTCACTATCGCAGTGTAACCCCCTGGATACTGCTCTGTAATCTCAGAGTCACACACTGTAATCTCACAGTGCTGCACTGTAACCCCTCACTATCGCAGTGTAACCCCTGGATACTGCTCTGTAAATCTCAGAGTCACACACTGTAATCTCACAGTGCTGCACTGTAACCCCTCACTATCGCAGTGTAACCCCCTGGATACTGCTCTGTAATCTCAGAGTCACACACTGTAACCTTGCAGTGTTGCACTGTAACCTCTCAATATTGCACTGGAGTGAAAGCCTAGATTGGGTGTGAGTCCTGAAAGTGATGCTTAAATCTCACACGCACGGTGTGACTGCTAACTAGGCCAAGACAACACAAAAGCAAAATAGTGCAGTTCTTAAAAATCTGAAATAAAAACAAAATATGCTGGAAATAGAAGCAACGGGTGGCTAGCACTCCTGCCTCATAGCACCAGGAATCCAGGCTCGATTCCCAGCTTGAGTCACTGTCTGTGCAGAGTTTGCAAGTTCTCTCTGTGTCTGTCTGGGTTTCCTCCGGGTGCTCCAGTTTCCTCCCACAGTCCAAAAGACGTGCTGGTTAGGGTGCATTGGCCATGCTAAATTCTCCCTTAGTGTACCTGAACAGATGCTGGAGTCTGATGACTAGGGGATTTTCATAGTAATTTTATTGTAGTGTTACTGTAACCATACTTATGACACTAATAAATAAATACTCAGCAGGTTCAGCTGCGTCTGTGGAGAGAGACAGGAGCAAACATCTCAGATCTGTGCCTGTTCATTAAAAAGTTTAATTCTGTTAGTTCGGCACAATAATGTTTAGATTAAACCATTTATTTTTAGTGTAGGGACTGTTGTAGTTGCTGCCAGCAACTCATACTTACCCTGTAGTAGGTTGTTGCACTGAGAAGAGGCCTCATCCGCTATTGGTTGCCAGCGGGGAACCCATGGTAAGGTTGTTTTAAAGTAAAGTTTATTTATTAGTAAACTGACATTAACACTGCAATGAAGCTACTGTGAAAATCCTCTAGTCGCCACACTCTGGTGCCTGTTTGGATCAGTACACCTAACCAGCACATCTTTCAAGCTGAGGTAGGAAACTGGAGCACCCGGAGGAAACCCATGCAGACATGAGGAGAACATGCAGACTCCACACAGACAGTGACCCAAGCCAGGAATCGAACCCAGTTCCCTGGCGCTGTGAGGCAGCAGTGCTAACCCACTGTGCCGCCGCATCACCCAACATTGACAGGACCGGAAAATTCTGCTGACGGAACAGCCCGGAAAATCCCACCCTTTGTGTCTTTTGAATGCACTGGGGAAGGAGGAGACTAATATTGGTTAAAAGATATTTTCCAGAAGGTGTCACCAGGAATATCACTTGTGGACAAATCGTTTTCTTATTGATTACACATTTAAACATAAACGGCTTGTGTCAGTTTGTTACAGCTGCTGACCAAGAAATACTCTTTCTGAATTTATAAAGGATAGTGTGTAGGAATTGCTGAATCATTGAATGGTTATAGCACAGGAGGTTGCTCAGCCCATACTCCTGTACATACTGACTCTCTGGAAGGACAACACAGCTTGTCCTGCTTCCCACCCTTAGAATCACAAATTACTTTCTTCAGCTGATTATCCGATGGTATTTTGAAGACCATTATTAAATCAGCCACTCGCTCTGACAGTGCATTCCAGACCCTTATCACTATCCTCTAATTCTCCACCCTTCCACCAATAGGAACTGTTTCTCTCTGCTTGTTCTATCCAGATGTTTCATTGATGTGATGTTCTGCACAGTGCCTCACGCAAACCTCCTGGCCGGGTGTTATAAACAGCAGTACGGTAGCACAGTGGTTTACACTGCTGCGTCACCTAGACAAGGAGCCAGGCTCAATTCCAGCCTTGGGTCACTGTCTGTGTGGAGTTAGCACATTCTCCCTGTGTCTGCTTGGGTTTCCTTTGAGTTTCCTTCCAAGATGTGTTGGTTAGGTGGATTGAGCATGGGAAATGTGTGGGGTGACAGAGATGGGGGACGAGGGGGGAAGAGGGCCTGTATAGAATATTCTGTCAGAGAGTCAGTGCAAACCCGATGGGCTGAATGGTCTCCTTTGCAGTGTGTGAATTCCATGACTCTATATAATACGTATTGAAATGTACAGTCATGGGCAAAACCTTTACACATATCAAAATAAATGAATAGTTATTTGTTTTTTATTCATTAGCCACAAGTAAGACTTACATTAACACTTTAATGAAGTTACTAGGAACTTCCCCTAGTCATCACATTCCAGCGCCTGTTTGGGTCAGTACACCTAACCAGCAGGTCTTTCACAATGTGGGAGGAAACCAGAGCATCCAGACAAAATCCAGGCAGACATGGGGAGAACATACAGGCACCACACAGACAGTGGCCCAACCCAGGAATCGAACTGGGGTCCTTGGTGCTTTGAGGCAGCAGCACTGAGCACTGTGCCACCGTGTGAATTACGGCATCCAACAAAGCTTCTGCCAAATCAAAACAGAAAATGCTGGAAAATCTCAGCTAGTCTGGAAGCATCTGTAAGCAGAGAAAAGAGCTGACATTTTGAGTTCAGACGACCCTCTGTCAAAGCTTCCACTCAAAAACCTGAAGGAATGTATTTTTGTTCTTTGTGCAAGTATTAAATCAGTGCAAAGTCGGGAGACAGCTGATTGTTACAAATGACTACAGGAGAACAGACTTTTAAAAATTCTTCATAAGAATCTGGGTGTTGCCAGCATTTATTGCCCATTCCTAATTGCCCCTTGAAAAGGTGATGGTGAGCTGCCTTCTTGAATGGCTGCAGTCCATATAGTGTAGGTAGACCTAGAGTGCTGTTAGGGAGGGAGTTCCAGAATTGTGTTCCAGTGACAAGGAAGGAATGGCTGATGTATTTCCAAGTTGGGAGATATTGCGAATAAGGTAATGCAATCATAGAGAAACTGCTTCCATTCATGCGCAAGACCAGAAATATGGGCAATAGTTATGAGATAGTGATGAATACAACAGGGAATTCAGGAGAAAGTTCTTTACCTAAAGAATTTGGAACTCCCTCCCACACGGCTGAGGAGGATTGTAAAGACACGTCTGAGGAAAGTCAGGTTAGAATGAGAGAGAGTTAGAGGGATATCTCCAAAAATGAGATGAAGTTGGGAAGTTATGTTGCAGTTGTACAGGATGTTGGTGAGGCTGCACCTGGAATATTGTGTTCAGTTTTGGTCGCCTTGCTATAGGAAAGATGTTACTAAACTGAAAAGAGCACAGAAGAGATTTACAAGGATGTTGCCAGGACTCAAGGGACTGAGTTACAGGGAGAGATTGGACAGGTTAAGAGTTTTTATTTTGGAAGGTAGGAGACTGAGGGGTGATCTTATAGAGGTGTATAAGATCATGAGAGGCATGGATAGGGTGAAGACGCTGTCTTTTTCCCAGGGTTCAGGATTTGAGAACTAGAGGGTATAGGTTTAAATTAAGAGGGAAAAAAATTAATGGGAATCTGGGGAGAAACTTTTTTTACACAGAGCATGGTACATGTATGGACTGAGCTGTTGGAGGGAGTGGTTGAGGCAGCGACATTGATATTTGCACAGACACATGGATGTGAAAGGTTTAGAGGAATTCGGGCCAAATGCAGACAAATGGGGTTAACTTAGATGGAATTTTGGTCAGCATGGATTCCAGTTTGTGCCAAAAGACCCGTCTCCAGGCCATAGATTTTATGATTCTATGAAGTAAAGTATGATTGGAGGAAATTGGGCGGGGGGTGGGGGGGGGGTGGTTATAGAAACCCCTCCCACACCAGTCGAAGCCAGGGTGACGGGGTCAGTGCCAGGAGTGATGCTGACACACAGGTGATGTTAAAAGTTGTTCTGTAATTCTGGCATGATCACTCCTGGTTTGAATAGATTCAATTACCTTTTTATATTTTAGATTTGACATTGTCTACAGAACAACATTAATCGAATCAGACTGTGGCATCGCCGTGGTCTTTAGAAAGGGAATCAATGTTCTTTTTCATTCAGACACTGACCACTCTTATATTTCTCCCTCCAATTTAATCAGAGCTCAGCTGTGTGGGCGATATGCTGGAAACCTTTGATTGCTTTTACTGACCCATAAAATCGAAGTTTGAGAACGAGTGTCACATCTTCCTAAAGCCCTGCCCTCCCTTTCCAAATGCACCATGTCATCAGTAACAAGCAGCAAGCTCAATTGACGAGAGAATGACCTCAATTACCGGGGAGAAGGAGACACAATCCACCCTGACAGCCCCTCTCCCCCCTCCGCCCCCTCCCACACACACCATCAGCTGGTCAGTCACTCCCAATACATCACCTTTAATCTACACTTTAACAGCAGTTTACATTGTGCACCATCCAAATCAAACAAGGAACTGCACACACACACACACACTGACACACACACACACACATACATACACACTGACACACACACAGACACATACTGACACACACACATACTGACACACACACTGCCATATACACCCAATACACACACTGCCTCACACACACACATACTGACACACACACAGACACACACTGACACACACACTGCCATATACACTCAATACACACACT
Organism: Sphyrna mokarran; assembly: GCA_024679065.1. Lineage (NCBI taxonomy): Eukaryota > Metazoa > Chordata > Chondrichthyes > Carcharhiniformes > Carcharhinidae > Sphyrna > Sphyrna mokarran. Next base: position 36,406,886 of record JAGIQG010000029.1, read on the forward strand.
GCCTCACACACACACATACTGACACACACACAGACACACACTGACACACACACTGCCATATACACCCATTACACACACTGCCTCACACACACACACACTTACTGACACACACACACACACATACACATACATTCACACACACACACATACACAAACACATACACACACACATACACATACATTCATACACACACAGAGACACACACATACACACACACATACACACACATACACACACATACACACACATACACACAGCCACACACACCCCAATACACACACTGCAACACACACACATACACACCCAGGCATAACACACACATGCTGAGACACACACGCTAACACACACGCATACTGTCACACAGAGACAAACACACAAACTCACTGACATATACATACACTAACACACACACTGAGACACATAGACGCAGACACTCATATTGACCACATGCACTGACACATACAGATGCATACACAAAGACACATGCACACACACTGACACACACATACACATACACATACTGACACACACATACACAATTCTGGCCTCTGCCTCCACAACCACTTGAGGAAACAAATTTCAGAGACTCTCAACCCTCAGAGAGAAAACATTCTCCTCATCCTCCGTTTTAAATGAGCAACCTCATGTTTTTAAACCCTGACCCCTAATTCTCGATTCTCTGATTGGGATTGAAATGGATTGTGATGCCCTTCATGGTCAAATATCCTGCTAGCATTCACTGTCTGGTCTCAATCTGGCCCCTTCAAATCCCAGCATGAATCAAGGAGGGAGGCGGGTAGAGCACGGTGAGGGAAGGGAGAGAGTTAGCAAACTTCCTCATGACAATCGTGTGTGTCTGAGAGGGAGGTCAGAGAGTGACTGCTCATCCACAGAGTTTACAGCTCAGAGCCAGGCCATTCTGCCCATCGGCTGTATGACAGACACCTCAGCCCTGTGTTGGTGACATAGTCCTCCCATTGTTGACCTCCTGAAGACTCATTACCCCAGGATCCAAGCAAAGATCACGAAATCCAGACACAATTCCTTGTTTTTCCTGAGGGAATTTGAGAAACTCAGTTTAAACATTTTGTTTTGTTTTTTATTTTCAGATAAGCCACTCCCCCAGGGAGCACCAGGAGGTGTGATTGGAATTCTGGGAGGAATCATTGCTGCGGTGATCATCATCAGCGCCATAGTAACCGTCTTCTTTATCTATCGACGGCAACAGAAGACCCGTGAAGACACAGACAATGACCTGTAAGTATCGGTCATGTGTAACAACAACCTGCATTAATGTAGCACCTTTCATGTAGGTGGCACAGTGGCATAGTGATTAGCGCTGCTGCCTCACAGCACCAGGGACCTGGGCCTCAGTGACTGTCTGTGTGGAGGCTGCACATTCTCCCCATGTCTGCGTGGGTTTCCTCTGGTTTCCTCCCACAGTCCAAACATGTATGGGTTAAGTGGATTGGCCATGCTAAATTGTCCCTTAGTGTCAGAGAGATTAGTAGGGTAAATGCGTGGGGTTAAAGGGATAGAGTCTGAGTGGGATTGTGGTTGGTGCAGACCCAATGGGCCGAGTGACCTCTTTCTGCACTGTAGGATTCTATGATTTTACAAATTGCCCCTTGGTGTTGGAGGACTAGCTATGGTAAATACCTGGGCTTATGGGGATAGTGCCTGGATTTGTTGTCAGCACAGACTTGATGGCTGAGTGGCCTCTCTGTACTGTAGGGATTTTATGATCAAATATTTCAAGTTGCTTTAGCGGAACACTATCAAGTAAGGGGATATCAAGGCATTTGGCTAAAAGCTTTTGTCAGTGGTAGGTTTTATTGATTGAATATTGACCAAGTTCTGAACAGTGACACAACAGGACCCAGTCTGTGCCCCTGCAGTAACTGCTCGAGTAATCCTGTCCTAATTTCTTCTTGTTACCCTCATGAGAATGTTTATGATTCTCAAAGCTGTATGAGTCTGCGATTTCACTCTCTGTCCCTGCCACTCCTCATCCTAAATCTAATGAATAAAAGCAAATTATTGCAGTTGCTGGAATCTGAAACCAAAAGAGAAAACATTGGAAAATCTCAGCAGGTCTGGCATCGCCTATAAGGAGCGAAAAGAGCTGATGCTTCGAGCCCAGATGACTCTTTGTCGAAGCTTTATCAAAGGGTCATCTGTACTCAAAACGTCAGCTCTTTTCTCTCCTTACAGATGCTGTCAGACCTGCTAAGATTTTCCTAAATCCAATGACCCTGGACCCAGAGTCCCCTCAACCCAGGCGACGGACAGTTCAAGTCTTCCAATTCACTCCATTGAGACCCCTCACTTCTATACCCTTCAATAAGGTTCTCTCTCAGCTACCTCTGTTCCAAAGTAAACCTATGTGTGTTTATCCATTGTTTATCTATCTATCAGTGTCTCCATCTCTCTGTCTCTTTCACTCACTCATTCAAGGCTATCTTCATTTTCTCTTGCCCATAGCCTTTCCTGTCAAAACAAAGATGTTAAATTAGAACTGTTTAGATTTTATTAACGTGTCCCCAGTTGCATCCAAGTATCTGCCAACTCAATCTGAATTTTCAGGGCTGCAAGTTTTTATGAACTGCTTTGTGAGTTTGGAATTGTAGTGAATAACACGATAACGTGGTGCAATGAATGAGAATAACTCCCTGTACCTGTTGTCTAGACACCTGCGACTGTGAGTCAGCATTTAACTTCAACTATATTCCACAGAAATATTCAACATTATCAGGGAGAAGGGCACATTGTATTACCACAAAAATAAATCAGAACACCATGAACAATATACCAGCAATTCACACCTGCAACAAATAAAATGTTCCAACACAATGCAGGGGAGTGATGAACAAACATTAAACATTAAATTAGGGTGGCACAGTGGCACAGCGGTTAGCACTGCTGCCTCACAGCAACAGGGACTCGGGTTCAGTTCCTGGTTTGGGTCACTGTCTGTGTGGAGTCTACATGCTCTCCCCGTGTTTGCTTGGGTTTCCTTCGGGTGCTCCGGTTTCCTCCCATAGTCCAAAAGATGTATGTGCAGGATAGGTTGATTGGCCAGGTGAAATTAATCCTCGTGTCAGAGGGATTAGCAGGGCAAATATGAGGGATTATGGGAATAGGACCTGGGTGGGATTGTAGTTGGTGCAGACTCAATAGGCCGAATGGACTCCTTTTGCACTGCAGGGATTCTATATAACCTGATCCCAAATCGTATTGGGGTCAGGTGATCACAAGCGATAGGATTTTGGGAACATCCTACAGAGAGAGGTAAAGAGGTCGAGAGGATTGGGGAGGAATTCCAAGGAGCTGAAGGCGTGGCTGCCAGTAATGGAGTATAATTAATTGGAGATAGACAAATGACCTTAAGATAGACTCTGGACTCATGGGATCCGGGATGAGGTATCTAAATGGATACAAAATTAGCTTCTTGACTGAAGCCAGAGAGTGGTTGTAGAGAGTTGTTTTTCAAACTGGAGGCCTGTGACCAGCGGTGTGCCTCAGGGGTCAGTGTGGGCCACTGTTATTTGTCATTTATATTAATGATTTAGATGAAAATATAGGAGGCACGGTTAGTAATTTTGCAGATGACACCAAGAATGGTGGCATAGTGGACAGTGAAGAAAGTTATCTCCAATTGGGCCAGGGGGCTGATGAATGACAGATGGAATTTAAATTAGACAAATACAGGGTGATGTATTTTGGTAGATTGAACCAGGACAGGGCTTACCCAGTTAATGGTAGGGCATTGGGGAGATTTAGAGAACAAAGAGATCTACGGGTACATGTTCATAACTCCTTGTAAGTGGAATCACATGTGGACAGAGTGGTGGAGAATGCATTCAGTATGCTTGATTTCATCGGTCAGAACTTGAGTCTTTCAAGGGAAAACTAAACTCTCTGCAGGAAAGATACGTGCCGGCAAGGAGGAAGGATGGGAAAGGTAGGATTAGAGAACCGTGGCTTACCAGGGAGATTGAGGACTTGATCAGGAAGAAGCGAGAGGCTTACATTAGATCTAGGCAACTGGGGACTGAGACAGCGCTGGAAGCTTATAGAGAGTGTAGACGGGATCTTAAAAGGGGTATTAGAAAGGCAGAAAGGGGCCACGAGGTGGCTCTGGCAGGTAGGATTAAGGAAAATCCAAAGGCATTTTACACCTATGTAAGGAGCAAAAGGATGGTTAGAGGCAAGATTGGACCTCTTAGGGACAGAGGAGGGGATCTATGCTTAGAGCCTGAGGGAATGGGGGAGATCCTGAATGAATACTTTGCGTCGGTATTCACGCAGGAGACTGGACAGATGTCTGTTGCTGATGTTGACAAAGTTGAGGATCGGTTGAGGGAAATAAGGATTACGAGGAAAGAGGTGTTGGGGCTGTTAGGCAGCTTAAAGACATATAAAGCTCCGTGGCCTGATGGCATTTACCCCAGGCTGCTAAGGGAGTTGAGGGAAGACTTGGCTGGGCCTCTGACGCAAATCTTTGTCTCTTCCTTGGACACAGGTGAGGTCCCAGAGGACTGGAGGATAGCAAACGTAGTACCGTTGTTTAAAAAAGGTCAGAGGGATCACCCAGGGAACTATAGGCCGGTGAGCTTGACTTCAGTTATAGGTAAGCTAATGGAGAGGATCCTTAGGGACAGGATGTATGAGCATCTGGAGCGCTGCGATCTGATCAGGGATACGCAGCATGGCTTCGTCAAGGGGAAGTCTTGTCTTACGAATCTGGTGGAATTTTTTGAAGAAGTGACAAAAACAGTTGATGAAGGACAGGCTGTTGATGTCGTCTACATGGATTTCAGTAAGGCGTTTGACAAGGTTCCTCATGGTAGAATGATAGAGAAGGTGAAGGCGCATGGGATACAGGGTCGGGTATGTAGATGGGTCGAGAACTGGCTCGGGAGGAGGAGACAGAGGGTAGTAGTGGAAGGCTCTTTTTCCAGCTGGAAGCCTGTCACTAGTGGAGTGCCACAAGGCTCAGTACTAGGTCCTCTTCTATTTGTGGTCTACATAAACGACTTGGAAGTAGGGGTAGGTGGTGAGATAAGCAAATTTGCTGATGACACCAAGATGCTTGGATTGGCGGGTACAGAAGAGCAGTGTCAGGCAATACAACAGGACATAGACAGGTTGGTAGACTGGGCAGATAGATGGCAAATGGAATTTAATCCGGAAAAATGCGAGGTGATGCATTTTGGCCGGAAAAATGTAGAAGAGAGTTATAGGATAAAAGGTAAAACTATACGGAGCGTAGAGATGCAGAGAGACTTGAGGGTGCAGGTTCACAAGTCTCTGAAGGTGTCCTCACAGGTGGAGAAGGTGATAAAGAAGGCGTATAGTATGTTAGCTTTCATAGAAAAGGGTATAGAATACAAGAGTAGGAGTTTGATGTTGCAATTGTATAGAACGTTGGTTAGGCCTCACTTGGAATACTGCGTCCAGTTCTGGTCGCCGTACTATCGGAAGGATGTGGAGTCCTTGGAGAGAGTGCAGAGGAGGTTTACCAGGATGCTGCCTGGTATGGAAGGACTGTCTTATGAGGAACGATTAGATAGACTGGGGTTGTTTTCCCTTGAAAGACGTCGGCTTAGAGGGGATCTCATAGAGGTGTATAAGATTATAAGGGGTATAGATAGAGTAAATGGAGGTAAACTTTTTCCACCTTTAGAAATGGATAGGACGAGGGTCATGGCCATAGGGTGAGGGGGGCTATGTATAGGACGAATATTAGAGGGCAGTTTTTCACACAAAGGGTAGTGGGAGTGTGGAATGCACTGCCAAGTAAGGTGGTGGGAGCAGGCACGCTGGGGCTGTTTAAGGGTCTCTTGGACAGCCACATGAGCGGTATGCAGATAGAGGGATATAGTAGGACTGTTTAAATACGGCTTTTTTTTTCCACAGGTAATTCGGTCCATACTTGACCAACATTGAGCATGCATTCGGCAGGTGGTGCGAGTACAGCTCTTGGATGTTGATTCATGGGTTGCCTGGTACCTCATGTCGTAAATGAGTGCTTTATGTGGACCATCTGAAGGGCACCATGACAGCTCAGAGACTATCGATGTGGCTGTGCAGACACTTGGAATTGGGCCAGTGTCTGCGGGAGTTTGCGCGTTCTCCCCGTGGTTGCGTGGGTTTTCTCCGGGCACTCCGGTTTCCTCCCACAACCCAAAAATTCGCTGTTAGGCTGATTGGGAAACAAATTGTCCCTATAGTGAGAGTCTTCCATATTAGGAATAACCTAAATCTATAATAGGATAATGGAATTGCTACTATATAGTTATGACGGCGACGCGGGCTCGTTGGGCCGAAGGACCTGTTTCCCGTGCTGTGTTGCTCTAAAAAAAAAGAACACTGAATATAGGAATTGGGATGTCTTGTTGAAGTTGTACAGGACATTGGTAAGGCCATACTTGGAATACTGCATGCAGTTCTGGTCACCCTATTATAGAAGAGTGCAGAGAAGATTTAATAGGATGCTTCTGGGATTTGATGGTTTGAGTTATAAGGAGAGGCTGGATAGACTGGAACATTTTTTCTCTGGAGTGTAGGAGGCTGAGGGGTGGCCTTATAGAAGTCTATAAAATAATGAGGGGCACTGATCAGCTAGATAGTCAATATCTTTTCCAAAGATAGGGGAGACTAAAACTAAGGCATAGGTTTAAAATGAGAGGGGAGAGATACAAAAGTGTCCAGAGAGGCATATTGTTCACACACAGGGTGGTGAGTGTCTTGAACAAGCTGCCAGGTGTAGTAGTAGAGGCAAGTAGAATGCTATCTTTTGAGAAGCATTTAGATAGTTACATGGATAAGATGGGTATAGAGGGATGAGGGCCAAATGCGGGCAATTGGTTTTAGCTTAGGGGTTTAAAAAAAAGAAGGGCGGCGTGGAGAATTTGGGCTGAAAGGCCTGCTTCCATGCTGCAATCTCAATGATTCTATGTCTCAGTCCCACTACTGACACCAGAGAGCAATCTTTGTATAAAATTCAAAGACTGGTCTTATATTCCTGGTGAAATTTACAAGATAATGGTTGGAATGTGAGTCTTTGCAAGTATTCAAGTCTTAAAGGTATAGATTATATGAGAGAGGGTTAAGCACAGGTTAAAGAGATGTGTATTGTCTCCAGCCAGGACAGTTAGTGAGATTTTCCAAGCCCAGGCAAGTCATGGGGGTTACAGATAGTGTGATATGAACTCAAGATCCCGGTTGAGGCCATCCTCATGTGTGAGGAACTTGGCTATCAGTCTCTGCTCAGTGAGTCAGCCGCTTACATTGTCTGTACCCTTAAGACTTGATTACTTGTAAAGATTCACATTCCAAGCATTATTTTGTAAATTGAGTTTGTGTCTTCATATGCTTTGTTTGTGAACACAACTCCCACTCACCTGACGAAGAAGCAGCACTCCAAAAGATGGTGGTTTTTGCTATCAAAAAATCTGTTGGACTTTAACCTGGTGTTGTGAAACTTTTTACCATTTGCAGAAGCATCAGGTTTAGTATTTCTCTAACCTTGTTGCATATTTGATGAGCAAGGAACGCAGAAGGTGTGGACAGTATCAGAACCCATGCTCTGAAGAAGAGGAGTTATATTTAACATTTTTAAACTGCACAAAACGAGCAGTTAGACACCTGATAAAATCAGGAGTCCCATTCACCACAGTCCACTGGAGCATCACAGGACTGTATAAACTGTTCACTGACAACAGTGAATATAATGTCCCTTTAAACTGAGGCCGGGCTGCTAAATGAATAATAGCAAGACTGGAAGGCTAGAGTGAGCAGGAAGGGCTGGGAAACTTTCCTTAGAGAAGAAAAGATTAAGCTAGAGACCTCTAAAATTATGCACAAGTTTGATGGAGTTGGCAGGAGAAGAGGAGTCGAGAATTGGAAATCATGAATGTAAGATAGTTTCCAAAAATCCAACTGGAAATTCAGGAAAGATTTTTACCTGGAGAGTGGTGAGAATACAGAACTCAGAACCACAGGGAGTATCTGCAGTGAATATTCCAATGTATTTAAGGGGAATCTAGGTAAACATGAGGGAGAAGGGAATAACAGAATTCAGTGATGTGTTGAGATGAAGAGATTGGGTGAAAGTTCATGTGAAGCATTAACACTGGTATGGACTGGTTGGGCCGAATGGCCTGTTTCTGTGCTATCTCTTCTATGGAATTGCACGATGGGCTGTGTCCATATGTCCCCAACTCAATCTGTTTATCATGTGTGAACCCAGTAACTGGGCAGGATGTGGAGACATCAGTGTGATTGCTACTACAGAGAGGTCAGTGCTTCCAGTCACATTGCCAGGTACCCCTTCGACATCCCCGCCTTGGAGTCCCAAGCTGCTAGTCTGGTAACTTACTGACCCAGGGGAAAAGCAGTAGAACTCATTTTCCGAGTGAGTTACCTGAGATTTATACTTGCCAATGTGAATCACTGGCAGAGCAGGATCTTTCAGGCAGTGGTCCGCCTGAAAGAAGGTTCAATTTGATCTGGTTTGATTTATTATTGTCAGATGTATTAATGTACACTGAAAAGTATCGTTTCGTGCGCACTATGCAGACAAAGTGAGCCATTTATAGAGAAGGAAAGGAGAGAGTGCAGAATGTAGTGTTACAGCTAAGGTGTAGAGAAAAATCAACTTAATGCAAGGTAGGTTCATTCAAAAGTCTGACAGCAGCAGAGAAGAAGCTGTTCTTGAGTCAGTTGGTACGTGACCTCAGACTTTCGTAACTTTTTTCCAATGGAAGAAGGTGAGAGAATGTCCAGGGTATGTGGAGTCCTTAATTATGTGACTGCTTTGCCAAGGCAGCAGGAAGTGTAGACAGAGTCAATGGATGGGAGGCTCGTTTGCAAGATGGATTAGGCTACATTCATGACTTTTGTAGTTGCTTATGGTCTTGGGCAGAGCAGGAGCCATACCAAGCTGTGATACAACCAGAAAGAATGCTTTCTGTATAAGTTGGTGAGAGTCGTAGTTGACATGTTAAATTTCCTTAGTCTTCTGAGAAAGCAGAGACATTGGTGGGCTTTCTTAACTATAGTGCCGGCATAGGGATCTGGGTGCATTTGCAAATGAGCAGGTTAATCAGTGTTGTGATGTTAATTCTAAAGGCTACAGTGAGATTATGGAACGTGGAATGTGATTAGAATCATTACTTGTTGAAGGTTGTGATTAATCACTTCTCCACACTAATCTCTTCTAATTGCAATTGTCTTCATTTGATATTTTTTAATTACAGAAATATGACGCTTAGGCAGACAGAGTGGAGTGTAGTCACTGTGCAAGAATTCGTCATGAGGATGGAACCACACTTGATTACATGCTGTGCAGTTGAACAGAAAGTCAGTGACCTGGAGTGGGAAGTTTGGCTGCTTCTCTACAGATGCTGCTGAACTTGTTGAGTATTTCCAGCATTTTCTCTTGTCACGTCTGCCATTAGCGGCTCAGTCACACACAAGCCACTGGCCTCTGGGTTAAAACACCTGTGCTTACATTAGTGTAGACAGATGTACCTAACTACCCCACCCCTCACCCCCTGCAACTACCCACCCACGCATAGACCCCTTCTCAAGAGAGTTTTTTGAGGCCGACACCATCATACTCCAGCCAGAAGTAAAGCTTTGAAGTTTATTTATTAGAGTCACAAGTAAGCTTACATTAATTACTGCAATGAAGTTGTAAAATTCCCTAGTCACCACACTCCAGCGCCTATTCGGGTACACTGAGGGAGAATTTAGCATGGCCAATGCACCCTAACCAGCACAGCTGTTGGACTATTGGAGGAAACTGGAGGACCCGGAGGAAATGCTTGCAGAGACGGGTAGAATGTGCAGACTCTGCACAGACAGTGATCCAAGCTGAGAATCGACCACAGGTCCCTGACACTGTAAGCAGCAGTGTTAACAACTGTGCCTGAAGAGAGCACCAGTTTCTGGAAATTTGATCAAGTCCCAGCTGGACAGAGGAACCCCCAAATCTGTTCAAGGTGAGAGGCCAGGAAGCCAAATTCTGCCCATCAGTACACAGACTCGCTCACTGCTGCCCTGTTACTGCATCCTGGTTATCGCTGCTCTGTGATAATCTTTCAGACTTGTGTCTATTTACCAGAATCCCTTTTGGAAAGTCAGGTCTGTGCGCTTTCCTCTCTGTCCAGGTTTGCTTTGGCTGCATCGTGTCTTGTTATTTAATAACTGGACAGTGGGAATTAATGATGGTTCCCTTCAATTCCTTACACTTTCCCCGAACATCTCTGAGCAGACTATTTGTAACTCCTTCCTAGAACACTTTTCAAATTAAAGCTGACTTATTAGAAGTTAAGAATCAATTTCATGCTCCATGTCCTTGATAAATCGTTGCTGCTGTTGCTTGTGTTTGTATTGGTGCAGGGCAGCTGGTAATCTGAAAGGAATCAGTTTTACCATCACTCTGATATATCACCCTTCCGACAGAGAGCTGGAATAGGACTGTACCTCAGTCCTCAGGCTGTGTGTGTGTAATTATCATATCTGTATCCTGGGGAGAATGACTGCAACTAAATTTCACAGAGTTTGCCAAGTGTCTCCGCAATGCAGAAATATGATTGTCTCTCTGGCTAAGATGCTCTCTCCATTTCCTAACATGAACTAGAAACTTTAAGAAATGATCGAGTCAGGAAGGGGTCTATTGTCTCCAGGAGCACAGCCCAGAGTGATCGTTACCAATTGAGAATCGCGGGGAGGGTTAATAGCCTTTCCATCATTTCAACACTGACTCAATGGGGAATTTTACAAGCTCCTCATGTCCTGTTCCTCTCGCGGGGTAATTGTATAAATGACTGTAAGCATGAATGAACAAAGGTTCAATCTCAGTAATGTCTTCCAGCCCAACAACCCTCCGCAAAATCTGTTTCTCCAGTGCTGGCTGTACCTACACTGCCTGAATTCTAAACTCCGGAATTCCTTCCCTAAATCTCTCCACTTTTTTCCTTCCTTTAAGATGCTCTTTACAACTGATCCCTTTAACCAAGTTTTGGTCATCTGATCGATCAGTCATGTGACTTGGTGTCATATTGCATAGAATGCCTACAGTAGAAGAAAGCCATTTGACTCATCAAGTCTGTACCAATCACAATCCCACCCAGACCCTATTTCCGTAACCATATTCCTATTTACCCTACTAATCCCACTGACACTAAGGGGCAATTAAGGGCCAATCACTCTAACAGAAGGAAACCCAGGCAGATATGGGCAGAATGTGCAAACTCCACACAGACAGTCAGCTGAAGGCAGAATTGAACCAGGGTCCCTGGAACTGTGAGGCACCACTGTGCCACCCTCTTTGTTTGGTAACATTCCTGTGAGCAGCTTGGGAATGTTTGGCTTTGGGATTTCCCACACAACCCACTGTATGTTTTTTGGCAGTGAAGGCAGCCTGCCATCGGCCAGTGGCAGAGTCTTCTGGTCCTCCCATTGGCTAGCAAGGTTTCCCGTTGAAAGCACCCATCGTTGCTGGGAAACCCACAGTGGGTGTTCGTCATTGCCGGCGGGATCTTCCACTGGTGCAAAAATTCCAGTCAGGACCATTATACATAGTTTCCTGTTTTGTACTGCGGCTTGCCAAGATCATGTGATTGATGACTTCCATAACCTTGGATATCATTCCTGTGTGAGTAATGGATTGCGGCAGAAGCTGTTTCACTCCCACGTGGAGAATGGGATTGGGAATTTGGACTGAAATTGGGTGGATTCTGGAACCTGAAAACTTCCAGCTACTGTAAGAAACAACAAAGAACAATTAAAACTCCAGTCTGCAACTTTTCGCACATTGGTGGCCAGATGAATCAACATGGCTTTGAACATTTCAGCACCAACTTCCACAAGGCAGATTTGAGAACGAATTGGAAATTCTTCCATTCTCAATGGCAGAACTATGAAATTGACCGAGTGAATTGAGAAAGCTGGTAAGAGTAGCAATTATCACCAGTGCAGGGAATGAGTGTTTAACTTTCACTGTAGACCTCACTGAATAGCAGTGAAATTTTGGGGGCCTAAAGACTCACTTTGGACCCTTGACTAATGTTATTTATGAACTTTACATGTTCAATACCTGAGCTCAGGGAAATAGGGAGAATATTGATCAGTATTTGAAGACATCTTTTTGAAGCTAGTGAGTTTGAGCAACTTAAGGATGATCTGATCAGAGATGGCGTTGTCTGAGGAACGAGAACTATCGTCCATGGGAGCACGTCTGCTGAGAGAAGAGAAACTTATTCTGAAGAAAGCTATTGACGCACAGAAATGATTCATCATCAACTGAAGAATATTGATTGGAGAACTGAGATGTCGTGACACTGCGGAAAGGCAGTTCAGATCTTCCAAGCACAAGACTGTCTGAGAAGGAAGGACTATTTATAGAAGGCCAACGAAAGATTAAAGCCAGAGGACTGGATGTAAATACTGTGGAGGATGCCAAACAAAAATCAAAAGGAAGCATGGACGGTGTGGGGAAGAAATGCTCGAACCACAAGAATCACTTTGCATACCAAGTGATTTACTGAAAAGTACATGAGAAATAGGAGCAGGAGAAGGCATTCGGACCTTCAAACCCATTCCGCCATTTAATGAGATTATGTCTGATTTATTCAACACTATTTTCCTGCATTTTCTCCACATAACTTGATGTTTTCATAATGTAGAAATCTATCGATTCCAGTTTGAAACAATACCCTATGATTGAGCTTCCTCAGGACAGAGAACTCCAAAGATTCACTATCTATATATATACGTATGAACAATTGTGTTCACGTTATATATTAATGATTTGTAAGAGGGAACAGAATGTATTGTCTCGAAATGTGCAGATGATACAAAGTTGGGTGGGAAGGTGAGCTGTGAGAAGGATGCAGAGATGATGCAGGGTGACTCGGATAACCTGAGTGTGTGGGCATCTGCTCGGCAGACACAATATAATGTGGATTGTGAACAGAACATTTCAAATTAAAAATCAACATTGCTGTGACTCTGGAATCACATGTAGGCCAGAACGGGTATGGACGGCAGATTTCCTTCCCTAAAGAGTATTAGTGAACAAGATGAGCTTTTGCAACAATTAATGTTGGTTTCATGGTCACCACAACTAAGACTATCTTTACCTTCCAGATTTATGAATTAAATTTAAATTCCACCAGTTGCTGTGATGGGATTTGATTCCAGGTCCCCGGAATATTAGTCTGGGCCTCAGGATTACTAATCCAGTGACATCTCCAGCCACATTGCCATTGGGAGAGTTCACTGAGGGTGAATTAACCGCTGCATTTCCTCCATTTAAACAGTAACCACATTTCCAAAGTACTTCATTGGCTGTCCAGCGATCTGAAACACCCAGTCAGTGTGAAAGATGCTATATAAATGCAAATCCTCCTGTTTTTTTCATTTGTGTTTTTGGTTTTTTTGCCATTTGTTTTTTTCCGTCAGTTTTCCAAGTGGCAGCTTATCAAACTGAAAAGTAAATCACCCCTCAGTCTTAACCTCATCCACATCTCATCTTTGTGGCATGAACAGAAAATGTGATTACGTTGTTCTGTCTTGACTCCATTTTCCAAACCCAAGCTGGTCTTCCAATGCTATCCTTATCACTGATAATAAAAGGTCTGGATAAAGTAGACAAGCCGGATGCTTCCTTTTGTGGGGCATTCCAGGACGAGAGGTATAGGTATCTTAGGATAACGGGCAGCAAATTTAAAACAGAGTTGAGGAGAAACTACTCCTTCCAAAGGATTGTGAATCTGTGGAATTCACTAACCCAAAGTGCAGTGGATGCTGGGACAGTGAGTAAATTTAAGGAGGAGTTAGACAGATTTAATTGGTAATGGAGGTTGAAGGCTCAGGGGAAGAAGGCAGGAAAATGGGGATGAGGAGCATATCAGCCATGATGGAATAGCAGGGCGGACTCACTGGACCAAATGGCCTAATTCTGCTCCTGTATCCAGAACATAGAACATTACAGCACAGAACAGGCCCTTCAGGCCTCGATGCTGTGCCAAGCTATGTCCAAAACCAAGATCAAGCTATCTCACTCCCTATCATTCTGGTGTGCTCCATGTGCCTATCCAATAACCGCTTGAAAGTTCCTGAAATGTCTGACTCTACCATCACAGTAGGCATTCCACATCCCAACACTTTCTGAATAAAGAACCTACCTCAGACATCCCTCCTATATCTCCCACCATGAGCTTATAGTTATGCCCCCAAGTAACAGCTCCATCCACTCAAATGCAGGTCCCCAGAACATTAGATCAAGTGGGTTTTTAGGCCTTCAAAATTTCACTGCTCTTCAGTGAGGTCTAGATTGTAACTTGCAACACTCGTTCCCTGCTCTAACTTATGAACTTGTCCTTTGTAATTCATGGTAGAATTTTCCCTGATGTCAACTCTCTTGATCTCTCCATATCATTTTATGATGCCATCCTCTGAACAAATCCCCAAATACTTCTACCAGCACATCCTCGAGTTTCTAGAAAGTTCCAAGGTCAGTCACATCCAGTCCTTGTGCACAATTCATTCTTCAGACATAAGTTGTGTGAGAATGTTCATGTCCTCACAATCCCCATTCTGTGTCTTGTGGATTATTGAGACACAGCATTACTGTAAGATTCTAACCCAGTATTGCACAGGGCTGTGAGGTAAAGAGCATTAGCTGGGGGTTCTGGCTGTCATTTGGTATTGTATGGCAATTACAGCAATTGATTCAGCATAAAGATATGCTTGGTTTCATCGGTCAGAACATTGATTACAGGAGTTGGGACGTCTTGTTGAAGTCGTACAAAACATTGGTAAAGCCACACTTGGAATCTGTGTACAGTTCTGGTCACCCTATTATAGAAAGAATATTATTAAACTAAACAGAGTGCAGAAAATATTTACTAGGATGCTACAAGGATTTGGTGGTTTGAGTTATAAGGAGAGGCTGAATAGACTGGGACTTCTTTCTCTGGCACATAGGAGGCTCAGGGATGATCTATAAATAATGAGGGGCACAGATCAACTAGGTAGTCAATATCTTTTCCCAAAGGTGGGGGAGATTAAAACTAGAGAGTATGGGTTTAAGGTGAGAGATACAATTTTTTCGCAGGGGATGGTGAGTGTCTGGAACAAGCTGCCAGAGGTAGTATTTTAAAAAGCATTTAGATAGTAACATGGGTAAGATGTGTATAGAGGAATATGGTCAAATACAGGTAATTGAGTTTAGCTTAGGGGTTTAAAAAAAAGAGTGGCATGGACAATTTGAGTCATTTTGAGACAATTTGTTTCCATGCTGTAAACCTCTATGACTCTATAAAGAGCAGATGTACAGGATTAACAGAGATCTATTAAATAAACAAAGAGTGCTCAGGAAACATTGGGCAGTGGCAAGAGTATTGGAACCTGTTCTGCAGCCTTCAGAAAGCGGGATCAGAACATAACCAAAACAAAAGCTAGCCCAAGGTCAGCGTGGGGAAGTAATTTGAAAGTGTGAAGCTTGAAACCGTTTTTAATACACCTCCCAATAGCTGCGCAGCATAATGGTTAGCACTGCTGCCTCATAGCACCAGGGACCTGGGTTCGATTCCCGGCCTGGGTCACTATCTATGTGGAGTTTGCACATTCTCTCCATGTCTGCGTGGGTTTCCTCTGGGTGCTCCAGTTCCCTCCCATAATCCAAATCTGCGCTGGCTAGGTAGATTGGCCATTCTAAATTGTCCCTTGGTGTCAGGGGGTCTAGCTAGGATAAATGCATGGGGCTTTGGGGATAGGGCCTGGCTGGAATTGTGGTCATTGCAGACTTGATGGGTCAAACGACCACTTACTGCACTGTACAGTTCTATGATTTTATGGTGGCACAGTGGTTAGCACTGCTGCCTAATAGCGCCAGGGTCCCAGATTCAATTCCGGCCGTGGGTCACTATCCGTTGGAGTTTGCATGTTCTTCCTGTGTCTGCTTGGGTTTCCTCCAGGTGCTCCGATTTCCTCCACAGTCCAGAGACGTGCAGGTTAGGTGATTGGCCATACTAAATGGCCCCTAATGTCAGGGGGATTAGCAGGGTAAGTGTGTGAGGTTATGAGAACAGGGTTTAGGTGGAATTGTGAACAGCACAGACTGTAGGGATTCTAGGATTTTTTTAGTGGAAGTTTCTACAGAACCACAATCACAAAACTGAACTGTTTCTGTTTCTGTTACAAACAGGATAGACCTGCCACCATCCCATAAACCACCACCTCCCGAAACGAAGACAGAGATGAAGAGTCACCTCACAGCAGATGATATCCAGGTAACAAGAGCCAGTAACAGCTCACTGTGCATCCATCAGGAGATTTAAACCATTCCCAAGTAACCAGAAGAGTGTGACTGGCCAGAGATGTGGGCGATAGAGGGGGAGAATGCACATCCCCAGGGAAGGGCACTAAGGCCTCTATTGTGTGGGACGTTTGGGGGAGTAAATGGCTTTGTAAGGCCAGCTAATGGGTGAGCTCACCAATGGTGTTGCTTCACTGAGATATTTGTAGGAGAGTGAGATACCACTGGGTTCCTTTCATGGCCAATTCTTGGAATCACACACTTTGGGAAGGACATCAAGGACTTGCAGGAAGTGCAAAAGAGCTTTGTTAAAACAAATGCCAGAGGTCAGGATCTCCAGTCACTTGGAAAAGCTGCGAGCGTTCTCAGAGAAGAGGGAGATTTAATAGAAGCGCTCTTGACCAGGTTTTAATACAGTCAGTAAGAACAAACTATAGGAGAGCCAGTGTTCAGAGGACTCGGGTTAAAAATCATTGTAAAAAATCAGAGAAAACATGAACGAATGTTTAAAGGCAGCAAACTGTTGCAATCAGAAATCACTGCCTGAAAGGGTGGATTCATTCGTAATCTTCAAAGAGAATTTGCTAAGTATTTACAAATGAAAACTTAGCAGAGCTAAAGAGAGGCAGCAGGAGAGTGTGATTAATTGACTGGCTCTATCAGTAAGCTGGCAAAGGCAGAATGGAGCAAATGGAGTTCCACACTCACACCCTGTGTATATTTCACCCACAAAGGCCAGGCAATGTGAGCTGCTGTCTTACAAAGACAGAACACAAGCTTGGGTTCCCAGTCTCATTCTGAGACCCCATTCAGACAGGGAAGAGGGTCCAGGGCCGTGTGACTCCCGTTTCAGTAAGTATCTCTTTACATGTGAAGTACTGAGTACTACACTGATGCAACTGCCATCTTTTGGCTGAACCGTTAAACTGTGTGTGTGTGTAGTGGTCCATTTTGGCAGGACCAATGGAATGAAGCAGTATAATATCAAGGGTAGGACTCTTGGCAGTGTTGAGGAGCAGAAGGATCTTGGGGTCCGGGTCCACAGGACTCTTAAATCTGCCCTGCAGGTGGAGGATGTGGTCAAGAAGGCATATGGAGTACTGGCCTTCATTAATCGAGGAATTAAGTTTAGGAGTCGGGAGGTAATGCTGCAACTTTATAAGACCCTTGTCAGACCCCACTTGGAGTATTGTGTGCAGTTCTGGATGCCTCACGACAGGAAGGATATGGAAGCTATTGAGAGGGTGTAGAGGAGATTTGCAAGGATGTTGCCTGGATTGGGGGACATGCCTTATGAAGATAGGTTGAGAGAGCTGGGACTCTTCTCCCTGGAGAGACGAAGGTTGAGAGGTGACCTGATAGAGGTTTATAAGATGTTGAGAGGAATAGATGGAGTGGATTCTCAGAAGCTATTTCCCAGGGCTGAAACGGTCGCTACGAGAGGACACAGGTTTAAGGTGCTGGGGGGCAAGTACAGAGGAGATGTTAGAGGTAAGTTTTTCACTCAGAGGGTGGTGAGTGAATGGAATCGGCTGCCGTCAGTGGTGATAGAGGCGAACTCACTGGGGTCTTTTAAGAGACTTCTGGATGAGTACATGGAATTTAATGGGATTGAGAGTTACAGATATTCTATGGCCTGGTAAGTATAGATGGGATCGGCACAACTTGTGGGCCGAAGGGCCTGTTTGTGCTGTAGTGTTCGATGTTCTATGTTAACTGGGCCCTGTTTTCCTCTCTGGTGGATATTAAAAATCCCATGTCATTCCTCAGAAATGAGATAGAGAGTTTAGCACAAGCTGTCCAACACTTATCCTTCAATAAACAACATCACATTCAGATTATCTGGCCATTTATCACATTGTTGTTTGTGGGACCATCCTGTGCGTAAATTGGCTGCACTGTTTCACTCTATCACAACTGTGACTACAATTCCAGTGGATCTGATTGGCTGTGAAACACTGTTGGACGTCCCGAGTTCACGATTCTGTTCCTCATACCCAGGAACTCGGGCGTAATCTGCGTTTTACCACGGAGCAAATATTCAGCGTAGCCAGCATGACACCACAACAATTGGATCATGTTTAGAATGGTAAAGCAGCAACATGGCGGGGAAAACAGTAAACTGTTCATATCGCCTTTGACCACGTCACCCGCCGCTACTGAAAACACTGACTCTCACTGGGATACAGGTCCCACACACACTGACTCTCACTGGGGTACGGGTCCCACACACACTGACTCTCACTGGGGTACGGGTCCCACACACACTGACTCTCACTGGGGTACGGGTCCCACACACACTGACTCTCACTGGGGTACGGGTCCCACACACACTGACTCTCACTGGGGTACGGGTCCCACACACACTGACTCTCACTGGGGTACGGGTCCCACACACACTGACTCTCACTGGGGTACGGGTCCCACACACACTGACTCTCACTGGGGTACGGGTCCCACACACACTGACTCTCACTGGGGTACAGCTCCCACACACACTGACTCTCACTGGGGTCCCACACACACACTGACTCTCAGTGGGGTACGGGTCCCACACACACTGACTCTCACTGGGGTACGGGTCCCACACACACTGACTCTCACTGGGTTACAATTACGTTGAGGAGAGTGAGGGAATTCCTCAGCTTTCCAGAACATTCCTTCATTGTTGTGGTTTAACTGAAAAAGCACATTTTGTGTTTTTTTAATTGTTCTGTTTTGGTAAAGATCCCCATGTGCTGTCCTTCAGCCTAATCCCTAATTGTCTGTCACTCTGTATGAGAGTTGCAAATCAGAATGGTATCTGGTTACAGTTTAACATCTCACCCAGATAACAGTGCTCTACCCCCACAGTGCTGCACCCCCACAGTGCTGCACCCCCACAGTGCTGCACCCCCACAGTGCTGCATTCCCACAGTGCTATACCCCCACAGCGCTGCACCCCCACAGCGCTGTACCCCCACAGCGCTGCACCCCCACAGCGCTGCACCCCCATAGCACTGCATCCCCACAGCGCTGCACCCCCACAGTGCTGCACCCTCACAGTGCTGCACCCTCACAGTGCTGCATTCAGACATCAGTCAGGATCCTGGAGTCCAATTTGAAACCACCATCTCTGGGATGAGTGTGCTGTTCCTGGAACCATGGCTGTTTGACTTCCCGTGGCTCTGTCAGGCACTGCCCTCAGCAGCCTGCTCCAATGCTCACCGCTGTGTGCTGGGAGTGAGCTGATGGCTGTCAGGGGAAATGGCTGGACTGACTCCCACCTGTGTGATCAGCACAGGAAGCTGGTTTCACACTCCCTGCCTCACTGCAGGAGATAGATAGGTGAGAGATGAACATGGGTCGATCAGAGGGACTGTAAAAGAAGACAAGGCAGATTGGAAATGTGAAGCATCAACATAACAAAATAAATCACTGTGCGGAGTATTATCTCGCAGACATTACTCTATCACAGCCGAAAAAAGTATCAACCCAGTCAAGTAACGTCCTCACTGATTAAAATGTTTACAGGATTAATGGAGCAATCCTGTCAGTGGGGAATATTCCAGCTCGTTCTTACACCCTCCTCCTTTCTCACTAACAGGAAACCCTCTGTTCCGCAATACTTAATTCCGCGAACTTTTCTTTTTGTATTTCCAGAGGTGCAGTTACATTTACTGTTCCCTGGGTTGTCCACAAACTGGTGTCAGCCCAACACAGCATTCAGCTTTCACACCTCAGAGCTGGGCGATTGCGAGTCCAAACAACACTCCAAATCTCGACATGAATTCGAGACTGACGGTCCAGTACAGTGCTGAGGGAGTGCCGCACTGTCAGAGGGTCAGTGCTGAGGGAGTGCCGCACTGTCAGAGGGTCAGTGCTGAGGGAGTGCCGCACTGTCAGAGGGTCAGTGCTGAGGGAGTGCCGCACTGTCAGAGGGTCAGTGCTGAGGGAGTGCCGCACTGTCAGAGGGTCAGTGCTGAGGGAGTGCCGCACTGTCAGAGGGTCAGTGCTGAGGGGAGTGCCGCACTGTCAGAGGGTCAGTGCTGAGAGAGTGGCCGCACTGTCAGAGGGTCAGTGCTGAGGGAGTGCTGCACTGTCAGAGGGTCAGTGCTGAGGGAGTGCCGCACTGTCAGAGGGTCAGTGCTGAGAGAGTGCCGCACTGTCAGAGGGTCAGTGCTGAGGGAGTGCTGCCTGTCAGAGGGTCAGTGCTGAGGGAGTGCCGCACTGTCAGAGGGTCAGTGCTGAGGGAGTGCTGCACTGTCAGAGGGTCAGTGCTGAGGGAGTGCCGCACTGTCAGAGGGTGGTGCTGAGGGAGTGCTGCACTGCAGAGGGTCAGTGCTGAGTGCTGCACTGTCAGAGGGTCAGTGCTGAGGGAGTGCTGCACTGTCAGAGTCAGTGCTGAGGAGTGCTGCACTGGTCAAGGTGTCAGTGCTGAGGGAGTGCTGCACTGTCAGAGGGTCAGTGCTGAGGGAGTGCCGCACTGTCAGAGGGTCAGTGCTGAGGGAGTGCTGCACTGTCAGAGGGTCAGTACTGAGGGAGTGCTGCACGGTCAGAGGGTCAGTACTGAGGGAGTGCCGCACTGTCAGAGGGTCAGTGCTGAGGGAGTGCTGCACTGTCAGAGGGTCAGTGCTGAGGGAGTGCTGCACTGTCAGAGGGTCAGTGCTGAGGGAGTGCTGCACTGTCAGAGGGTCAGTGCTGAGGGAGTGCCGCACTGTCAGAGGGTCAGTGCTGAGGGAGTGCTGCACTGTCAGAGGGTCAGTGCTGAGGGAGTGCCGCACTGTCAGAGGGTCAGTGCTGAGGGAGTGCTGGACTGTCAGAGGGTCAGTGCTGAGGGAGTGCCGCACTGTCAGAGGGTCAGTGCTGAGGGAATGCTGCACTGTCAGAGGGTCAGTGCTGAGGGAGTGCTGCACGGTCAGAGGGTCAGTACTGAGGGAGTGCTGCACTGTCAGAGGGTCAGTGCTGAGGGAGCGCTGCACTGTCAGAGGGTCAGTGCTGAGGGAGCGCCGCACTGTCAGAGGGTTAGTGCTGAGGAAGTGCCGCACTGTCAGAGGGTCAGTGCTGAGGGAGTGCCGCACTGTCAGAGGGTCAGTGCTGAGGGAGTGCCGCACTGTCAGAGGGTCAGTGCTGAGGGAGCGCCGCACTGTCAGAGGGTCAGTGCTGAGGGAGTGCCGCACTGTCAGAGGGTCAGTGCTGAGGGAGTGCCGCACTGTCAGAGGGTCAGTGCTGAGGGAGTGCCGCACTGTCAGAGGGTCAGTGCTGAAGGAGTGCCGCACTGTCAGAGGGTCAGTGCTAAGGGAGTGCCGCACTGTCAGAGGATCAGTGCTGACAGAGTGCTGCACTGTCAGAGGGTCAGTGCTGATGGAGTGCCGCACTGAGAGAGAGTCAGTGCTGAGGGAGTGCCACACTGTCAGAGGGTCAGTGCTGAGGGAGTGCCGCACTGTCAGAGGTGCCATCTTTTTAATGAGATGTTAAACTGGGACTCTATCTGCTCTCTTGAATGGACAGAGATGATCTCCCGGCCACAATGCTGAAAAAGACATGGCTGCTTTCCCTGGTCAATGTTTGTTCCTTGGGCTACGTGGACAGCGGATTATCTGCTCATTTGCTCTGTGGGATCGTGCTGTGCATTAATCAACTTCTGAGCCTCTGACATTACAACATTGACATCATTTCAGAAAGTTCTTCATTGGCAGTAATAATTACGGCATGCCGTGTGGCTGTAAAAGCTTTTGCGAAAATGTGTTTTCCTCCTGTCCATCCCTCAGTCATTGCTGTCAGTGAGTTGTTAAAATTTTCAAAGGACAGAGAGTACGCAGACAGAGTCCAGACTGACCGAACACAGAGTCCAGACTGACCAAACACAGAGTCCAGACTGACCAAACACAGAGTCCAGACTGACCGAACACAGAGTCCAGACTGACCAAACACAGAGTCCAGACTGACCGAACACAGAGTCCAGACTGACCAAACACAGAGTCCAGACTGACCAAACACAGAGTCCAGACTGACCGAACACAGAGTCCAGACCGACCAAACACAAGTCCGACTGGCCACACAGAGTCAAGACTGACCGAACACAGAGTCCAGACTGGCCGAACACAAAGTCCAGACTGACCAAACACAGAGTCCAGACTGACCAAACACAGAGTCCAGACTGGCCGAACACAGAGTCCAGACTGACCGAACACAGAGTCCAGACTGACCGAACACAGAGTCCAGACTGACCGAACACAGAGTCCAGACTGACCGAACACAGAGTCCAGACTGACCGAACACAGAGTCCAGACTGACCGAACACAGAGTCCAGACTGACCGAACACAGAGTCCAGACTGACCAAACACAGAGTCCAGACTGGCCGAACACAGAGTCAAGACTGACCGAACACAGAGTCCAGACTGGCCGAACACAAAGTCCAGACTGACCAAACACAGAGTCCAGACTGACCAAACACAGAGTCCAGACTGGCCGAACACAGAGTCCAGACTGACCGAACACAGAGTCCAGACTGACCGAACACAGAGTCCAGACTGGCCGAACACAGAGTCCAGACGGGCCGAACACAGAGTCCAGACGGGCCGAACACAGAGTCAAGACTGACCGAACACAGAGTCCAGACGGGCCGAACACAGAGTCCAGACTGACCGAACACAGAGTCCAGACTGACCAAACACAGAGTCCAGACTGGCCGAACACAGAGTCCAGACGGGCCGAACACAGAGTCCAGACGGGCCGAACACAGAGTCCAGACTGACCGAACACAGAGTCCAGACGGGCCGAACACAGAGTCCAGACTGACCGAACACAGAGTCCAGACTGACCGAACACAGAGTCCAGACTGACCGAACACAGAGTCCGACTGCCGAACCAGAGTCCAGACGGCCGAACACAGAGTCCAGACTGGCCGAACACAGAGTCCAGACTGACCGAACACAGAGTCCAGACTGGCCGAACACAAAGTCCAGACTGACCAAACACAGAGTCCAGACTGACCAAACACAGAGTCCAGACTGGCCGAACACAGAGTCCAGACTGACCGAACACAGAGTCCAGACTGACCGAACACAGAGTCCAGACGGGCCGAACACAGAGTCCAGACTGACCAAACACAGAGTCCAGACTGGCCGAACACAGAGTCAAGACTGGCCGAACACAGAGTTCAGACTGGCCGAACACAGAGTCCAGACTGGCCGAACACAGAGTCCAGATGCCCAGGCACTGAGTCCAAAGTGCCCAGACACTGGGGTGAACTGTCAGACACTGGGACAGTGGTGAGACAGTGGGGGCAGTGGTCAGACACTGGGACAGTGGTCAGACAGTGGGGGCAATGGTCAGACACTGGGACAGTGGTCAGACAGTGGGGGAAGTGGTCAGACTCTGGGACAGTGGTCAGACAGTGGGGGCAGTGATCAGACACTGGGACAGTGGTCAGACAGTGGGGGCAGTGGTCAGACACTGGGACAGTGGTCAGACAGTGGGGGAAGTGGTCAGACTCTGGGACAGTGGTCAGACAGTGGGGGCAGTGGTCAGACACTGGGACAGTGGTCAGACAGTGGGGGAAGTGGTCAGGCTCTGGGACAGTGGTCAGACAGTGGGGGCAGTGGTCAGACAGTGGGGGCAGTGGTCAGACACTGGGACAGTGGTAAGACAGTACAGACAGTAGTCAGACACTGGGACAGTGGTCAGACAATGTGCGTAGTGGTCAGACACTGGGACAGTGGTCAGACAGTAGGGACAGTGGTCAGACACTGAGACAGTGGTAGACAGTGGGGGCAGTGGTCAGATACTGGGACAGAGTTAAGACAGTGGGGGCAGTGGTCAGACACTGGGACAGTGGTCAGACAGTGGGGGCAGTGGTCAGACACTGGGACAGTGGTCAGACAGTGGGGACAGTGGTCAAACACTGGGACAGTGGTCAGACAGTGAGGACAGTGGTCAGACACTGTGACAGTGTCAGACAGTGGGGACAGTGGTCAGACAGTGGGGGCAGTGGTCAGACACTGGGACAGTGGTCAGACAGTGGGGGCAGTGGTCAGACAGTGGCAGCAGTGGTCAGACAATCGGACAGTGGTCAGACACTGGGACAGTGGTCAGGCAGTGGGGGCAGTGGTCAGACACTGGGACAGTGGTCAGACAGTGGGGCAGTGGTCAAACACTGGGACAGTGGTGAGACAGTGGGGACAGTAGTCAGCCACTGGGACAGTGGTCAGACTGTGGGGGCAATGGTCAGACACATGGACAGTGGTCAGGTAGTGGGTACAGTGGTCAGACACTGGGACAGTGGTCAGACTGTGGGGGCAATGGTCAGACACTGGGATGGTGGTCAGACAGTGGGGGCAGTGGTCAGACACTTGGACAGTAGTCAGATAGTGGGGCAGTAGTCAGACACTGTGACAGTGGTCAGGCAGTGGGGACAGTGGTCAGATACTGGGACAGTGGTCAGACAGTGGGACAGTGGTCAGACACTGGGACGGTGGTCAGACAGTGGGGCAGTGGTCAGACACTAGGACAGTAGTCAGACGGTGGGGACAGTGGTCAAACACTGGGACGGTGGTCAGACAGTGGGGGCAGTGGTCAGACACTGGGACAGTGGTCAGGCAGTGGGAACAGTGGT
Organism: Sphyrna mokarran; assembly: GCA_024679065.1. NCBI lineage: Eukaryota > Metazoa > Chordata > Chondrichthyes > Carcharhiniformes > Carcharhinidae > Sphyrna > Sphyrna mokarran. The sequence continues at coordinate 36,431,823 of JAGIQG010000029.1, forward strand.
CAGGCAGTGGGGACAGTGGTCAGACAGCGGGGACAGTGGTCAGACAGCGGGGACAGTAGTCAGACACTGGGACAGTGGTCAGGCAGTGGGGGCAGTGGTCAGACAGTGGGGGCAGTGGTCAGACACTGGGACAGTGGTCAGGCAGTGGGGACAGTGGTCAGGCAGTGGGGACAGTGGGGTCAGACAGTGGGGACAGTAGTCAGTCACTGGGACAGTGGTCAGACATTGGGGCAGTGGTCAGACAGTGGGGACAGTGGTCAGCCACTGGGACAGTGGTCAGCCACTGGGGCAGTGGTCAGACATTGGGGATAGTAGTCAGACACTGGGACAGTGGTCAGGCAGTGGAGAGAATGGGTTGATGGATAGAGGCAGGTCGGGTTGGCTGGAGGTTTAAGTTGAAGGCGGGTTCTGAAGTGACCTCTCCCACTTGTGATGGTCCTTCACGTTTGGCACAGCGAGTGGTCCCTCCAGCTCTCTGCTCACTCTGCCAGACTGTAACCCTTGGCAGCAGGCTAATCCTTCATAAAATGAAGCAGAAATCAAACTCAAACATTCAAAAAAATTGGTAACAGAGCCTTCAAAATACAACGCCCTGCTGTCTGGGGCTCCCACCCCGGGTCCCTTCCCTCCTGTATAAGAAGCTAATCAGGATAGGGATAGTGAGTGACTGTCTCACCTCCCCCTTCTCCTGAGCTGCTTGAGGTCTTCACTTGGTAACTGCTTACAATGACCAGTCCCAGAGCGATAATGCATTGTACAAGCAGCAGAGACCTCCCCTGCCGAGTGGATGATGGAATGAGATTAAGTATCTGACCTCTGTCAGAGCACTGAGGGTGTGGGAGGTAGTTTGAGTGGCAGAGACAGTGAACTGGGGGATCGAGCCTGTGAGAATGAAGCAAAACATTTGCCTCAGTGTCAGGATAATTGATTCACCAACCACGAGACGTAAAGACGGAAACTTACTCCACTGAGAAAACTGTTGCTTCATTTGCTTCCCTGCGTATCACAAGCACAGTCTGATCAGTAGGGAATGTGCTTCATATACTGGGAAAAATAACTCATTATTCCACTGAAATGCACAGAGCTGGAAATCACACACTTACGGTATTGATCTGAACTAAAGATTCTATCAGTGAACATTTTATACCCTATTTCCAACGTGACTGTCAGAGTTCTGACTGGAGTGGGGGTGGGGGAGGGTGGTTGGGGGGGGTTAGAGGTCACACCTCCCAGCTGTAGCTCCGAATCCCACTCTCACTGATAACATAAGGAGTGTGTCATCACCGTGTTGTTATGACTCACTGTCTGAGTCACTGAATCACTGCAGCGTGAGTCAGTCAGAGACACTAGCTGTGGCTTCAGGACCCACTCAGAACCTCAGCACTAATAAAATGTAGATTGAGACTCTGAGTGTAATACTGAGGGAGTGCTGCACCGTCAGAGAGTCAGTGCTGAGGGAGTGCACTGTCAGAGGGTCAATACTGAGGGAGTGCCGCACTGTCACAGGGTCAGTGCTGAGGGAGTGCCGCACTGTCAGAGGGTCAATTCTGAGGGAGTGCCACACTGTCAGAAGGTCAGTGCTCAGGGAGTGCTGCACTGTCAGAGGGTCAGTACTGAGGGAGTGCTGCACTGTCGGAGGGTCAGTGCTGAGGGAGTGCTGCACTGTCGGAAGGTCAGTGCTCACGGAGTCTGCACTGTCAGACAGTCAGTGCTGAAGGAATGCCGCACTGTCAGAGGGTCAGTACTGAGGGAGTGCCACACTGTCAGAGGGTCAGTACTGAGGGAGTGCCGCACTGTCAGAGCATCAGTACTGAGAGAGTGCCGCACTGTCAGAGGGTCAGTACTGAGGGAGTGCCACACTGTCAGAGGGTCAGTGCTGAGGGAGTGCCACACTGTCAGAGGGTCAGTGCTGAAGGAGTGCTGCACTGTCAAAGAGTCAGTACTGAGGGAGTGCCGCACTGTCAGAGGGTCAGTGCTGAGGGAGTGCCGCACTGTCAGAGGGTCAGTGCTGAGGAGTGCCGCACTGTCAGAGGGTCAGTGCTGAGGGAGTGCCGCACTGTCAGAGGGTCAGTGCTGAGGGAGTGCCGCACTGTCAGAGGGTCAGTGCTGAGGGAGTGCCGCACTGTCAGAGGGTCAGTGCTGAGGGAGTGCCGCACTGTCAGAGGGTCAGTGCTGAGGGAGTGCCGCACTGTCAGAGGGTCAGTACTGAGGGAGTGCCGCACTGTCAGAGGGTCAGTACTGAGGGAGTGCCGCACTGTCAGAGGGTCAGTATGAGGGAGTGCCGCACTGTCAGAGGGTCAGTGCTGAGGGAGTGCCGCACTGTCAGAGGGCAGTACTGAGGGAGTGCCGCACTGTCAGAGGGTCAGTACTGAGGGAGTGCCGCACTGTCAGAGGGTCAGTACTGAGGGAGTGCCACACTGTCAGAGGGTCAGTACTGAGGGAGTGCCGCACTGTCAGAGGGTCAGTGCTGAGGGAGTGCCGCACTGTCAGAGGGTCAGTGCTGAGGGAGTGCCGCACTGTCAGAGGGTCAGTGCTGAGGGAGTGCCGCACTGTCAGAGGGTCAGTGCTGAGGGAGTGCCGCACTGTCAGAGGGTCAGTGCTGAGGGAGTGCCGCACTGTCAGAGGGTCAGTGCTGAGGGAGTGCCGCACTGTCAGAGGGTCAGTGCTGAGGGAGTGCCGCACTGTCAGAGGGTCAGTACTGAGGGAGTGCCACACTGTCAGAGGGTCAGTACTGAGGGAGTGCCGCACTGTCAGAGGGTCAGTGCTGAGGGAGTGCCGCACTGTCAGAGGGTCAGTGCTGAGGGAGTGCCGCACTGTCAGAGGGTCAGTGCTGAGGGAGTGCCGCACTGTCAGAGGGTCAGTGCTGAGGGAGTGCCGCACTGTCAGAGGGTCAGTGCTGAGGGAGTGCCGCACTGTCAGAGGGTCAGTGCTGAGGGAGTGCCGCACTGTCAGAGGGTCAGTGCTGAGGGAGTGCCGCACTGTCAGAGGGTCAGTGCTGAGGGAGTGCCGCCCTGTCAGAGGGTCAGTGCTGAGGGAGTGCCGCACTGTCAGAGGGTCAGTGCTGAGGGAGTGCCGCACTGTCAGAGGGTCAGTGCTGAGGGAGTGCCGCACTGTCAGAGGGTCAGTGCTGAGGGAGTGCTGCACTGTCAGAAATGCTGTCTTTCAGGTGAGTGCTTGAGGAGTCTATCTGTCTTTTCTAGGTGAATGTAGAAGGTTCTGTTGAGCTGTTTTATAGGAGAGCATGGAAGATTTCCCCAGTGCCTTGACCAACATTCATCCCTTAATCAACATTATACAAATAAATGATCTGGTCGGATAACATTGTTACCAGTGGGAGATGCTGTGCCGATTGACTGCAGCATATGCTGAGTTACACTTCAGAAGTACTTCGTTGGCTGTGTCGCATCCTGGAATAACTGAGTGTGAAAGGCGCTACATAAATGCAAGTTTTTTTGTCCGACTGAAAAACAGGTGTCAGGAAAGATAGGAATTTCAAGATCCCATCACATGATTCCTGTTTGTGTGATGTTGATTACGGAATGAATGTTGGCCAAGGCACTGGGGAAATCTTTCATGCTCTTGAATAAAACGGTTCAACAGAACCTTCTACATTCACCTAGAAAAGGTAGATAGAATCCTCAAGCACTCATCTGAAAGACAGCATTTCTGACAGTGCGGCACTCCCTCAGTACTGACCCTCTGACAGTGCGGCACTCCCTCAGCACTGACCCTCTGACAGTGCAGCACTCCCTCAGCACTGACCCTCTGACAGTGCAGCACTCCCTCAGCACTGACCCTCTGACAGTGCTGCACTCCCTCAGCACTGACCCTCTGACAGTGCGGCACTCCCTCAGCACTGACCCTCTGACAGTGCGGCACTCCCTCAGCACTGACCCTCTGACAGTGCGGCACTCCCTCAGCACTGACCCTCTGACAGTGCGGCACTCCCTCAGTACTGACCCTCTGACAGTGCGGCACTCCCTCGGCACTGACCCTCTGACAGTGCGGCACTCCCTCAGCACTGACCCTCTTTCAGTGCAGTACTCCCTCAGCACTGACCCTCTGACAGTGCGGCACTCCCTCGGCACTGATCCTCTGACAGTGAGGCACTCCCTCAGCACTGACCCTCTGACAGTGCGGCACTCCCTCGGCACTGATCCTCTGACAGTGAGGCACTCCCTCGGCACTGATCCTCTGACAGTGAGGCACTCCCTCAGCACTGACCCTCTGACAGTGCGGCACTCCCTCGGCACTGATCCTCTGACAGTGAGGCACTCCCTCAGCACTGACCCTCTGACAGTGCAGCACTCCCTCAGCACTGACCCTCTGATTAGTCTAATAGTGCAATGGCCAATTGGAAACCACACGGAGCTTTGAAAAAACAGTTTGCATTGAAATATCCCATTAAGAGCAGCGTAACATTGCACCAATCAGCTTCATAGACATGAATTACTAAAGAACAAAACAGCACGGGAAACAGGCCCTTCGGCCCAACAAGCCCGCACCACCACCCTGATGTTCCCACCTCTACCTGTGATCCCTGTCTATGTTTATAGATCTATGGATTAAAAACCAAATTTGAGACGATTTAGGGAGAATTTGTTTTGCCAATTAGCCTAAGAGCACTTCTTTGGGATGTGGGAGGAAACCGGAGCACCCGGAGAAAACCCACGCAAGCACGGGGAGAATGCGCAAACTCCCACAGACACAGGCCCAAACCCATGTATCTGCACAGCACAGCGATAGTCACTGAGCTGTCGTGTTGCCCATCAAATGGTCCAGTTCAAGCGTACACTAACGATGTGAAGCACTAGGATACTCTCGAAAAAAATCCAAGAGCAGCCCTCTCATGACCCATCGCGTGTATGCCCCTCGTTAGACAACAAGGACCAAAGCACCTGTAGGATAAAAACAAGTACATCAATATCATCATCTATTTACACACTTCCCAGGGACTCCCAAGGCTCATGATCCCTATTTTAAACAATAATATCTTTCAGGTAATGAGACTAACGACGTGTGGGTTAGGTTGATTGGCTGAGCTGAATTGTCCCGAGTGTCTGAAGAGGATAATTGTGTGGGGTTATGGAATGGGCCTGGGTGATATTGTGGTCAGTACAGAATGACCGAATGGCCTCCTTTTGCACTGTAGGGATTCTACGATTCTAAGATCCCATAAACTGTTTCTTGGGAATGTTACTAAATAAACCATTTAGGGAAATATTAGGATTGGTGACCAGAAGTTCAATCACAGAATTAAGTTCTCAGGAGTGCCACAAAGGAGGAGATTGAGGTAGAGAATCATAAAATCTCTGCAGTATAGAAGGAGACCATTTGGCCCATTGAATCTATACCTACCATAGTCCCACTCAGGCCCTGTTCCCATAATCCCACATATTTACCCTGCTGAGCCCCTGACGCTAGAGTCAATTTAGCACAGCCAAGCAAACAAACCCCCCACGTGTTTGGAGACGCTGAGAGGTTTATAGAGGGAACCGCAGAACTTGAGGTTTAGACAGCTGAAGGCACAGACACCAGAGATGGAGCTCAAGGAGCTAGAATTAGATAAATGCAGACATCTTGGAGAGTTGCTATGAGGTTACAGAGATAAGGAGGTGTGTAGGGATTGGAGGAGGTTACAGAGGTAGGGAGGGGTATAGGAGGCTGGAGGAGGTTACAGAGATAGGGAGAGGTGTAGGGGGCTGGAGGAGGTTACAGAGATAGGGAGAGGTGTAGGGGGTTGGAGGAGGTTACAGAGATAGGGAGAGGTGTAGGGGGCTGGAGGAGGTTACAGAGATAGGAGAGGTGTGGGGCTGGAGGAGGTTACAGAGATAGAGAAGGGTTGTGGGCTGAGGATGTTAGAGATGGGGAGGAGGTGTAGGGGGCTGGAGGAGGTTACAGAGATAGAGAAAGGGTGGGGGCTGGAGGAGGTTACAGAGATAGAGAGAGGTGTGGGGGCTGGAGGATGTTACAGAGATAGGGAGAGGTGTAGGGGGCTGGAGGAGGTTACAGAGATAGAGAAAGGTGTGGGGGCTGGAGGAGGTTACAGAGATAGAGAGAGGTGTGGGGGCTGGAGGATGTTACAGAGATGGGGAGGAGGTGTAGGGGGCTGGAGCAGGTTACATAGAACATAGAACATTATAGCGCAGAACAGGCCCTTCGGCCCTCGATGTTGCGCCGACCAATTATGAAAAAAGCAATGACCCTCCAAACTAAACCATTCCCTTCTCTCCATAAACTTATCAACTAACATCTTAAACGCCACCAAACTTGGCGCATCTACAACTGCCGCAGGCAGGGCATTCCACTCCCTAACCACCCTCTGGGTAAAGAACCTACCTCTGATATCCGTCCTATAACTATCACCCCTTAATTTAAAGCTGTGTCCCCTCGTGCTAGCTTTCTCCATCCTAGGAAAATGGCTATCACTGTCCACCCTATCTAAACCTCTAATCATCTTATATGTTTCGATAAGGTCTCCTCTTTGCCGCCTCCTTTCTAACGAAAACAACCTCAAATCCCTCAGCCTCTCCTCATAAGACCTGCCCTCCATACCAGACAACATCTTGGTAAACATCCTCTGTACCCTCTTCAATGCCTCCACATCTTTCTTATAATGTGGGGACCAGAACTGCACACAATACTCCAAGTGCAGCCGCACTAGAGTTTTGTACAGTTGCAACATGACGTTGCGGCTCCGAAATTCAATCCCCCTACCAATAAAAGCTAAGACTCCGTATGCCTTCTTAACAACCTTATCGACTTGACTGCCTACTTTCAGGGATCTATGCACATATACACCAAGATCCCTCTGTTCATCAACACTATTAAGAATCCTACCATTAGCCCTATACTCTACACATTTATTATTCCTGCCAAAGTGCATTACCTCACACTTTTCCACATTAAACTCCATTTGCCACCTCTCAGCCCAGCTCTGCAACTTGTCCAAGTTTCTCTGCAAACTATAACACCCCTCTTCACTATCTACCACTCCACCGACTTTAGTGTCATCTGCAAATTTACTAATCCATCCTTCAATACCCTCATCCAGATCATTTATAAAAATTACAAACAGCAGGGGCCCCAAAACAGACCCCTGAGGTACACCACTTGTAACCGAACTTCACGATGAATATCCCCCATCAACCACCACCCTCTGTCTTCTATCTGCTAGCCAATTCCTAATCCAATTAGCTAATTAGCTAAATCACCCTCTATCCCATACATCTGCATTTTCTGTAGAAGCCTTCCATGGGGAACCTTATCGAACGCCTCACTAAAGTCCATATATACCACATCAACTGCCTTACCCCCATCCACCTCTTTGGTGACTTTTTCAAAAAACTCAATAAGGTTAGTAAGGCACGACCTACCCTTCACAAAACCATGCTGACTATCCCCAATCAATTCATTTCTCTCTAAATAACTATAAATCCTATCCCTAATAATTCTCTCCAATACTTTGCCCACAACAGAAGTAAGACTCACTGGCCTATAATTCCCTGAAAGTCTCTCTTCCCCTTCTTGAACAATGGGACCACATTCGCTATCCTCCAGTCTTCCGGAACTATACCCGTAACCAACGACGACCTGAAGATCAGAGCCAGAGGCTCTGCAATCACCTCTCTTGCCTCCTAGAGAATACTAGGATAAATCCCGTCCGGCCCAGGGGACTTATCTAACTTCAAACCCTTGAGAATATCTAGCACATCCTCCCTATCTACTTCAATACTTTCCAGTTTTCAACCCTGTACCTCAGTGTTCTCCACAACTACATTTACATCTCCCTGCATGAATACCGAAGAGAAATATTTATTCAGTGCCTCTCCAATCTCTTCAGGCTCCACGCACAACTTCCCACTGCTGTCTATGACTGGCCCTAATCTTGCCCTAACCAATCTTCTATTCTTAACATATCTAAAGAAAGCTTTAGGATTCTCCTTAATCCTATCAGCCAAAGTCTTCTCGTGTCCCCTCTTAGCTCTCCTCAACTCACTCTTTAGCTCCCTCCTGGCTAATCTATAGCTATCCATTGCACTAACCGAGCCTTCAAGCCTCATCCTGACATAAGCCTCCTTTTTCCTTTTAACCAGCGAATTAACTTTTTTTGTACACCAAGGTTCCCTTATTCGACCATTTCCTCCTTGCCTGACAGGGACATACTTATCAAGGACTCGCAGCAGCTGCTCCTTGAATAAGCTCCACATTCCAGATGTTCCCAGTCCCTGTAGTTTCCTAGTCCAATCTATGCACCCTAATTCTCTCCTGATGGCCTCATAATTACCCTTCCCCCAGCTATAACTACTGCCCCCAGCTTCATGCCTATCCCTATCCATCACTAAGGTGAACGTAACCGAATTGTGGTCACTATCACCAAAATGTTCACCAACTTCCAAGCCTAACACCTGGTCTGGCTCATTACCCAGCACCAAATCCAATGTAGCCTCACCTCTAGTTGGCCTATCTACATACTGAGTCAAAAAACCTTCCTGCACACTTTGTACGAAAACTGACCCCTCTAACGAGCTAGAGCTATAGCTATTCCAATCAATATTAGTAAAATTAAAGTCCCCCATAACAATTACCCTATTACTTTCACTCCTGTCCAGGATCGACTTTGCAATCCTTTCCTCTACCTCTCTCGAACTTTTAGGAGGTCTATAAAAGACTCCCAACAGGGTGACCTCTCCTCTCCTGTTTCTAATCTCAGAAACAGAGATAGAGAAAGGTGTGGGGGCTGGAGGAGGTTACAGAGATAGGGAGAGGTGTGGGGGCTGGAAGAGGTTACAGAGATAGGGAGAGGTGTGCGGACTGGAGGAGGTTACAGAGATAGGGAGAGTGTGGGAGCTGGAGGAGGTTACAGAGATAGAGAAAGGTGTGGGGGCTGGAGGAGGTTACGGAGATAGGGAGAGGTATGGGGGCTGGAGGAGGTTACAGAGATAGGGAGAGGTATGGGGGCTGGAGGAGGTTACAGAGATAGGGAGGGGTGTAGGGAGCTGGAGGAGGTTACAGAGATAAAGGTGTGGGGTCTGGAGGAGGTTACGGAGATAGGGAGAGTGTGGGAGCTGGAGGAGGTTACAGAGATAGAGAAAGGTGTGAGGGCTGGAGGAGGTTACAGAGATAGGGAGAGGTGTAGGGAGCTGGAGGAGGTTACGGAGATACAGAGAGGTGTGGGGGCTGGAGGAGGTTACGGAGATAGAGAGAGGTGTCGGGGCTGGAGGAGGTTACGGAGATAGAGAGAGGTGTGGGGGCTGGAGGATGTTACAGAGATAGGGAGGAGTGTAGGGGGCTGGAGGAGGTTACAGAGATAGAGAGAGTGTCGGGCTGGAGGAGGTTACGGAGATAGAGAGAGGTGTGGGGGCTGGAGGAGGTTACGGAGATAGAGAGAGGTGTGGGGGCTGGAGGATGTTACAGAGATAGAACAAAGAAAACCGAAGTACAGGAAGAGCCCTTTTGCCCTCCCCCAGGCTTGTGCTGACCATGTTGACCACCTGAATTAAAACCCTCTACCCTTTCAGCGACCATAGAGCATAGAACATAGAACATTACAGCACAGAACAGGCCCTTCGGTCTTCGATGTTGTGCCGACCAATATAAAAAGCAATGCCCCTCCAAACTAAACCATTCCCTTCTCTTCCATATACTTATCAACTAACCTCTTAAACGCCACCAAACTTGGCGCATCTACAACTGCTGCAGGCAGGGCATTCCACTCCCGAACCACCCTTTGGGTAAAGAACCTACCTCTGATATCCGTCCTATAACTATCACCCCTTAATTTAAAGCTGTGTCCCCTCGTGCTAGCTTTCTCCATCCTAGGAAAAAGGCTATCACTGTCCACCCTATCTAAACCTCTAATCATCTTATATGTTTCGATTAGGTCCCCTCTTAGCCGCCTCCTTTCTAACGAAAACAACCTCAAATCCCTCAGCCTCTCTTCATAAGACCTGCCCTCCATACCAGGCAACATCCTGGTAAACCTCCTCTGTACCCTCTCCAATGCCTCCACATCTTTCTTATAATGTGGGGACCAGAACTGCACACAATACTCCAAGTGCGGCCGCACTAGAGTTTTGTACAGTTGCAACATGACGTTGCGGCTCCGAAATTCAATCCCCCTACCAATAAAAGCTAAGACTCCATATGCCTTCTTAACAACCTTATCGACTTGACTGCCTACTTTCAGGGATCTATGCACATATACACCAAGATCCCTCTGTTCATCAACACTATTAAGAATCCTACCATTAGCCCTATACTCTACACATTTATTATTCCTGCCAAAGTGCATTACCTCACACTTTTCCACATTAAACTCCATTTGCCACCTCTCGGCCCAGCTCTGCAACTTGTCCAAGTCCCTCTGCAAACTATAACACCCCTCTTCACTATCTACCACTCCACCGACTTTAGTGTCATCCGCAAATTTACTAATCCAAACTTTACTTTACTTTACCATATCCCTCTACTGCCATTCCCTCCCTAGGGGATGTGAAGTCCCTGTGGTATTATTGCTAGATTATTAATCCAGAAACTCAGGTTCTGGGGACCTGGGTTCGAATCCTGCCACAGCAGATGATGGAATTTGAATTCAATAAAAAATATCTGGAATTAAGAATCTACTGATGACCATGAAACCATTGCCAATTGTCAGGAAAACCCACCTGGTTCACTAATGCCCTTTAGGGAAGGAAATCTACTGTCCTTATCTGGTCTGGCCTACATGTGACCCTAGAGCCACAGCAATGTTGGTAACTCTCAACTGCTCTCCAGGGGATGGGCAGTAAATACTGGCCAACCAGTGATGCCCAAGTCCCATGAACAAATAAAAAAAAATCATGTATTTGTCAAGACGCCCTTAAAACTCACCATCATATTAGCTTCCAGTATCTATCCTGGCAGTGAGTTCCAGGCACCTACCACTCTCTGTATAAAAAACTTGCCTCGTACATCTCCTTTAAATCTTGTCCCTTACACTTTAAACCTAGTAATTGACTCTTCCACCCTGGGAAAAAGCTTCTGACCATCCATTCTGTCCACGTCTCTCATAATCTTGTAGATTTCTATCGGGTCTCCCCTCAACCTCCATCGTTTCAATGAGAACAAACCAAGTTTCTCCAACCTCTCCTCATAGCTAATGCCCTCCATATCAGGTAACATCCTGGTAAATCTTTTCTGTGCTCTCTCCAAAGCCCCCACATCCTTTTGCTAGTGTGGTGACCAGAATTGAACACTATATGCGGCCTAACTAAGGTTCTATAAAGCTACAAAATGACTTGCCAACTTTTAACTCAATGCATTGGCCAACGAAGGCAAGCATGCCGAAAGCCTTTTTGACTACCTTCTCCACGTGCATTGCCACTTTCAGTGACCTGTGTATGTGTACATCAGATCCCTTTGCCTATCAATATTCTTAAGGGTTCTGCCATTTACTGTATATTTCCCATCTGTGTTAGACCTTCCAAAATGCATTATTTGTTCTTCCAGCAATATTTTTAAGTAATAGATTTAAAGTGGCTCATAACGACGGCACAGTGGCAGGCACTGTTACCACACAGTGCCAGGGACCCGGGTTCGATTCCGGCCTTGAGTGACTGTGTGGAGTCTGCACATTTTCCCCATGTCTGCGTGGGTTTCCTTTGAATGCTCTGGTTTCCTCCTACAGCACAAAGATGGTTAGGTTGATTGGCCATACTAAATTGCCCCACAGTGTCAGAGGGGGGTTAGTGCGGTAAAAAAGTGGGGTTAAGGGGATAAGGCCTGGGTGAGATTGTTGTTGGTGCAGGCTTGATGGGTCGAATGACCTCTTTCTGTATTATCGTGATTCCATGATTCTGCGAATATCTTTCCATATTTGTGGGTGCAAGAGATTTACATCATCGCTGAGAGATTTTCTGCTTCCAGCACTTTTCTGTAACACAGCAACTGGCTCAGACTATGAGGCATGAGGTACTAAAGGATTGGTGGAATTTTCAGAGAGAAATATCTGCAAGCTGATCTCTGTGCAGTTACATTAATCTTTTGACAGGAAAAGTAGTGCAGCCTTGAATAGATGCTGTTCTTTCAGCAGAGAGAAGGAGGGGGGTTGGTGGGAGACCCAGACTGGAAAACTTATTGGTTGTGTTGTTAATATGTTGCTTAATTGCTGCTTGGTACATAATTAAATTAAGGGCTTCAGTTGTTGCAAATTACTATTAAGCATCTCATTTAAAATGGAGGTAGGGAATGAGAATAACTACTGATTAGATTCATTGGCCTGAAATCAATGATTCTGCCACTGGAGACCACTTGATCATATCAGAAACAAGACTTCATCCCAACTTCACTCTTGGAGGTTCTGACTTGTTGCTGTTTGGACTCTCGTTCAAGTGGCCATTTACTTAGGAGAGGCACCCAGCCAATTGTACCTCTCCTGATATCAAGAGCAACATAGAATTTATGTAGAACCTCAAATGCAGTAAAATGTTCCAAATAGCACTTCATCGGAGCAATGATCAAACATAACTTGACATTCCGCTTCACGAGGAGATATTAAGATAATTGATATAACCTTTGTCATGGAGAGTGTGTTTAAAGGGATGACAGAGTAACTGAGGAGATTAAGGAGGGAATTCCAGAACTCACAGCTGGAGTTCCAGACACTAATGATGCATTAATTAAAAGTAAAGGAGATCCAGAGGCCAAAAATCAAGGAGGTGTTGGAGGGTTTACAGGTGCAATGCATTGGAATAGCCAAATGTTTTGTCATATTGCTTCCTCTGCTGTCCTCTCTGCTGGGAAGGTTCATTCAGAGCTGTCTGTAGCTGAGAGTGTATTCATCTCATTGCAAATCAGCAGAAAGATGGCCACGAGATTGTGGCAAATTATTTTCTTACATTTCATTTTCAAAATTAAACACTGAACACTGCAGCAGCACGGGGTGGCACAGTGGTTAACACTGCTGCCTCACAGCTCCAGGGACCCGGGTTCAAGTCCAACCTCAGGTCTCTGGCTATGTGGAGTTTGCACATTCTCTCCACATCTGCATCGGTTTCCTCCGGGTGCTCTAGTTTCCTCCCACATTCCAAAGATGTGCGGGTTAGGTTGTTTGGCGATGATAAATTGATCCTAGTGTCAGGGGGATTAGTGAGGTAAATATGTGGGGTTATGGGGATAGGACTTGGATTGGATTGTGATTGGTGCAGGCTCGATGGGCCAAATGGCCTCCTTCTGCACTGTAGGGATTCTGTGATTTTAAGAGCACCGGGGAATCTTGTGAACTCTTTAAAACTTCTAAAGTAGATTTTAAGTAAGTTTGGGCAATTTGACAGATGTCTCTGTGCATCACATTCAGGCACATGGTGAGATGCTGTAATTAGAAACAGTGACAGTGAAAATATACTTCGGGACAATGGGGAAATTCATCCTGAACAAAAAGAACGTGGTGATTACAAACAAAAGTTAGACATTTGACTGAAAGCAGATAAAATAGACGAGGATAAAGTAACTCTTTTCTTGGGACTGGGCATCTTTGTGGGAGTGTCTATGGTGTTATGGGCAGCATGGTGGTTCAGTGGTTGGCACTGCTATCTCACAGCACCAGGGATCCGGTTTGATTTCCAGCTTGGTCACTGTCTGTCTGGAGTTTGCACATTCTCCCCGTGTCCATGTGGGTTTCCTCCAGCTGCTCTGGTTTCTTCCCACAGTCCAAAGATGTGCCACAGTCCATGAATTGGCCATGTTAAGTAGCCCCTTAGTGTCGGGGGGTGAGCAGGGTAAATATGTGGGGTTACGGGGCTAGGACTTGGATAGGATTATTGTCGGTGCAGGCTTGATGAGCTGAAAGACCTCCTCCTGCACTGTGGGGATTCTATGACTCCAAACAATAGAAAATGCTGAAATTAATAAGATTTTCTATTTATTTTATGGCATGACTCGGAATGAAATTGCACTTGGAGTTGTGTTTTCTCAGGAAGCAGTCGCCTAGTAAGACTGTTGTAGGTTACATTATTTGATTTGATTTGATTATTGTCACACATATTAGTATGCAGTGAAAAGTATTGTTCCTTGCAGATTATGTAGACGAAATATAGAACGAAAAAAGCAAAGAAAATTATAGCACAAGAACAGACCCTTCGGCCCTCCAAGCCTGCACCGACGTGCTACCCCTAACTGAACTAAAATCCCCTACCCTTCCGGGGACCAGATCCCTCTATTCCCATCTCATTCATGGATTTGTCAAGACGCCCCTTAAAAGTCACTATCGTATTTGCTTCCACTACTCCCCCAGCAATAAGTTCCAGGCACCACTACTCTCTGTAAAAAATGTCTCGTACATCTCGTTTAAACCTTGCCCCTCGCACCTTAAACCTGTGCCCCATGGTAATTGACTCTTCCATCCTGAAAAAAGCTTCTGACTATCCACCCTGTCCATGCCTCTCATAATCTTGTAGATTTCTATCAGGTCATCTCTCAACCTTCATCACTCCAGTGAGAACAAAACTGTTGATAGAGAAGAAAAGGAGACAGTGCAGAATGTAGTGTTACAATCATAGTTAGGGTGTAGAGAAAGATCAACTTAATGCAACATAAGTCTATTCAAAAGACTGATAGCAGCAAGAAAGAAAGTGTTCTTGCGTCAGTTAGCTGTTCTTGAGTGGGCTTTGTTCACACTCTTAGTCATTTATTGCAGTGTTGGACAGAGCAGGAGCCATACCAAGCTAAGATACAACCAGAAAGAATGTTTTCTATGGTGCATCTTTAGAACTTGGTGACAGTTGTAGCAGACATGCCAAATTTCCTTGGTCTCCTGAGAAAGTAAAAGCATTGGTGGTTTTTCTTAACTATAGCGTTCACATGGCAGGACCAGGATAGGTTATTGGTGATCTGGATACCTAAAAACCTGATGTAGATAAGAATATGTTCTCCACTATGCTTCCTGAAGTTGATGACAATTTCCTTCATTTTGTTGAATTGAGGGAGAGATTATTGCTGCAGCGCCAGATTCTCGATCTCATTCTTGCACTGTGTCTCGTCGTTGTTTGAGGTCCGACCCACTATGGTGGCGTTATCAGCAACTTGAAGATTGAATTGGAGGGGAATTTGGCCACACAGTCAAGTTGTATATGGAATATAGTAAGGTACTGCGAACACAGCCTTGTGGGGCACTGGTGTTAAAGATGATTATGGAGGAGGTGTTGTTGTCTATCCTTACTGACTGCAGTCTGTGAGTTAGGAAGTCTAGATCCACTTGCAGAGCCCCAGGCCATGAAGTTTGGAGATTTATCTGGTAGGAATAATGGTGTTAAAGGCTGAGCTATAGTCAATGAATAGGAATCTAACATCTGTTACCTCGGTGTTCCATGGTTGAGTGTAGGGCCAGGGAGATGGCTGTGAATCCGTTGGGACGATAGATGAACTGTAGTGGATCCAGGCAGCCTGGGAGACTGGAATTGATTAACCTTTCGAAGCACTTCATAATGATGGATGTCAGAGACACCAACCGATAGTCATTAAGGCACATTGCTTGGCTTTGCTTTGGTACCGGACAATCGTCTTTTTGATAGGGGTTTCAGATTGATGTAAAAAGAGGTTTAAGATGTCTGCGCATACCCCCACCACTGGGTACCCCATCCAGGCCGGTCACTTTCCATGGGTTGATTTTTGAGAAAGCTGCTCTGACATTGGCAATGGTGACCCTACTTACAGATTCATCTGAGGCTTCTAAGGTGAAGAGTGTGCTCTCACTGACCTCTTGCTCAAAACAGGCATTGAATGCATTGAACTCATCAGGACAGTGAAGTCAGCAATTTTACATGCCTTCATCTTGTAGCCTGTTATCTCTTGCACATCTTGGCCATAGTTGGCGGGAGTCCGAATCCTCAAGTTGAAGTTAGAAATCAATCTCAGAAACATGTTCATACGAGGCCTAAAGAACAGAAAAATCCAAGCCAAACTTCTGAAAAAGGCAATAAGCATTTACATGGCAGAAAGAGATGTTTACAAATTGCAGGGAGTTCTTTTCCTGAGTTGGCATGGGAGGTTGTCTCGATTTCAGCAAGTTCCCACCAAGTTCAGAGTCTTAGAGTCTGAAATTTAGGTACTACTGTTGCTATGGTAGTGCTAACAAATTAAATGGCCCCCGTTTCCTGTCAAAGCACCATTCCTGTGTGAAAGTTGGTTATAGCATGTAGGATTGGTGGAAAGGCTAATGGTGCAGGTATTGCTGAACATGTGTTAGCTTTACCCAGTGCAATACAGAGTAGTGAAGATTATAGAAGTAGGGATTTGAACACAAGATGAGAACTTGGCATCGTCAGACCAAGGAACAATGTCAGTCAACAAACAGGGAAATGAATGAATGCACAGCGATTGGTGTTCGGAAACAAGAAGTTTTTGAGGCTGGAAGATAAGATACTGGCCAGGAGAGTGTTGGAAAAGTCAGGGCTGGAGCTCCGAGTCTATAATCCAACAGGAATAAAGGATAGCTATTATTGTGAGGTCTCGAGCTCACTCCCCCACTCCCTGGTCCAAGAGCACGCAAAGTATGGGATTGACCCAGCTTCAATCTAGATCAGCGAATTCGGGAGATTTCAGCTGAATAGATTGGAGTGTTGGGGCTCTTGCACATGGCGAGAGGTTGGAGGAACACAAAACCATGAGGGACAGAGTAGAGAAAGGGAAACTGTCCCTATTGGTGGAAGGATTGAAAGCCAGAGGACAGTGATTTAGGTAAAAACTTTCTTTCACGTAGCCAAACATTAGACCATAAAAAAAAGAGCAGAATTAGGCCGTTCAGCCCATCGAGTCTGCTCCGCCATTAATCATGACTGATGTGGTTCGAACCTGAAATGGTCAAGTGGTATAGTGGTATTGTAATCCAGGGTGGTGCTCGAGGGACCTGGGTTCGAATCCCATCATGCCAGATGGTGAAATTTTTTAAATCCCTAGAATTAAGAATCTATTATGATCAAGAAACCATTGTCAATTGTCATAAAAACCTAGTTCACTAATATCCTTTAGGGAAGGAAATCTGCCGTCTGGTCTCCAGATCCACAACAAAGTGGTTGACTCTCAAATTCCCTCAGAATGGAGGACAGTTAGGGATGGGCAATAAATGCTGGCCCAGCCAGTGACACTTACATCCCATAAATGAATAAGGAAATAAAATGCACTGCCTGAGAGCATGGTGGAGGCAGATTAGAAAAGGAACCTCAATGTTATCTGAGGAGGAGGGATTTGCAGCAGAGAGGACTGAGGCAGGGAGGGGTACTAAGAGAACTGAAAACAACATGCTCAAAACATGATGGACCGAGTGGCCTCCTTCTGTGTTATAATCATTCTATTGATTCTAGCTCAGCACAGCGGGAAATAAATCAAAACTTCACATCAGATGGTGCAGACTCTCAGTGAGCCATTGCTGCCTCAGAGGTTAGACCTGATCAACTCTCTGAAGGAGTCTGTTGTATGAGAGAAAATGAAGAACAATTGGGCTTACAGACATGGGCATTCCGAACCATTAATTCTGATCTCAAACACTGAAAATGAGTTGTTATCTGTTGTGTGAAAACAAATTGATTTCCCTGAGGTGCTATTTATGTCAAAATCATAAACTTGCCCATAAAAAATGAGTTTGTAATGTCTGTGAAGGAAGTACTCTGAGGAAATCTTCCCTCGCTGATGGTCACTGCTGTCACCATGGTAATAGGCTGATCAGGCAGTCTATCACAGCGTCAGTAAAGTGACACAGCTTTGTGTTTCGGTCCAGGCTGTTTGATTCAGGGTCGTCAGGAACAGGAGTTGAGGATTGGGAGACTGGGCTGGAACTGCTCAGACTAGGAGCAATAACACAGTGAAGCTAATCCGTCAGCAAAGAGTCAGTGGCAGGACTGCGGAATCCATCACTCGGTGTATACCACTCTCACCTTCAATAGTCACTCCACAAAATGGAGGACATAACTTAAGCTGACCCTTGGGTGTAATGCTGAGGGAGTGCTGCACTGTCAGAGGGTCAGTGCTGAGGGAGTGCCGCACTGTCAGAGTGTCAGTGCTGAGGGAGTGCCGCACTGTCAGAGGGTCGGTGCTGAGGGAGTGCTGTACTGTCAGAGGGTCAGTGCTGAGGGAGTGCCGCACTGTCAGAGTGTCAGTGCTGAGGGAGTGCCGCACTGTCAGAGTGTCAGTGCTGAGGAGGTGCCGCATGTCAGAGGGTCAGTGCTGAGGGAGTGCCGCACTGTCAGAGGGTCAGTGCTGAGGGAGTGCTGCACTGTCAGAGTGGTCAGTGCTGAGGGAGTGCCGCACTGTCAGAGTGTCAGTGCTGAGGGAGTGCCGCACTGTCAGAGGGTCAGTGCTGAGGGAGTGCCGCACTGTCAGAGGGTCAGTGCTGAGGGAGTGCTGCACTGTCAGAGGGTCAGTGCTGAGGGAGTGCCGCACTGTCAGAGGGTCAGTGCTGAGGGAGTGCCACACTGTCAGAGGGTCAGTGCTGAGGGAGTGCCGCACTGTCAGAGGGTCAGTGCTGAGGGAGTGCCGCACTGTCAGAGGGTCAGTGCTGAGGGAGTGCCGCACTGTCAGAGGGTCAGTGCTGAGGGAGTGCTGCACTGTCAGAGGGTCAGTGCTGAGGGAGTGCTGCACTGTCAGATGGTCAGTGCTGAGGGAGTGCTGCACTGTCAGAGGGTCAGTGCTGAGGGAGTGCCGCACTGTCAGAGGGTCAGTGCTGAGGGAGTGCCACACTGTCAGAGGGTCAGTGCTGAGGGAGTGCCACACTGTCAGAGGGTCAGTGCTGAGGGAGTGCCGCACTGTCAG